>JANRGV010000111.1:31068668-31082910 GCA_024734035.1 Alethe castanea | reverse complement strand
TCAGTGCTTGTCATTTTCCTCTGGTATAAGAAGAACTGTACAGCCCCGTGCTGGCCCTGCAGCCACCGCGGGCCCCTCCGGGATGGCCTCCGCAGGTAACCAGCGCTCCCCGTGGCCCCAGCCCCCCGTCCGGGCACAGCGGGGGCGCTTCCTCCGCTCCCTGCCCCGCCCCGGGTGCCCAGCTGAGGCAGCCGCGTCTCTCCCTCCGCCAGGCGAAGCCGAAGCCGCCCAGCAAACCTCTCCCAGCGCTGAAGAGCAAAGCGCCGGGCCGCGGCGAGGGGCCGGCCCTGCCACCGACCCCCTTCCAGCGGTGTCCCCCGCCAAAGGTGGCCCTGAAGCCGCCCCCGGCCCGGAGGTGACCAAGGATGCTCCATCCGCCACCGCGGGCGGCACAGCTGGGTGGGGGGCACAGCTGGGGAGCCACCGCCCCCCTCCCACCCTTACTTGAATCGCTGGCCGGACCCTCGGACCCTGCCCGGGGTGGGCACCAGTGTTTACAGATCCTCGAGTAGTGCCTTAATGGACTCGGCAGCCTCACGGTTGTCCCGGGGGGAGCCGCCAGCCGGGGCTTCCCGAGGAAACCAGGAGCGGGGACAATGCCAGCTCCGGTTTGGAGGACTGCCCCGGGGAGCTGCTGCCTTCTCTCCCGACATCCTGAATGTGTCCTGCTCCTCCTGCCCTTCCCTGCCGGGGCTGCGGAGGAGCTCCTGGCAGCATCGGGCAGGGGAGCACTGCTCCGTGGGGACCGTGCCCTGCCCGGGGACATCACACGGGGGATGTCACCAGGGGCTGCGGCAGGTCCAAGCTGGGCTTGGCCTCCCCACGGGGCTTTTATCTCTGGAGTTATTCCTTGAGTTACTGTTCAAAAGGGAATTCCTTGGGAGCCTTTTTACTGCAGCCATTTATTTATGACCCTTACGTGACCATTTTGAGCCACTTGCTGTAAAACCAGGCCTCCCATTTTTTGATATAATTTAGGTTCAAGGCTTTTATACCAATAAAGACTGAAGGTAGAGGTGTCATGGGGTGTATCTGGGCAGGAGGGGACAGCAGGGTGGCAGCAGGCAAGGAGCTGTGCGGGGATCAGGGGGAAAAGGGTTGGAGCTGAACTCCCCAGTCCAATGCCAGAGCCACCGGGGCCAAACTGCAGCACATTTTGCCAGCCACGCAGAGCCAGGCTGCCCCAGGATGCTGCAGGGAGTCCCCTCATGCTCAGCACCATCCTGGCTGGGGTCTGCTTTGAGCACAGGCTCCTCATGGGGCTCCCAGAGTGGCAGTCACTGCAGCCGAGGATATCCACACCGTGCAGTGCTGCTGCAGGGGGAGAGGCAAAGGGGTCCCACACTTCATGTGCTACCAGCCCTAGGACTCATAAAACCACGCCCAAAAAATGGTAACAAAATAATTTTATTCTGCTTTATCAAAAGAACTGAACAGTGTGAATGTAAACCTGACGGCACGTATCGTGTTTCCTTAGGGAGATGTGCATCCAGGGGCAGACCCCTTTAGTCACAGGCCCACGCAGGCCGTGGGATCAGAGAGAAAAGCCAGTTCAATCCCAAAATCCTGGCTGCAGCCACGTCTCTGCTCACAGCTGGGGCTCAGAGGGCAGCACAGCCCACGCCAGGGTGCCAGAGCCATGGCCACCCCCTCCTGCACACACTGGGGCTGCTGCAGGGGGCTGGGGAGGCAGGGAGGGGTGGGGGAGGCTGCTGCAGAAGGCACTGGGCATCACACGTGCTGCAGGACCTGGGACTGGGGAGCATCCCCTGGGGTCCCTCAGACCACACAGGGAGGTGGCTGATGCACACAGAGGGACACTGAGCCAGTGACAGCCACCTAAGGCAAAGTCGTGCACCCACCCCGACGGCGCAGGGAGGCACGGCAGGGCTCGGATCCAAAGGGAAGCAGCTCTCCCTCCCTGCACTGGCCTGGAAGGCATTCCTGCTCCCTGCGTGGACATGGTGCTCTGATCACTGCAGGAGAGGTGTGAACTGCCTGGCTATTGCCCCAGCAGCTCCCCTCGTGCCCTTGTCACTTCCAGGCTGGCGGAACCTGCTCGGTCCAGCCATTCCTGATGCCCAGTGTGTCCAACCCCAGCAACACACGAAGAAAATCACAGAGACTACATCCCTGCCAGCATTCCCTCCAGCCCATAAGGCCTGCCCTCATCCCAAAATCCCATCAAAACACGTGTCACTGGAGTGAGGAGAGGCCAGGTCTGTGCCAAGGGCCTGCTGCAACACTGAGGAGGTGGCAGGGCAGAGCTGAGACCACACTGCTTCCTCAAAGCCCATCCCACAGGAAAAAAGGGGACCCTGCAAGCCAAGCAGCATTTCCAGGAGACATTTCAAACACTATGAAACACACTGCCACCCCCTCTCTGCCCTGGTCCCTGTCTCCTGCCATGGCTGGGTTGGGAGATGAGCTGGGATCCTGGAGAAGAGCACCAGCTGAGCCTTGGGAGTTTGCAGGCAGACAGAGGACAAGAAAGACCACCCAAAACTGCTGCAAAGTCCCACAGCTATGTCCTACACCCTGCAGAAGGGGCAGGACCAATACAGCCCTGCCCTGCCCCAGAGCCAGAGGAGAGGCAGCCAGGGCAGGAGCAGAGAGCAGAAGAGGCACCGTGTGTTACTGAACTTCCCTGTGGAGAGACACTGCCATCCCTGAAGCCCAGCCCACACACACACACAGGGTGGGGACAAAAAAAGCCCGAGGCCAGACACTCCTGGGGACATCACCAGCACAGGTAAAGCTGGTTTGGATTCAGTGTTTCTCAATGGCAGAAGCTGAACACATCCCTCCCCTCACCATGAGGCTGCAGACACAGCCAGGGACAGAAGATCTCAACAGCACCAGTGCCTGGAGTCACCACCCCCCAACCCCCTCAAGGGTGGCATGGCTGCTCCAAGGGGACAGGACAGCAGGAGGAATGCACAGGGAGAGCAGAGCACATCTCTGAACATGCAGCAGGCAGTGCTGGGGTGCTCCCAGCTGGAGAACAGCATTCCAGCTCTTGCCAGCTGCTTCCCCAGCTGTTGCACCCCAGATCCTCACAGAGCACGATGAGGAGCAGGTCCGAAAAGCAAGCTCAACCTCACAAGCAGAGGGGAGGAAGGAGGACAAGCAGAAAGCAGGCTGTCCCAGCAGATTTCCCCCTCCCCGAGCACCTCTCCCTCACCCTGCCACGGCACACCAGGAGTAGGGTCAGATATATCACGACTCAAATCAGGACAGAAGATCCAGCTGCCAGCAAGCCTGGCCAGGGATGAGAGGACCATGGACACACTCCTTGCCATGGCTGTTCAAGGACACACAAAGCAAAGACATCCCACTTCCTGGGTCAGTGGATTTTGCATGGAGGAGCAGCAATGCCTCACCTATTTTGCAGCTGAAGTGTCAAACATCTGACTTGCTCAACAGTAGGGTCCTTTCACTCTTCTCTTGCCCTTCACTTTGCCAGCATGGCAGAGCAGTGGGAATTCATCTCCCTTTCCCTGGTGAATGACTTACATGGAGGCTGGAATCTGAGCAAAGACTTGTCAGGCTCTGTTCCAAACCAGCTGCTCTGAGGTGCTCCTGAAATCTGGTTTAGGAGGCAATGAGACTCAGCCACTCAGAGGGAACACCACAGCCAGTCCCAGGCAGCAAGTGTGAGCCTCTTGCTTGGAGGGGGGGGTTGCAGAATCCCTTCAGAGGTTGCTTCCTCCAAGTCGTTACCTAGTGCTGCTGTCTACAGGAATATTACGGCTGTGCAGATCCTACTCCAATAAGCTATTCCACAGCAAACCACTCCTTGCCCTGAGCAGGAACACGCTGGCCAAGGAGAGTCCATTCCACTGGAGTCCTTGAGGAGAGCGAGACGGCGTCAGCAGAAACCTTCACCAAGCAAAGCTTCAGCAGCAGGAGGGGAACCTCCTCTTCAGTCAGCCTCAGCCAGGAGTGCTGAGCAACGACCAGTGTGCAGCAACACAGCACTCAAAGCCACATCTCCTTCCTGCAGAGTAATGCCTGCTAAATTACTGCACCTACCCCAGGAGGCTTTCCTGCTGTCTGTCGTTTAATATTCCAGTATAGGTATGTTAGTACAGGATCATCCCTCCTTTGGAAGCACCAATATAACAGGGGGAGAAACACAAGAGGCAGAGCCCTTGCAATCTGTTGCCAGAAGAAAATCAACCCAAATGCCACCTATACACAAGATGTCCAGGCATGTGCTGCATCCGCCCCACGGGCACAGGGCCTCGTCCCCGGTCACAGCCGGGCTCGCTGCTGAGCTACACCGGGTTCCCTCTGCCTCCCTCAGCCAGTGCTCTCCTCGCCTCTGAGGGGGCTTTCTGCAGAGCTCTCTGGGGATTCCTGTGCAGGAAGGCTGGTCTCGTGGGCAGTCCTCAGGCTGGCCTGCTGGAAGGCACAGGAATCCAGGAACACGCCGGGGATGCGGTCGCCGAAGTACAGCTTGCTGTTGGCAGCTATCGCCTGGTACTTCATCAGCTCCAGATACTCAGGGGTCAGCTTCAGCTACAGAAAACAGAAACCAGAGACTCTAAGAGACAACTTTCTGGGCCCTGCAGCGTTAGGTTTCATGCCAGGCAGCCACCCTCTGGGGTGTGGGCTGTTAGATCAAGTGTTTTTCCAGTGCTGCCCACCTGAACTCATCTCCTGTGCAAAGGAAAAGAGTGAGCGACCAACTTCCCAGGGCTCACCTTGTTGGAGTCAGCCAGCTTCCGAGCAGTGTAGTACTCTGCATCAGCTTTTGCCTTCTCCCTTGCCAGGAATGCAGCATCTAACACAGCAGCAGAGGAGGGACAGGAAAGAAAGCATTAGGAAGTGAACAGCCCCATCACACTGAGCACCTGAGCCCTCATCCCATGGGGACCAGCTGACCCTGGAGTGCCAGTGCCTGGCCCTGTACCTGCCCTGCAGCTTCCTGGAGAGCTCCATGCACAGGGCAGGAACGATCTCAGTGCACAACCTTGCACCCCTGAAGCACCCTCGATGACTTCTGCAGGTCTGAGGTTCCTCCACCTGCCACCACCCAGCCCCAGCAGTGTGGTTACCTTCAATCTCAGAAATCCGCTTCTCTGTTTCCTTCTCCATGATCTTCTGCTGGTAGTGAATCCTGGCCACCTGTGCAGCCTTCTCTGCCTCTGCAATCACAACGGGCTCAGCTGGGAAATTTGCTTCTCAGGGCTTGAGCACCAGCACCCTGATCCCAGCACCTGGCTGCAGTCTGCCACACCAGGAGCTGGTTCCCTGCTCCCTCCCTTCCCACTCAGTGCCACTCTGTACTCCAAGCAGCAGAGTAACAGGCAGAAAACACAGTGCTGATGTCAGCAGAGCTGACATCCCATTTACAAGTGTGATTCCTCTGGCACAGGGACACGGAGCTCAAAGCCCAAGCAGTTTTTCCAGCAGTGATTTCCTCTGTCCCTGCTGCAGGACAGAGGTGCTGCCTGCTCTGCTGCTGTGGGATTTTCACTCAGATGTTCAAAACAACTGCTTGTGCAGCCTGGCTGCTCCTCCCTCAGGGAGCTGTCAGTGATGGAAGACAGGCTCCTGCCCCAGCTCAGCAGGGAAGGCAGGAATGGAGGCTCAGCCTGTGCTGGTGACATTACCAATGAGCGCTTTCTTCCGGTCTGTCTCCGCCTCCTTCTCCACCACCTTCTGCCTCTGGGCTGCAATCAGCAGCTTGGTCTTCTCAGCCTCCCTGCAAGGGGAGAAGCGTTACCCTGGGGAAAGGGAATGAGGAGCAGCTCTGCATCCCAGGAGAGGCCATGGGGACAAGGGGCCAGCCAGCTGCCAGCTCCCTGCTCCCAGCTGTGGGGACTGGCTCTGTCTGCAGCTGGATGAGCACATGCACAGGCCAAAGGAAGGGATCATCCCCCTCTCCATCTGGCACTGGTGAGCCCACATCTGGATACAAGTCCAGTTTGAGGTGCTCAGGATGAGGAGCAGGGCAATGTGGGCTGGGAGCTGGGCTTGCTCAACCAAACGTGAAGTGAGATCCAACATCATCTCCTTCAGCCCAAAGGCATCCCAGAGATCCTGGAGAGGAGCTTATGAACAAGACAACAAGATCCCTGAGCCCTGATTTCAGTATGGAAATGGAAAACAGAAGGTACAAGTACACCTGGCCAAGCACACACTGCTCAGAGCTCACCTCTCACTGTCTCAGTATCAGGGAAGAGCTTTCCAACAGCACTGTGCCTGTGCAGGACCTTCAAAACTAATTAATGCCATTTTATGTCCAGCTACTCACATTAGCTCAAAGTTTCTCCGGATGGCCTCTGGAATTTTGGGTTTTGTAACACGCACAGCCTGTGAAAGATGAAAAAGGGAGCACATTTTGAATGAAACCTTTTGATGCAATCTGAATAACCAAAACATCTCTGCAAAACCAGCTGCAGTGCTCTGGACAGTGGTGCCTAATCCTCCTGTGTAACACAGCTGAGCATGGCCACTCTCTCAGACGTGTCCTACATTTCTGTTTCCTGTCATCCACTCCAACCCACACTCCCACCAAGGGCAGAAGCTCCAAGCCTTGTCCAACCTGGCCTTGGACACCTCCAGGGATGCAGGGGCAGCCACAGCTTCTCTGGGCACCCTGTGCCAGGGCCTGCCCACCCTTAGCATAAAACATTCATCTTCCAGTTTAACTCTCGTCCCTTGTCCTGTCACTGCTGGCTTTGGCAAAAGGCTTTCTCCACATTTTTAAATCCCTCATTATTGAAAGGCCACAACCCACCTGGATAGTGAGACCTGGTGCCATGACATTGAGGTCTTTCTGCAGGGCCAGCTTCAAGTTCTCATCTATCTGATCTGTGTTTGGAGGACAAAAGAGAAACCAGTTGGTTTATCACATTTTTCCCCACAGCTTGTGTGGCAAAGAGTCAGCTGGCCTTGAAGAGCAGGTAACTCTACAGTGTAAGATAAAGATGCTTCCTGAGACTATTCAGTACATTGTTTCCCCACCATGCCCTCTAAAAAACATTCCCAAAAGGAGAGTCATGTGCTAGTGACTGGAAAATTTCAGCTGTTGATGAATTTGTGTTTTCTGAACTAACTGCAAAAGGCTTTCAGCATCTCAGCAAGAAAGAATGCTCAGAGCCTGTGGTATAAGTCTCTCCCTTCACAGCACTCCAACTTGGAGCACATTAATGTTAAAATTCTGATAATCTTTTCTCTTCCACAGGCCATTTTCCCCCTGCTCAGCCACTCAAGAAAGAACAGAACCTGTTCTGCCTTTGGGGCACAGGTCCACCAAGGAGAATTCCTGAAGCACTGCTACCTCCCTGTGAAAAACCCTCCAGCTCTCCCTTGTTAGAGACAGCCAGAAGGGAGTTGTGATAGCACAAAAGTGAACTCAGCAACAGAGCAGGGGATTAAAAGCAGAAGCAGGACAAGACAAATCCTCTGTCATAGTGAAGGCCACAGGCATCACTGCACACACAAAAGAAGAGTGGCTGCTTTGTGCATCCACAATAGGTGGGAAAAGACTGAAATCAAATTCCCACATGCAGATGGGGAAAGACAAAGACACCTGAGTCACTAAAGTTACAGGGGAAGTGGCTGTGGGTGTAAAAGGAGCTGGATTCTACACTGCAACTCCAGCACAGGGGCAGTGTGCTCCAAGGGGCTGGCTGTAAGACATTCCAGGAAGATTCCAGTGGGATCACCCAGCTGCCATCCACTCACCAAACAGCTCGATGTACACCTCCTGCAGGGTATGGGCGCTGCAGAACTGATTGAGCTCGTGGTGGATTTTGTTGAAGATCAAGGTCTTGTCGTAGTCTGCTGTGTAATTCCTCACGATGTCGTACACTGGGGAAGGGACAGAAGCACCACAGGTCACCACTGGCACGTGTCAGGGTGTCAGGGAAGGGGGGCAGCACTGGGACAGGGGTTTTCAGGAGTCAGGGGGCCTCAGCTGCCCTGCCCAGCTGTCAGGTGCTGCTGGGATTACACAGCCTCAAGGAGCAGTCATGGCAAGATGCACTGCCTGGTCCTGTTTTACCATCTGCATAAACAAATGGAACAGCAAAGCCTCACCAGGGCCTGTATGCATGGGAACAGGTACTGCTGTGAAGTGAAAACTGGGATCATTCCCACTATTTAAGCCAACCAGCTCCATCAAAAGGAGCATGGCCAACAGGTCAAGAGAGAGGATTCTCTGCCTCTGCTCCTGCTGAGATCCCACCTGGAATCCTGTGCACAGTTCTGGCCTGCTCCCCCACCATATTAGAACTGTTGGAACTGTTGGAGCAGGTCCAGAGGAGGCCATGGAGTTGCTGAGGAAACTTGAGCACCTCCTCTCTGGAGCCAGGCTGGGAGAGCTGGGGCTGCCCAGCCTGGAGAAGGGAAGGCTGTGTGGAGACCTCACAGGTCTGAAGGGGCTACAGGGAAGCTGGAGAGGGAATCTGCAACAGGAATTGGAATGACAGGACAAGGGAAATGGGTTCAAACTGACAGAGGGGAAATTTAGGTGAGATGCATGGAAGAAATTCTTGGTTGTGAGGATAGGCAGGCCCTGGCACAGGGTGCCCAGAGAAGCTGTGGCTGCCCCTGGATCCCTGGAGGTGCCCAAGGCCAGGTTGGAGGGGGCTTGGAGCAGCCTGGGATAGTTGAAGGTGTCCCTGACCATGGCAGGGGCTAGAACAAGATCATCTTGAAGGTTCCTTCCAGCCCAAACCCCTCCATGACTCTATAAATTACAACAGGAATTCACCCTCCCGTGCCTCAGCAATGCTGGAGTTTTGCACTGAGCTGTGCTGCTGAACAAAACACCCTGTCTGTGCCTTGGCTTGGTGAAATAAGAAGGTAAGAGGCTCCTACACGGGTTGAGTCTCTGCAATTTTCTCAGGAGTTGAGCTGGAAGCACCTGGGATCAATGCCACAGGACTATAAGGGAAACAAGAAATGGAAACAGACAGGGAGATTTCCTAGCATGGAAAAGGGAAGCCCTGCAAACCAAGACAGAGCTGCCACAGGATGAGTGAAGCCAGCCACAGCCCTGCCTGGAACCAGGATGGGAAATACCTGCATATGGGGCCAGCTTATTCACAACTTCTATTCGGTCAATGTAGATCATAACACCACCACTGCAAGGGAAGAGAGAGTTCCTCAGTTACCACTGCAGCTGTTAGCAGTTAACATATTGAAAGCAAAGGCATCTTTATCCCACTTTTACTATGTTCTGAGCATTTTGCAATGAGATGGCAGCAAATCCCAGTCCCTCTCTCTGTATAAATTACAAGCCTGTAAAGCACTTTTCCTTTGTGATTTCCTACTCAACCAGCCAAAAGAAAATGTTTCTGAACAGGAATGTAGCTGCAGCTATCAGGAAAGCAGACGGGAAGGCAGCAAGGGCAGCAGGTGACACCTGCCACAAAATGCAGATGCACCTCAGCTCTTCTAGGCAGCAACACATGTTAAATAGAAAAACCCCTTAATTTAATTCACACAGTCACTGACTCCAGCAGGAGCTTGGCAAGCCCAGTAGAAGGGAAGGAACAAAGCACAGGGCAGACTTTAATCCACGTTCCCAGCTCCAGTGTGATGGTGCACATGGCTCTCCAGGAGCACCACAAGTACCTCAGCAGAGGGAGCCTGCAGGCAATCCTCTCCCAGAGGGAGGATGTGCTGCCAGACTGGCAGGGAAAAGGGGGAATCAGAGGTCAGGCTTGTCCCCAGCCTCTGCTCCTACTGGTGGGGCTTTCAGAAAGTCATCCCCACCCCTGGGCACCTGTAACACCAGAGAAAAGCACAAACTCTACACTGAAGAAAAAAACCCTTTACTTTCAACAGTTCTAAGTCTCTTGAGAGCCTAATTTTAAAGCTGAATACTCTTGTGACAATGTCCTTGGGACAAAGGCATATCACAGACCAGAAGTTTCAGCAGGAACTGTTTAGAGACAGCTCATTCCTGGCAGTGGAACTCCCACATTTCCAAACTCAGCCTCTGTGATGTTTTAACTCAAACATATCCCCCATGACAAACTCCATTTCTTATTTTGCAGATCTTGATCTCTGGCAGCTCGAAGCCAAGTCTGCAGAAAAACAACCTGAACTTGCCTGTGTCTGTGCTCTTTTGGAAAACGCCTCCCAGGCCAGCCCATGCTTGCTGCAAACCTACTTCATGACAACTATGAGCTAAAAACACTGGTGATGGATGGACCTTATCTGCTGCAAATCTGGCATTTCAATTTTAAAGGGATGTTGGAAAGAAAAAGAGAGTGTCTTCAACACCCTGGATCCTATCAGGACTCATCCACAGCCCCATATCACCTCAGCAGGAAAGGGTCTGAAATGGCACCTCAGACCAGAGAGGACTATCTGACTCTACCACCACCTTCCACAACAACCCTGCTGAGGATCTCAGCCAGTCTGGGACAGTAAGAGGGGTATTATCCATTGTTATTCCATTATTATGAATAATTCACAAGTGTTCATGTGGTGTGGTAGGGGATAAGTAAATTTTACCAGTCCTGCTGATCATGCAATGGCTTTGAGGAAACAGGTGCCACTCAGACCCCCAAAGTTTGCAGGAAGAGAGGAGCAAGCAGAAATCCATGTTGAAAAGAGAAATCCATAAAAGGAGGATCAACACATAGACTTTGTGCACCTGGCAGAAATTTAAGCATAATTAGGCAGCAGTGCTGCCTGACCTGACAGGACAAGGAGACAGCATCCAGGGAATGCCACAGGAGATGGACACAGGTAGCAGGAAGACCCTGGAAAACCTCAGACAATTCTGGATCTAACTCAGGATTTAAAAATCTCTATTTAATGTATTCACTTAATGCTGCCAGGTACAAACAGGACAGGTAAGGAAAAAAACTGGGGAAGGGATACCCACACAGAAGCTTCCTGATATAGATAAGGACACAGGGAACAGGAAGAAAAACCCAGCCTTTACAATCTGATGGTTTAATCTGTAAATACAAAACCTTAAACTGTTTAGGATCTATTCTGGTAGCAGACTTTGAACTGGGACAGTGACACTCCAGGTGTGTTCCATTTGTTATTTATAAGCTCGTGTTTTACTATGGAAATGTGGATGCAAAGCTTTGGCATCGAGCAGCCGCAGACTTTGGATTCCAAATGCAGCAAAGTGAAAGGCTCCTGCAGTAACACCTGAAAAATGGACAGGGCTACTGGGACCTTTGGTCAGGAGTGTATTCAATTATTAACTGAGAACTGCTTTCACCAGCTGGCTGGTTGTTTAAAACCCATTTTTACTGCCTGTACCTTCCTAACCACCTGCATTGCACAACTGAACCTCACAATGCTGAAACTCAACAGGAACTTAATTTTCAGCTCCTAAATCATAGAAGCACAGAATGGTTGAGGCTGGCTTTGGCCTCAAAGTTTGACCTTTGGCTTGGCCTAGAGTTTGTTTACCTCACCACAAAAGGACTCTGGACAAGGCCCTGAAGTGATAGGACAAGGGGGGAATGGGTTCAGACTGACAGAGGGGAAATTTAGGTGAGATACATGGAAGAAATTCTTGGCTGGGAGGGTGGGCAGGCCCTGGCACAGGGTGCCCAGAGAAGCTGTGGCTGCCCCTGGATCCCCAAGGCCAGGCTGGACAGGGCTTGGAGCAGCCTGGGACAGTGGAAGGTGTCCCTGCCCATGGCAGGGGGTGGCACTGGATGGGCTTTAAGGTCCCTTCCAACCCAAATAATTTTGTCATTCTGTGAAAGCTGCAGCACTGAATACTAACATTATTTACAGATACTCCTGAAAAACCTCTGAGATCCGAAATTAAAACCATGAGACCTTTATGGTAATATTTAAGCCCAAGCAATGTCTGATGCTGAACAACTCCAATAAAGTTAAGATGGGTTAAACCTCATCAAAATTAACTGCTTATTAACATTGGCACTAACATTCACCTTTTAATTTCAACGTGGTCAATGCGCGTCAACACTTCACTCACCACTGATTTATATTTTTAAACAGAAATTTTGTTGAGGACCCTGAATGTAAAAGACAAGGAAAATCACCAGGTTTTTTTAACCCTGAAGAGTCATCACTTTAACTTGTGGATGAACCAACACAACAGGATCTGTAACCCAACTCAACCAGGCCTCTCCTCCTGCTTGTTACAACTCAAGCAAGTCTGTGCTGATAGAAGAATCAGCCTAATTATGCAGCAGGAATTTCATTTGGAAATGAACTGCCTCCCATCAGGAGGATTCCCATTCCCTGTTTACTTCTGCCCACTGCTGGGGTCAGCACTTGTATCAGCCACAAGACAAGAGTGGAAATAACCAGTCTGAGGGCAGAGCAAAGCACAAACAACAGGGAGTCAGAGTGACTGAGGGGAGAAAAATTCAAGATAACATCACAATAAATGTAAACATCCTCCACCTGTAAACAGCAACTCTAGCAAGAGCCAGTGCTCCCTCCTGTGCCTCCTGTTCTGTTATAGTGGGGCAGACGTGTACATTTGGGATTAATTTTATGTTAGGTGCCTTTATTTCCCTGTGTCCCAGCACTGCAAAGGACCCCCAGAGTGCATCTAGAAGAAACACAAATGGAAGCCATACCTTGTCCCACAAGGCACATTCTTCACTTCATCAGTCTGCAGCGTGGTCTGCAACACAAACACAGCCAGTGCTCACAAACCTCTCCCTTTTCTGGGAAAGCTCTGCTGTGCCCAGACTCCCACAGTGGAACACAGGGCCAAAAGTGTGTCCTTTGCCTCCCTTGTGATGCCTGCAGGTGTGGGCAGAAGGCAAAGCTTCTCCTCACCTGCCTTTTGGGGGATGCACAGGCAGCTGCGCCTGCTCCCCTGCTCCAGGAGCACTCCTGGAAACAGAGACAGCAACAAACACAGACTGTCCTCTCTTGCCTGTCCCAGTGGTGGGGAGAGCTTTCCAAGAGGACAAATCCTGGCTGCCCAGGGGAGGGAGAGGGCACTGACCTGCACGGATTTGAAGGTGGTGATGAAAGGGAGCATGATGTGGTAGCCAGGGCCGCTCGGGCTGGTCAGCAACGCGCCGCCCCTGCGGAGAGGGAGCAAACCAGGGCAAGGCTCAGGAAGGTGGGAAACAGCAAGGACTGGCTTTGAGGGTGAGCAGGGACAGTTCAAACTGCCAAGGCTCCCAGGGAATTGCATCAGTGCCCTAAATTTGCCAGCAATTCCCCAACAAAAGGGCAGAGTGCACCTGATCTTTGCCTGCTGCAACTTTGCCTGAGGCCCGTGAGCCATTAACTCTTGGAGCAGGCAGCTATTGCTAAACCCTCCCAGCATTGCAACACTGCACAGAGCTGCAGGAACACAGCCTTCTCCTCTCTAAATAGTTCGTTGGTAACCATGGAAAAATCCAGCCGTGGATGTGATGCTGCCAGTTTGGATTTCGGCACAGCCCCTCGCTCAAAGCACAAAGAAAAATCCCCCAGGCTCTCCTGCTCAACACGCTTGTGGTGAAAGGGAAAAGGGTCCACGGTGCTGAGTGGGAAGGGCAGGGAAAACATTCCAAAGCACGGACACAGCGGGAGCTCTGGCTGGGTAGCAGTTTGGGACAAAGGTGACAGCTCTTGCTGGCACAGGGAGAGATCAACACAAGGGAGAAGGCAGGACAGACCCAGAGCTTCGGCCCTCTAAGCTCTAAAGTCCAGTTTGTGAAAAGGGCGGGGAGGAAGAAGAGGCAGGAAAAGCAGCTGAGGATTCAGAGACCCAAGCACACACGGGCTCTGCATAAGGCCAGGGAGTCTGGGACTCACCAGCACGGGTGGAAGGGAGCAGAAACAACACCCAGGGGGAAAAAAGTGGAGGGAAGTGCAGGATAGTGCAATCCCCGGGGCCAGGGATGAACCCCAGCTCCGGGAGGGCTCCCGGGGGCACCGTACCTGTAGTACACGGCCAGGTGTCCCTCCTCGACCCTGTGGATGGCGGTGTACAGCAGGATGACGAGGAGCCCCGTGGCAGCCGCGGCCGCGGCCCCCGCCTGGGCCATGGCCATGCTCGCATCCCCTCCCGGCGCCGGGGGCTCCGCGGGCCCTGCCCTGCCACAGCAACACCGTCAGCGCCGGGCGGGACCGCGCCGGCACCGCCCCCAGAGCGGGGAGACACCCGCGACAGACGGGCCGGGCCGGGATGGGGACGCGGCCGGGACAGCGCAGGGCAGGGCAGGGCCGCGGAGGGCGGGACAGCCCGCCCCGCACTGGGGGCTGCGCCGGAGGGAGCGCCCGCCCCGGCCCGGCCCCGCGGGGCCCTGCCCTCGTCACT
>JANRGV010000111.1:31053602-31068623 GCA_024734035.1 Alethe castanea | reverse complement strand
GTCCATATCCCTGCCCTGCCCCTATCCCTACCCCGTCCCATCCCGCACCTCTTCCAATCCCTATCTCGGCCCCTCTCCTGTGCCAGTCCCCTGTCCCGTAGCTATCCCTATCCCTGTCCATCCCTATCCTTTATCCCCATCCCTGTCCCGTACCTGTCCCGTTCCCCACGTGCTGCCGAGGCCGCGCTCCCGCCCCCGCCGCGCACGCGCCGCCGGCGCGCGGCACCATGGGCGCGCCGCGTCGGCGCGGAGTGATGACGTCACAGACGCACAGCAAATATCTATCCTTCCGTTGCCAGGCAACGGCGTGATGGCGATGGCGGCGCGGGAGCGAGCAGGCCTCAGTGTATGTGTCTGTCTCACCACAGAGTTTATTATATATACACGCGCTATACATTCATGGGACACACGGCAGCGGCGGGCCCTGCCCGCGCCCCCTGCCCTGAGGAGGCTCCACGGGCCGGGCCCAGGCCGCTCCCTGGGGGGACAGCCGGTGATGTCAACAGAACGCTGCTGTGTTCCACAGGGAACGCGGCCGAGCCCGCGCTCAGCACACGGAAGGCACTTGGGTGATGCAGCACCTCGGCTCCTGGGGCTACTTCAGCCAGCTCCAGTCAAAACTCTGCAAAGAGTAGCAAAAAAAGAACTGAGTGCAGGCTCTGGCTACTGGGTGTGTGTCTTGTTTGATGAAAAAATCAGTCATTTCCCTTAGAAAGGATGCTCTCAGGAGTTAACACAGCACACAGCAAAGCAGCAGGACTCACTGAGCCCTCTGAGTCCATTCTAGTTTGAGAGATCATGGGATTTTCCAAAGTGATGGCCAAAGGATGAGTGCCTCCTCTCTCCTCTGAGGAAAGGCTGAGAGAATTGGGATTGCTCAGCCTGGAGAAGAGAAGCCTCAGAGTGACCTAACTGTGGCCTTCCAGGGTCTGAAGGGGCTACAGGAAAGATGCAAAGAGACTATTTCCATGGGCCTAGAGTGCCAGGACAAGGGGGAATGGCTTCACACTGCCAGAGGGCAGGGCTAGATGGGATGTTGGGAAGAAACACGTATCCATGCACACTGGCACAGGGTGCCCAGAGAATCTGGGCTGTCCCTGAATCCCTGGAAGTGTCCAAGGCCAGGCTGGATGGGGCTTGGAGCAACCTGGTACTTCTTCCTATTCAAGGAGTTCTCCACGTCCCCAAGGTGTCTCCTGAAAGCCAGGTCCTGGCAGATGCACCAGCACTTACCATCATGCTGTTCAGCTCCTGCCTCATCTCCTGCAGAATGCTGCTGAAGAGCTCGAGGTAATTCACATTCTCCCTGATCACGTCAGCAAAATTTTCCCTGCAGGAAGTAAAAAAGCCCTAAGGTGATGGATTTCAAGCACCAAAAGAAACGCCCCCATCGAAATGTGCTGCACTGGGGGGAGGGGGGAAAAAAAAGCCACAAAAGTCAACAACCCAAAAAAGTGTAGTTTGTGCAGTGGTAGGTGGCACAGTCCTGTAGCAGGGCATGTACCATGTGGAACTGGCTCACAAATAGAGAGCAGAGGTTTCTGAATAGAGAATTTGATCAAATCCCTGATTTTTTTAGACATCAGTGACACACGAACTCCTGAAACTTGTGTGGGAAGGATAAAGCCCCTGAGATACTGAACCAGCCCTGCAGTGGCTCCTCCCCCAGCAGCTCATACCCATCTTCAGGAGCTGCCAGAGAGGACAGAGGGTGAGGAGCTGTGTTCCCTGAGGAGCTCTGGAGGGGCCATGTGGCTGCTGGAGCTGAGGCTGTCCCTTCCAGGCTAGAGCTGACCAGTGATCGAGAGGAGCTCTGAGTCTGCAAGAAAGAAATTCAGAAGAATTTAGGCTTAAATGTTACATAGGTAAGATTTGGGATTACACATGAGCACTGTTGGTAACACAGACACAGATGTGAGAACCAGGAGATGGTTTCAGGCACTGTAATTCATGCAAAAAAAAAAAAGCAGAGTACTCTTTTAAACACTTTAACTAGGAAAGCACCTATTTAGCTTCTGCTTTTACCATCTCAGACTGCCCTCTGCAGGAAAAAAAAACCAACCATGGTGTGGCCCTTTTTGCTGAATTTACTTTGACACCTTCTGGCTTGTGCACTGGGAGGAAGTGCAAACAGCTAGCCCAACAGCTACTCACACAAGCAATCTTCAGCAAATGCCATATCTCCCTTTGTCTTTTTCCCTGCATCTGCATCACTGAGTTGTCAGCTTCCTTGATGTTATTTAGAGCCACTTCAATCTCGGGGAGCAGGTCAATGATCTTCTGCTTGCAGCCCAAGAGCTTGCTAGAATAAAAACCAAACACAAAGTCACTTCCCAGCACATTCTAGCAAGAACAAAAGCCCACCTTGGGATTCAAGATACTCCAAAAATTAATGTACAAATCACTGTGGTATCTTCTTGGCTCTGTCATGCTACTACTTTTTTTCTTGAAGATTTGAATTCTAACTTCCAACTGGCAGAATTTGCCTCATTTTAAAGTGAACTCTTGGATGCTAACTGTCATGCTTTTAAAAATTAAATGGAAACTCAACACAGACACAGAGGAGCAGAATTAATGCTATGAGAAATGTGGGTGGAGCTTTTTGGGCTCTGACCTCCATGGTTTTCCCTATCCTTTCCTACTACAAAGCTCCAAATGCTGCAAGTTGGATTTGTTTGGGCTTTTTGTTTGCATGAAGTACCTGAGATGCCCAAAGAGCTCCTTGAGGACTCGGTCCTGGCTCTGTACTGTCTGCACAATGATCTTCACCATGTCTGTGCTGTCACTGTAGGCATGATCTGGAAGGGCCAGCAACCACCACGTTAGTAAATCCTAACAGCATTTCCTGGGTTTCAGTTTAAACAATTAATCATTGGGTAAAAGTGTGAAACAGTCTTTAAATCATCTTCTTTCATACCTGGAGGTCGTGATTTTAATTGCTTGTACAGGTCTATGGCTCTCTGCTCCCTTTAAAAAGAAGAATATGATTCAGGCAGATGTCAGCAGACAGGTGACTCAAGGAAAAAAGCATTCCAGTGAAGGGATGTCTTTCTGAACTCAGACACTGGACCTTCTCCTACAGCTGGTACACAAGCATGGCCTTAGGAACACAGGGATGATCTTTCTGTGATGGAATCCAACACTTTCCCAAAAGCAGTCTCTCTTTTTCTCCAATTTTTATGCAATTTCTTCTCAGAAAACCACACCAAGTGGAGCTTATTTTCAGTTTCAGATTTTCACATGGCTCAGCTGTGTTTTCTTTCCCCTGTATCCTTAATTATCCAATTTCATTTTGAAACTGTGATTGCACAACTGCCTGAGAAATTCTTGTTCCTGTTCTGCATTTTTTGCCTGAATTTTAGTGATATTCTGTAAATGGAAAGAGACAGCTGCATCACAAGCAAGACGACTTTGCTTCTCTTCTTCCATTAAATAAACATTACTTCTTTCAAGTATTTCAAAAGCAGCCAAAGTGAAAACTTCCAGCCTTGAACAAAATCCTCCCTGTTCTAAATCTCAGTCTGTCAGAAAAAAGCAGCAGTTTTCCAACTCTGACCCTAGTCTGCAGTGGTGGAATTGCTTAAAAATAAATTTTAAGGAGGTATGATCCTGATTAGTGTGAGGTGCTGCTGCAGGAGGTGGCTTCTCCTTTGCACCACTTCCTCCCCTGTGCACCAATTCTGCTGCAAGAACACAGGATGAAAAGAACTTAGCAAAGAGGGAGGGAGGAGAGCATGCTAGGAGTAGGCACATTTCCTTCCTGAAGAGTCAGAGTTGTTCTGAAGAGCCCCTATGACCAGATTTAATGGCTGTTCAATCCCTCTCTTTTAGAATTGCCACTTGTGCTCTCAGCAGCAGCCCAGTAACTGCTTCCTATATCTTCTCAAGATCAGAAATACCATTTAGCTCTTTCCTATTTTAATAATTAAAAAAAAAAAAAAATCAACTTTCCAAATATTCAAGTACCCATGAGATTTATCCTTGATTTGAAAACACTGAAGGTATTTAACAAGGTTTTACAATGATCACGAAGTTTTCTCACTCAACAGTAAGAAAGTCACTCCTCTCCAACACAAAAGGAAATCCCCAGCTGAGACCAAGATTTATCTTAGTCCTGGGCTCTTGTAAGATGAGGTTTCATAGTTAAGTGACAGGGAAGTGCCCCACAAGTGGTGGGATCTTTCACAAGCAAAATGATCTCAAATCAACCATACACTACTCTGTACTCGTGCTTTGCATTTCAAAACTGCCGAGGGAACCAGCAACAGGGGGGAAAAAGCCTCTCAGACACTGAAATACATAAAATCCAATTATATGCAGTAAAAATGAGAAGCACAGGACTTACAAGCTCTCCATGACCTCTCCTTGGCGCCTTGCATATGGACTCTTCTGCAGCTCCACGATTTCGGTGTGCAGAGCCATGATCTGCTCATCCAGGTAGCCAATATCTTCAGCCTGAGGTGAAATGTGGGCACAGATCAGACTGAAGGAGAGAATCAAGGAGATAAAGATCCCCAGAACACTTGTTTGGATAATGGGCTGACTGCCTGGAGAGTTCAGGAGACAAAAAAAGTTCTCTGACAAAATGCTGCTACAATAGTTGACGTTTTTGTTCTCAGTGCATGGTATCACCTACAACCAAACCTCTGACCACCAACACTGGCTGAGAAAAATCATTTCTTCATAAATCATCTCTCTGTGTCTCTGGATTGTCTCCGAGACAGACCAAGATATCCCTGTGTATAGAATGAAACATTTTCCATTCCTGAAGCAGGGGCAGGGTAGGTGGAATAACAGATCATAATTCTGATGATCTGCCAAGTAAATATTGAGTGAGGTTCCTGGTTGTCTGGAAAAAGCCAGAGACACCCTTGAATTATTCTGCTTGAAGCAGCTATCTTTTAATCCATTCCTCAGATAACAAAAAAGAGATTACTTTTATTTAAAACTAGTCTGTGTATTTACTTGCAGCATGCCAGTAATTTATGTCTCTACTCCTCAGTGAAGTCCTGCAATTTTGAAATTGCTGCTTAGCAAGGATTGGGTTTCAGCTTCAGCAATGGGAATTTCTGTGTGCCAGGAAGACTCCTGACCCATAGCAACACCATTTCTTTTGGACAACAAGTAACATGTCTCTGCATTTCACTTTGCTTTTCAGAGAACTGAGTCTGGTGACTTTTGCTGTTTTTTGTCCAAATCCATTCAAACTTTTTTAATGCACCTGCAATGATATTCTTGTTCCCACAGCAGGCAGGATATGAAACACTGAAGGGACACAGCAGTGACACATTACATCCCTGTCACAATCTCCCTCACACAGAGGTAATGCAGCTTCTTTAACATTCCCTACCTGTGCACACTGAGAGGCTTTCTCTTCCATTTCCTTCCAGGCTTTGAGCATCTTCTCTGAAGCTTAAGAAAAAAAGAGTTGTTAATTCATAAAAAGACATTAAGACACAAAAATTAAGCAAGACCTGAACTTTACCTATATTGGTGTAATTTGAACACAAAGAACATGGTGTTGAATCTCCCAGCAAGAGTCCTGATCCAGAGATCACAGAAGAGCAAAGCTGCAACTCTGTGCTCAACCTTAACTCACACACAAACCCTTTGGTAGGATTTCACTGCTTGCAATGACTGGTGTAAAACAACTCTGAGTCTTCAAACTCCACCATTAAGCTCAACAACTGCCACTTTTGATTGAACACAGACTGTCCAAACCCAGTTCCCAGTGTCTTTCCATTTTCCATCATCATCCTTCAGCCCAGTCATCATTTTTGACTCGGGTTGCATTTTTTAGCCATATATATTCAAACTATGTGTAAATCTTGCTATTCTCTCCTGAACACTATTTCTTTCTGGGATGTGAAACTGCATCTGGTGCTTTTCCAGCCCATCTCTCATCCTGACAAATGGTTTCTCCTCATGACAAGCACAGCAGCTTGCTAGCACTGCCAGCAAGTGCAGCATCTCTGCCTTCTACTTGGTGCCCAGTCAGAACTCCAAATGAATCAGACTCATTGAATAAATAGCAAATATTTACATCACCAGTACTATTAATGCTCCTGTTTTCTGTTCTCAGTGGAGAACAGCTGACCACCTGTCTCACTGTCACTGAAGTCTCCAAAAACATTCTGGTTTTTATCCTCCTGCCAAACTCTTCTCCTGCACCTTTCCCAGCTAAAATACACCCATAAAGATGCTGAGCTCCTTTACAGCATCACAGGAGATACCCAGGCAAGTCTTCCCCAATACCTACATATGCCATAAGCCATCTGGTCACTGTATCTCTCCAGGTCGAGGCGAATGCTCTGGCGGAAGAATTCCAGCTTTGCTTTCAGCTGCTGGGATGCTGACACCATGTTGTTCTTCATTTTGATCAGGTTGGCGTTATACCGAAGGAGGCTGAGCCTAACAGATGGAACAAGGACAGCACACATGAGCTGGACTTAAAAAAGAGGAAATTCAGTTACTCTAAGGGTGACTGAGCACTGGCACAAGCTGCCCAGAGAGGTTATGGAGTCTCCACTCTTGGAGATATCTGAGAGCTGTCTGGATGTGGTCCTTTTTGAGCATGGATTAGGCTGGAGGGCTTCCAGAGGTCCCCATGAAACTCAGCCATGCTATCAGACTCTGAGTATATTCAAGTGGTTTTTAGGTTATTATCAGTGTCAGGCATTACCCAGCTCAATTCCTGGAGTGGAATAAGTTCCTAGCCCAAATATGTTTTAAAATGTGAAGGCACAGAACAGAAGAGGGCTGTAAAACTTTGGGGAACCAAAACTCCCGGAGATGCACGATTCCAGGCAAACAGAGCCTGTGCTGGCATAGCAGTGATCCCTCTGAGTGAGTGACAACTCACATGGCAGCTCTCTGTCCCTGGAAGAGCCTGCTGTAATCCTCCTTCAGCCCAATGACGTAGTGAACCGCTTCTGCCCACACCTTGCGCAGCTGAGGGATCGGCAGCTGGATTTTGCTGTCCTGGACTGAACACAGGAGAAACACAGTGCAGTGACAACTCTGGGAAAGGACAACATTCCTAATTCCTGCTTCAGGTGCCTAGGAAGCCAAGTTCTGCTCAATTTCCAGGTGATGCTGAAGCATGTACAAGCTTTACATGTCACAGCTCCCCAGGTATGTGACCCCTGTGAGGGGTTTTGGCCAAAAAACTCTTGAAGCCCAAGGCAGCAAATGTAGTTGCGCCATTTAATCAATTGATACTGGTCACTGTCCTGATCTGTTTCATCTGAAAATGTCTTCAAACCTTTTACAGGTTTCCTCTCAGATTTCCTGATATAGATGTTTAAGGGGAAAAGATGCAGGTGCGTTCCCTGACAGAGATGGGAACTGTCAGTACACTGGGGTATCAGTAAACATGGTGTAAAAAGCCTTAATGAGATTCACCAGACTAAAAGAGCCCAGAACACAGAAAAATCTGAGTGTCACTAGAAGATGAGGAACACCAGTGGAGACAGGACAAAGAAAATTCAGTTACTGCATGTCTCAAGGCACTTTCTTTACATGCAGTATCCCAGCAGACATCTCCTGTTCCTGACACTACTTTTCTTTCTCAGATGTACAGAGGGTCATTCACACAGACACAAATTTATGATAAATAAACCTCCAGAGAGGTCTACTAGGTCATGCAATGACTGCTGTCATCTCAGGAGACAAGTAGGGGAAGCAGCAAGCAGAGAAGCAGCTTCCTAAAAGCACAACCTGTTGATGCCAGGGCTCTGACATCAGGACAAGGTGTTAGGCTGCTTCAGGTTCTTAAATGGTTCTCTCTCAATCAGACAGAGCCCTTCAAGACAACACACAGGGTTTTATAAAGCAGATTTCATTTCATTTGGCATGAGAACAGCACTTCTCCAGCATACTCACCAATGTAGTTGACACAGTCAGACAGACTCCGAGAAGCAAAGGGGCCATCATAGACAGTTTTGCTTTTATCAAACAAATAGACCATGTAGCTGTCCCACCCTCTCTGGGAAGAAAAGAGAAGAGGATATAAGTAAGAGAAACCCCAAGCAGCTCCTAGCAACCCAGTACATCATGAACTAATTGTGGTGGGCACTCTCTCTTACCAAGTGCCTTCTTTTGATAGATCCTACAGGAAGACAGAACTCTTTGCTAGCAATTAAATAAATATTTAGGCAGAGTACAAGTACAGAAACCTGCTTACATTACCCAATAAAAGATCTTTAGAATTACTACATTTACAGAGCAAACTGTCTCCTGCGGGAGAAGATTTTGGCAATTTATCTTCCCTAAGATTTTAAATCCCCTGAGAACATGAAGGACATGAACAGAATCCTTACCACACCATCAATAACACACTGGGAAGCAGGTTTCCGAGGGTCCAGGCAAATCCCTGTTTCCAACAGCAGCTCCTGATTTCCAGAGCTTATTCCAGTTTCAAACTCAATGCGATTCTGAAGGGAATGAAGGCTTTCCTCAGGGTGCAAAAGGAAGGACACAATCTTGGCAGAGGTCATGTTTAGGATGTGTACTATCTGTAAAAAGAGGATGAGTAGATTACAAATCCTTGGATATCAAAGGCACACAAGCCACAGGACCAGACTGGGAGCATCATTCGGTTTTAATAACCACAATAATAAATTCAGGAGTAAAGCCCCACATAAAAAAACTCAAAGCCTGGGCCTGTAACTTTTAATGTCAGAGAAAACATCCTTCACAAGCCCTGCTGCAGCTTAACTACATCAAAAGAATGGAGACAAAATTATCCCCCTTTTTATACACAGGCTTGCCTTGGCTAGTCTGACTCCAGCAAAGCTCAAGTAATTATTCGGAGAGGAAAAATTAAGTGAATGTCACCTCTGTTCTACTACAGGCATTACTACCATAGTACATGAGTATACCTGGAGGTCACAGCATCAACAGTGAAGTCTGGGAAAACTGCTACTAGCAAATACTAAATCCTTATTTGATCCTGGTGAGCCCTTTCCTGGATAATAAACGGTAATACAGGGTCATCCTTCTACTCCACATGTAAAGCTAGAGGAGATTTTTATTGCAGGAGATGTTTTGTCTTCCAGTATGTACTGGACAGGCTGTATATGCACTCACTTCCTGATACCAAGAAAAACAATTCCTCCTGACCCTGGAAGCTGCATGATGTCAGGATTACAGCTTTGCTCCACTGAACACATCCTCTGTCCTCTGGGATGCTTCCAGAAGGCCTTTAAACCCAGCAATAGCCCCCACTCACCTTCAGATTCAGTATGTGATCCATTATTAAGAAACACTTTGGACGACTGGTCTCAGGATCTGAACCTCCACCCCTCTGCTGTGGATCCCAATTCAGCATCAGCTGCAACCAGTTTTCCATGGGCTCTACAATCAAACTAAAGCAGAAGGGCTGTAAGAAAGGGAAGGCCTTCACCAGGCTGAAGCAGCCCAGCCTCCTGGTCTCCTTGTGTGCTCCATTCAACAGGCTCTGACCATCTTTGCAAGCAATGGGCACCAGAGAGCCCGAAGTACCCAAAAAAGAGCCACTGGCTACAGGCTATCCCTTAACAGCAAGCAGCAGCTTGCCAGGAGCTTGAAACTCTCTGGAGAAAGAAGGAAGAGCTCTCAGTGCCTGGGATAAAGAAGGAAGAGCTCTCAGTTTAGAGCTGTGATGAGGACACAGGTACCTGCAGAGGCTGTGAGGCTGCGGCAGGTGGGTGCTGAAGCGAACCTCCCCGTTCATCTCTTCAGAGGCAAAGATGTGCTTTGGGTCCTTCTTCTTGATTTTTTCATGCCTGGAAAAATCAAATCCTCTGTGTATATACTGAGGAGTGCTACTTCTGTAAGGGAGAAACTGAAGCAGCAAAAAAGTGCCAGTGTCCAGCAGCTTTAGAAAACAAACTCATCTTTCAGGACAAAGATGCCATTTTCACTTCTCATTTCAATTCACCCAGAACATCCCCATGTGGAAGAGAGGAGCCCTTCCAAATAACTCTGCCTCTGGAAAGATTTACCTCTTCTCTTGTTCTAGCAGAAACACAAGTTTTCCTTTTTTTCTGTTTCAGAACCACCCTTTTAAAAACCAAGCAAACATACACTCCAGGCACAGCAAGACAAGCAGAAACCTCTATATGCAGGTTAAAGTCTTTCAGCACAGTTTTGAGTATTAGCACTTCCAAGCATTTCTTCCACAATAAGTGCCTTACCAAGCAAATGGCTGTAGATTATGTAGGAAAGGTCTAAATCCTGCAATGCATTCAAACACCATTGTCCCAAAGCTCCAGTAATCAACAGTAACCGAGTAGGATTTGTTCTCAAAGAGCTCTGGAGCCTAAAAACGATCACAAAAAGACACTTTGACTGTGGTATTCCCTTGCATTTCTGCAGAGACAAAGCTGCATCCAGGTATGTCTCCCTGAGACAGGACACCCTTGGGACAGGTCCCCAGGATCTGCATTTTTGGAGGTTTCAGCCCTTGGCAGTGCCAAGCCACAGCTGCCCTGCCCCAGTGCTGGCAACACTAGAAAAAGTCTTACCAGGTATTGCAGTGTTCCAACAAATGAAGTGCATAAACTTCCTTGATCCAGATCCTTTGCATATCCCAGGTCTATTATTTTGTGAACAATCTGCAAACAGTTTGAACAGCTCATCAGAAGAGCAAATGCTGAGGAAAAAACCACCAGACAATCCAAAATCTGCTCAGTGACAGCCACACAATATTCTCAAGAGGAAAGCCAGAATGGAATTTCCGGAGAAAATCCATGACAAAGCTTCAGCAACAGTGTTGAAGCTTTTAGTAAATGTACAGTTGAGTTTCCAGTCCAGTTCAATGTGACAACTTCCAGAAATGACAGTGGAAACACACTGACCACCTGACTTACCTTCCCACCTTCATCCTGAAGAACAATATTTTCAGGCTTTAAATCTCTGTGTATAATTCTGTTCTCATGCAAATACTGGATACCAGACCCTGAAAGACATGTGTTTGTTTTAACAGAAAATGAAATTCACATTGATTAAAAGTACATCTGATAAAAACCTAATACTGGGGGACAAGTTCCAAGCCTTCCACAATTTGCCATCACTCACTTCTACATTTAACAGCTTCCAAACCTGTGTTTCTTCTCCACTGCATTTTCACATCTTTGCACAGACATGCCAAAGACACTCAACATATTATGAAAAAAAAACAAACAACAACCAAACAAAACAACATTCTGGAAGGAGAACAAGGATAAAGGAATTCAGCTGGAAGTCCTCTTGAGCACTGAAAGGACAGAAGTCCAGGCCAGTACTTTAAAATACTTTCTCATGACAAAACTAGCTCTTCCTACAAAGAGGTTATCTGAAAGAGAATTAAGAAAACAAGGAGCCTTCCTGGAAAACCTTTTTCCTAGAGAAACCCAGGCATTGCCCTTTATTAGACAGTTCTTCCTTCCCATGGTGTCCAAAATACCAGGTACTTCCCAATGAGCCTGTTTTTTTTGAATACCGTGATCATTTTAGTTCCCTTTTCAGGATCAGCTGAAAAAGGCAAATGCCACTACACTTAAAAAAAAACCCCACCAAAAAACCCCCAAAAACCCAAACAAAAAGAAAGCACTAACTACATACCAATATCACTAAGCAGAGAAAGGATTTGACTTTCCTTCAGCCCACAGCAGTTTTCTGGTTTGTTTAACAACTACGAAAAAGCAAAAAGTATTCAGACCCACACTTGCAACAGTTAGCAGCAAAAACCAACATTTTCCATCCCCTGTTGAAACTACCCAGCAAACAGCACAGCTCAAGGATCATTCCAGCTGAATAGGGCAGTTGACTTGGTGCAATAAAATCATGGCCAACAAGACAAACAAAACGAAAATTCAGAAAGCAAAGGGGTAGGAGACAAAGGCAGGGCCACAGGGCTGCAGGCAAGGGAGGTTCCCCCCAGCACTGTCTTAATGAGCTGTCAATAAAAGCAGCCCCAGCAATTTCTGACTTTTACTGCACTCAAGACTTTTAGAGATGACTGAGGTGCTTCAGCCCTCATGATGGATTCACAAGGAGAAATTAATAGTGAAGTGAAACAAAATGATGCCAAATAAAGATTTAAAGAATGCAATCAGAAATAAAACAAAAAAAAAAGATTTTTTTTTTCCTTTAAGGAACAAAGCAGTACAGAACAGCAGGTGGAATGAAGCATATTACTTCCTAAATTGTTTCAGCATCTATGCCATACCTAAGAATTCATCAGAAATGAAGTGACCATGCACTGCAATGCAAGTACAGCTAATTTCTCAGCCAGTCTCTAATCTACCTTCAGGGAGTCTCCAAACTTTTACTGCAATACAACAGCCAGATGTCTCTGAGAACATGACCAGATGCATGTCTGCATCTGGGAGATGTTATTTCATATATGTCCCCTCTTTTACTGTGACTTAAACCTTAAGAATGTATCTCAGACTATTTTGAACAACTCAAAACCATATAATGAGATGGGGTCACTGCATTCACCAGCTGCTCACATTCCCCAGGGCTGTTTAACACCAGTAACAAACACTACAGAAAAATGAGTTTCCTGATCACGTAGATGAGGTGATTCCTAAGCAAATCCTGATTTGACAGGGATTTGCTACTTCACCCCTACAGAAGTTGCTGCTTCCTCAATCCAGCTGTAATGGAAAGGGAGCATAAACTCTATCAGGTCACAAAGCCACTGCCTGGGGAGCTACTGAAAGGCTCCTTTGTTTTTGGGTGTTGCCAGTGTGCAGATTGACAGTTCCCAGTTCAGCAGGAATAGCAAAGGTTCAGAATCCCTGGAGGCCTCAGTCCAGCACTAATAGGCCCATTCCCTGTGCTGAGAGCAACGTAACACTGGATACACATGACTCCAAACCAGTCAGACTCTGAACAGATGGAGACACAGCAGCAAACAAGCCAAACGTGCTGGGTGTCAGCAGCTGCACTAATGCTAAAGCAGCTCCGGGAAAGGACACACTCTGTCAGGATAAGAGTATCTGCCCTTGGGCTGCCCTCTGGCTTCAAAAGCACAAGCCTCATTTCCCACACGTGATCTTTTCCCACCCTACATCTACTTTCTCACACCTGCACCCATAAAGAAAAGCAGCACAGAGCAGAGCTGGTTGCAGGAGCAGCTCTAACACACCTTGTTTGGGTTCGTGCTGTTTTTATGGGAAGCAAAGCAGGCGTTACCTTGCGGAGGTCACCCCCTGAGCAATACTCCATGGCCAGGAGAGGAACGTCGTTCACCAGGAAGTTCATCTCCTCAGGAACTTCACAGGCTTTGACCACGTTGGGATGGTTCAGCCTAGGCACATGGAGAGCTGGATGAAAACTCTCTCGGGAGAATGAGACAACAGATTGCAGTGCAATCATGTTTTATGTGCCAGGGACAGCTTCTGTTCCCCACAGGAATCCTTGCTCACTTGTCAACTGGTACCTACCAGCATAAAATCCATACCTTGGGAATACACAAACCAGTGATGAGCAGAAACTATGTCTCAAAGCCAAGTACAGGGCTTTGATGATGGGGATCCAGACTCAAGTTCTGAATTCTTGCACAGTCCTGGCAGTCATTACGTGTGTGTGTATGTGTGCTGTATGTAGGAACAGACTCTCCCTGGCCCAAGTGTTTCACAAGAATCCCTTAATGCCTGTGTAACTGCATCAGGCAGGTGAAAGCCACATTCAGAGGGAAAAAATAACCTCTGCAGCTGAATTCAAACAGCTGCTTCCTGACTGTCTCTAATACGTGCTACTCTTGAGAATAAATGACAGACAAGGAAATGAAGGCAAATTAATTCTCTCTACATCTTCCAAAGCCTCTGGACGCCAATGCAAGAGCAGCTTGTGACTCAGTGGCTCTTTTCAGCAACCAAATCAGACACAGCCAAGCCTTGACTTACAAATTCATGTTCCCTGCAAGTGGTTCCTCCCCCATGTCATGGCACACAGGGAGCAGGTGAGGGTAACAAAGCAACAGCAGGAGCTCAGAAAAGCCCTGAACAGCAAGGTCACTGCAGACCTTGGGGAGGACAACTCAGAGCATTCCACCAGTGGGACAGAGGATTTCCTGCTCCAAGATCTCTCTCTTGGGAGCAGTTCTGTAAGACCCCAACACCCAGAGGCAGCCTCCACATCCATGAGACCGAAGCTGTCCGGCCCTGTTTCACTGGCTGGAGAGGGAGGGTGGGCAGCACAGAGCATGGACTTTCTCACAAGGAAGTGTACGGAGAATTTATTCTTTACATTTGGCAACGTAACAGAAAAAAAGCAATTCCAGGATCCCCTGGTTGCTAAATCAAAAACAAAGGTACCGCAGGGTATGGGAACACGTGGGTGTTCCCAAGTCACAACATCAAAACAACCCACAGGGCGGTGTAAGTTCGGAGGAATTTCGGATGAGTGAACAGCCCAGGCAGCACAATAGCACAGGGAGCATGGGGATCCCCACCTCCCAAGCCAAGGCATGAGCTGGGACATCGGGATGAGAGAAATCAGCACAGGGCATGCCAGGGAACAAGCGGTCCAGGGGCTGACCCCCGGCTGTCCCCACTCCCAAGCTGGCTCAGCAGGCAAGGCACCAGCTGTCCCCACAACACGGTCCCGGTCTCCCCAGCCATTCCAGGGGCTGACTCCCCGCACTCCCTTCTCCCGGCCAGTCCATGGACTGACCCCCGGCTGTCCCCTCTCCTTGGCCAGTCCATGGACAGACCCTGGCTGTCCCCTCTCCCTGTCTGTGCGGTGCCGCCGGGCCGAGCCGAGCCGAGCCGTGCCGGCCCGCCCGCACTCACTTCTTCATGATGTCGATCTCGTGACACCAGCGGTCCTTGTTCTTGACGCTGAGCTCCAGCCGGCACGACTTGATGGCCACGCGGTCGCCCGAGTCCTGCGGGACACAGCGCCGTCAGCCGCCCCGGCCCGGCCGTGCCCTCCCCGCCGCCCGGCCCGGCCCCACCTGGTGCTGGTACAGGCACACGTTGCCGAAGCCGCCGGTGCCCAGGCGGTCGCGCATCTCCCACGGCCCACAGCCGCCGGCGGGCTGCC
>JANRGV010000111.1:31039942-31053571 GCA_024734035.1 Alethe castanea | reverse complement strand
GCCGGCGGCGGGCGCTGGGGGGCCGGCCCGCTCCATGGCTCAGCCGCTCGCTCCGGCACTCCGCCTTTATTGCCGCGTCACCGCCCGGCGCCGCCCGCGCCCGCCCGGGGCCGCCGCCGGCAGCGCCGCCTCAGTCCCGGAGGGAGAAGTCGAAGGGCTCGAACTCGCGGCGGAAGGCGCGGGCCTGCGCCGCCTCCTCGGGCCGCTGGGCGGCGCACTGCCGCCAGTCCGCGCGCTGCGGCTGCGCCAGCAGCGCCTCGCTCGCCAGCACCTCCCTGCAACAACAGCCCGCTGACGTCACCGCGGCGTCACGGCAACGTCACCGCGGCGTCACGGCAACGTCACCGCGGCGTCACGGCAACGTCACCGCGGCGTCACGGCGGGGGGCGGGGCCGCACGCACCTGCCGAACTGCAGCGGGAAGCGGCCGCGGATGCGGTGGAACAGCTTCTCCCCCGTGTCCAGCTCCACGTAGAAGTACGGCGTCCCCGGCTGAGCCACCTGCGCGTGGGGAATCACAGAATCAGTTCGGCTGCAAAACACCTCCGAGAGCGTCAAGTCCAACACAGGACTAGAGCATGGCACTAAATGCCATGTCCAGTCTGTTCCCTAAACACCTCCAGGGCTGCTGACTCCACCACCTCCCTTGGCAGCGCCTTCCAAAGCCTAAACACCCTTCCTGTGAATAAAGGTGGGAAGAGACGTTGGCTCTGAGAGCTACCAGGTGACAGGCAGACCCTCTTCCCAGCTGTCCCCATGCCATGGTCCTCTCTCCTGGGAGGAAACTTGGAAAAATAACCCACAAACTGCCTGAGGTCAGTGCCTGACCTCAAATAATACCTTCCATGGGAGGAAGGAGCAGTGGGTCACTTCCTGCTTGGATCATGTATGATATTTTGTGGTTTAATTCTGCTGTGAGTGATTAAACGAGAACCAGGCAGGAATGATGAGGCCATTCCTAACCTCATCTAGGTCACCCCAGCCTAGTACAGCACATTTTTGGAGGAAGAAGCCATGCTCACATTTCTCAGAAATCATCTGCTGTTCATGGGAACTTCTCCTAGAGCAGAACACCTCTGGCACATCCCCAAATCAAGTCCATGAGGTTCTGCCTCCAACAGCTTAACCCCACCCCACAGTGACCTCAGAGGGGAACAGCAGCTCAGGCAGGACAGAGGGGAAGTGAAGAGGCGAAATGTGGCCCCGTACTTGTGCGATATCCGAGTGCTCTGGGATTTCCAACAGTTCAATCTGCTGCTCCTGTGCTTGGGTAATAAAGGCCTCCTTGATGTCTTCAGAAGTACAGAGGTCCAGTGGGACAGGAATCACCTGGAGAGGGAAGACATTTCCATAAAAGAAGATGAGACAATCCATTTGCAGAAAGGCATCAGTCCATCACTGGAGCCCGTGGGCTCCTCAGTACAGCTCAGCCTCATCACACAAGACAGGTGAGCACCCATCTCTACAGGCTTAAACTTATGAGACTTTTTTTCCTGTAGGAGCTGGACAGAGAGCTGAAAACTCAAAGCTTGAAAGTTCTCAGCACAGCCACCTCCTTTCTCATCTCTGTGGTAGTTCTGCTACAGCTCTGATAGATTTACAGACCTGTCACACACAGCAACCACCACAATAAACCCTGAAATTACTCTTTCAATTCATTTGGAGTTTATATTCAGTGCAAGTTTATGTTTTCCCATGGTGACACCCAAACCATACCTGTAGCTGCAGATGCTGACTCCTATAGTTTCTTTCAAATAAGACATATCTCTTTCCCTTGCTTCTGAAAAATTCCTTTAGGGCAGCCTTGTACTTGGTCACTTCCTCCAGCACCTCTGAAGACAAGTCCACCACTGACTGATAGTGCCCAATTGGCAAAATCAGGACATGGTCAGGTGACAAACCCCCTTTGGCCAGGGCAAGGTAGCACTAGAGTGAAACAACACACACCCGTTACTCACTGTGCTGTAGGAATTTACTCGCTGACTGCTCATTCTGAGTAGCCCCTAGCCTCAGGAACAGGAGAGTCTTCTATGCTGCTGATTAGGGATTGTTTATTAGCCATTTTATTTGAATTTATTTTTAACTGAATTTATTAATCACTAGAGGAATGAGAAAGAGCCAAAGGGACAGCCAAAGGGACTGCCAAAGGGACCAAAGAAAAAATATCTTTTGAATGCCAGAAAACGCCTTGTCTGCAGGGAAGCTGCTGAGTGAACTTCCCCACTGAGGCAGAAATTGCTTATTCTGACACAAAAATCCACTTAAAAATTTAAACTAAGCCTGTGGACAAACCTGTCCCTGTAAGTGGATTATGCTATACAGGAGCAGTAACTTTAAGTGAAGTGCATAAAACAATGATGGACTGAGCTTCAAAGTCAACATCTCAAAGTACACCTTGGAGATGCCTTCTTTTTCATCTCTATAGAACAAAACTGTAACCAGCCATCCCAGAGAGATCTGGCACTGGTGCATCCAGCTGCCAAAGCAGGTTCTAGGTCACTTCCAGCTGGAAAAGTTTTGCCAGATGGTAACAGAGAGCTGGCACAGCAAAAAGTATTCTGGCACTGGAATCCAGCTCTGCTGCTGGAACAAAACTGGACCACGCCTCCCTTTAAGAATTTATGTGTTTGTAGAGAAAATGTGAAGAAACTGAAAGCTAACCCAAGAACTAGCTGCAAATTAAGTTTGTTTAAAATTTAAAATTGGAGATTGTTATTTTGTTTTGCCATGTCTTAGTGTGATTCTGACCTAGCAAAGCCCATGCTGCAGATACTTACATGTGTGCCAATACTGACAACCAAGTGCTTCTCCACCTCTGGGCTGGCCAGGCAGAACCAGCAGGGCCCTGTGGGCTGAGCTTTGTTGGGAAAGAAAACAAGGATTAGCAAAAGGGATATTTGTCAGGATATAGACCACCTGGTAGTTTCCAGCCACCCTTCCCAGTTTATAAAGTGCTGAAAGGCATCAGAAAGACACAGATCTGGCCAGGGAAATTCCAGCAAGAGAGGAGGAGGTGGCAGTCACACCCTGCCATTCTCCTGGAATGCTATAACCTAATGAAAGAGGAGTTTAGTATTTCCAGGAGTCAGTAGCTGCACTAGTAAGAAAAGAATTTAAGCAAACAAATCAAAATGAGGTAAAATTGCTGCACAGGTAAAGACAGGAGCAGATGCTGTCAAACACACTTGCCAGTTCTGGCCTATCCAGCACACCCAAAACACCTGGATTCACACCCAAACTGTGACACCTGAGCTGAGCTTTTTGCAAGTGCCATGTCTGGCTCAGAGGGTAAATGCCATCAGCCCAACCACAACTACCACAGACCCAAAGAGCTTTGAAACCACGCTCTTGACCCTTCTTTCACCTACTGCAGCCAATCCTCCCTTGGAAACAAGGGACCCTTCATCCTCCTGCATTCCCCAGCAGCTGGCAGTGACACAGCTCTCTGACCAGCTGACACCTACAGCTCAACAGCTTGAGGAACAATTTGGAGTGATGTGGTCCATCCAAAGCCTCGAGGGAAGAGCTCAGGAAAAAGCATCCTCACACTTACGGGGTTTCTTGGCTTGCTTAGGCTGGGAGTCCCCTCTCTCTTTCCCATCTGAGGGACGTTTCTTTCCCTGATGCTTGTTCAAGTCAAAGAAAAACTGACAAGCTGGTTCTTCCTGTTTAAGAAATGAAAAGGATGTTCAGTTAGAACTGCATCATGGAAAGTGACAGGATATACAAAAATTTGATTTTTCCTGAAGAGCTGTAAACCACTTTTGAAAAGCAGCAATACCACAGAATCCCTGAGGCTGGAAAAGCCCTCCCAGCCCATGGAGCCCAGGCTGTGCCTGATGCCCACCTTGTCCCCAGCCCAGAGCACTGAGTGCCACCTCCAGCCCTTCCTTGGACACCTCCAGGGATGGGCACTCCAAACCTCCCTGGGCAGCCCCTGCCAAGGCCTGAGCACCCTTTCCAGGAAGAAATACTTCTGAATATCCTGGAACAGAATGACTTGTTCTAGTAATGCAGCAGACTTCGCCTGCTTCAGTCAGAGAAAAGCTTCTGGGAAAGCTGCCCCAAATCATTATGTTCTCCTATTCAGTCTTATGCTGAACATTCAGAATTGCCTGGTTTTATGGATTATTCAAATCTTTACATTTGCCAGCCAGTGCCAAAAGAATGGCTTTACTTCTTAGAGATGTTAACCTGCCACAGACTCACAAGAGGCTGAAAACATTTGACTGAGCTATCCCATACAGCCAAATGCCATTAGAAGGCTTTAATGCTGAAGAGGAAAATACTCTGTCCCCATCTTTCTTACAGTCCTCCTTTAAGAAGCAAAAGGCCACAATAAGGCCTTCTCTTCTCCAGGCTGAACACCCCCAGCTCTCCCACCCGTCTCCATGGCAGAGTTTTGGACAGAGACATCCCAAAGGGAAAGCCAAGCAGTGTGGTGAGCATGGAGAGTGAACCAGGAATGCACAGGTGAAGGAGCACAGGGCAGTACCTCTGCAGAGAGTGGAGCTTTGCTCTTGGGAGCCTCCTTCCTCAATTTCCGGTAGGGATTTTCGGTGACGTCCTGAGGCTGCTTCACCAGCTCTGCGGGGTCCATTGAGCTCATGGGCACGATGCTGAAGGCATAGAGGTACTGCAACAAACACAGGGGCTCAGGGGCAAGCAGCTCCTGCCATGGCTGCACCTCTGAGGAGATCATTTATGAACCAAGACACCCCAGAACTGCTCTGCACTCACTCTGCTCTACACCACGCAGCACATCAGTGTTTGTGCCAAGGCAGGGCATGGAAAAACACACTCCCTGTGCCAGTGTCCCACCCAGGAGTTTATGGAGTGCATCCTTGATCCCTGCTTGTTTCTAGGCCCTCTTGCTGGCCTTTTTTGTTACCAGACCTGGATCCTGTGCATCCTTAACTACTAACCAATATTCTGTAACTCTTAAGGGGAGAAGAGAAACAGGTTGAAAACCTCATGCCATAAGTTTGCTATTTTCAGTGGTTTGTGCCTCAGAACAACGTGCAGCCCTTACGCTTCTGACATAACAGGCAAATGATACCTATTTCTCAAGTGAGACAGATGCTTCCGCTTCAGCCAAGCTTTTAAGTGCCTGATGTCACCCTTCAACTGGTCTCACTGCCCTATTATTGTACCTGAGAAAAGAAGAAAGACTCAGGGGTATCAGTACCTTTTTCTTGCTTGTATTGCCAACATCAGCAAGTGCAATAAACCTGGTCACATGCTGTGGGGTCTCCTGTAGCACCATGTGATTCCTGTAAGGAAGCAAAACCTGGCTGTACTGGCACACAAAGTATTGCAAGGACAGTTGGAGAACCCCTGTCTGCCATGAAGATACTCAGCACACCAATCCTCCCCTGTTCCTTAAAAACTGAACTCTTACTTGAAAATAAATGAGATTTCACATGATTTTACAAACCTGTAAGGAAGTCTTTCGTAATAGGCCTTCTCCAGGGCAGCAAAATGGTACCTTGGTTTGAGACTTGCAGCGAGATCTGATACTAACTTGGAGCCACACTTTTTGGTATCTATTTCTCCCTACAAAACACAAACCAAGATTTATTTAAAGCTCTCAAAAAGCAGGGAGAAGAAAGGTTTCATATACTTCTCTATACACCCCAGTGAGTACACTCCCAGAAAATTCATGCCAAGGGAAGTCAAACACAGAATGACATATTAAACAACCACAGAGAATGCCCAAGGGAACTTCTGAGATCTGAGTTTTCTTTTTGAGCCAGAACAAATCCCAACAAAATGTTTCTGTACAACCCCCAGGGTCAGCAGGGTTGGTTATTATGCTGTGAGGGAAGGTTCCTCATGCATTTAAACTGATGATTGCATCTCTTTTTGGATGTTGGAAGAAACTGACAGGAAGAAAAAAATGTTCTTTTGCCACGTGTGTGGCCTTGATGTCCAGACAGGTTTCGAATAATCTGAAAATTAGCTCTGCTGAGGACCATTAACACAACAAAATTGGACGCAAATGAAACAACACCCTCAAAATCCAGACTGAGGAAGAACAAGCCCACCTTACTGATACTTAAGGAAATAAACAAAAAAACACACAAAAAATGGCAGGGACAGATAAAATGCCCTAAAGTCTCACAAATCCCCCTCCCTTCAGTCCTTTTTCTCTGAAGAACCAGGACATCTGCTCTCCCTGTTTTCACTCCCAGCTTTCTCAGGCACTCGGAGAGGGCGAACTGCCAGAGCAAGCAGAAAGGCAGCCCTTTGTGAAACCCCGGGAACAGAACACTCACCGCGCTATTGGCAAAAGTCCCCACATCTCGGGGCCAGGGGGATGTCAGCAGGATATCCACACCCCTGAAGTTTGGGCTTGACAGCAGAGACGTTTTCAGCTCGGCCGCGTCCTTGGCGCTGAAGCTGTGTGCGGGCGCCGGCTGCTGCTGCGCCTCGGTGCCGCTCAGGTAGGCAATCTGCAGCCCCGAGCAGCCGCTGTACACACCCCTGCGGCCTGCAGCAACACACACAGCCCTGAGCTGCGGGCAGGGCAGGCCAGGGAATCCCCTGGGACAGGCAGCAGCAGCCCTGACTCGCTGCCACTGCAGCCCTCCTCACAGGCAGCTCATTTTGTGTGCCCGCGGCAATGGCATCGCTTGGTGCCACAGCTCAAAGGCAACCCTGCCCAAAACGGAGCTCTTCAGACAAGCCCCGGTCTTCCCCCTCCTCCCTGCCACCTTGCTTCCCAAAAACTCATCCACAGCAATGTGAAGTCTCAGCAAAAATACCTCTAGTTTGTTATATTTTGGCTTGGTGGCAATTCTGGAAAAAAAACTTTTTTTTTTCCTTTCCTTTCCTACACTTTTCTTGTTACCTCTGCTACTCCAGTACAGCCACACAGCAAAATCACATTCAAACCTTCTCCCACAGAGACAGGCATGCTCTGGGAATAACATTCCCTCAAAGAACAGGCTTTTACAACCACTTGGTCAGCAAGTTCAGTATCAGAGAAATGAAAGAAAAAACAAATCAAGAAAGCAGGGGTTTCCTTCACATTTTACACAGATTGTACCAACATCAAGCTCAACTGCAGTTTGAACCACAGGATAAAAAAACGCCACTTGAAACCCCCAGAAACAGGAAGGTGTTAAAGTGGGGATATAAGAGAACATTCATGAAAGCCCCAGCAGGCAAAGGCAGCTCCCTGACCCCAAATGCCCTGCAGCCTTACCCAGGTAAGTGATGTTCTCAGCTAACTCACAGCCGCTGACGTCCGGGAAATAGCTCAGGGTGTCCTGGTTGTTAGCACCAAGCACGTAGGTTGGGATTGGAGCTGAGGGAGAAAACCCCGAGCATTCAGTGAGCTTTAATTCCAATACACCAGCCCACCTTGCCCAGGAATCACAGCAGGAAACCCCATCCAGTCAGACCCTCCACCACACTTTGGGAGCAATGAGCACAGGACAAGAAACCTTCCTGCAGAGTGAGTCCCCAGGCTGGCGTTCCCACAGCTGCAGGTGGTGAACAAGCTCTGCTCCACCCACATCACCCTCCCCTGCTTGTCTAAGATTAGCTCCACAATACCACTCAGCCCTAAAGCCAGGGGTGTTCCAAACAAACCCAACTTTCTTTCCTGTGTGGGGTTTCCCTGCTGCAATAGAACTGCTTTAACACCACAGTGCCCAGCCATGGCTCCTGAATTCCAAGGTGGGCTGTGAGGCAGTGCCAGCCCCCTGGGTGACACCACCCTCCTTCCTTACCTTTCTTGGCTCCTGTGCGGTACTCGGCCCATTCTGCCTCGGAATTAGAGCCAAAGAAATTCCCGACGCACAAAAGCATCTAAAAACAACAGATAAAGCTGGAGTTGCCATTTCACCACAAACAGAACACACACAAAAGCTTTGCTTGCACCACTTCAGCAGCATTTGGTTAGCTGCAGCGAAGAAATTTCTCTGCGTTTATCTGTGTTAAACGCAACATCAACGAGTTTAAAAGGACAAGGCAACTGGTGTCTCGCCTTCTGTGCACAGACCACAGTCCTCACAATCATTTGGTGTTGGACAGGGAGGGCTGAGGGGCTGCAAACCCCTTCTCACACCAAGCAGAAAGAGGAGGGTCGCTGCCGCGGAGGGACGGGATAGCAACACCCACCCGAGCACCGCCGTCACATCTCCCGCACAGGAACCCCACCCCGGGCCAGCTCCGGCCTCGTCCGTCCCGGGACGGGAATGGGAACCCCGCGGGAACGGCACCACCTCCCACCGCAAGCCCCACAAGCCTTACATCGAAGCGGCCGCTCTTGGCCTGGATGGCGCGCACCCGCCCGAAGATCGCCTCCAGCCGTCCCTCCACGTCGCCACACGCCAGCCTACGGGACACCGCACGTTAAGAGCGGCCTGACCATGGTCAGGTCCGGCCCCGACCCCACCGCAACCTCAGCAGCCCCTGCCCCCATCCCGTGTCCCGTCCCGTCCCGTGTCCCGCCCCGTCCCACTCACACGCGCAGCGGTGCTGCCGCCATAACGAAGACGCTCGACCCGAACCTCCCGCCACTTCCGGGTGCACCGCTCAAAGCGCTCCGCCACTTCCGGGTGCACCCCTCAAAGCGCTCCGCCACTTCCGGGTGCGCCGCCCAAAGCGCTCCGCAGGTTGCCGGGTGGGCGGTGCCTGAAGTCAGACACAACGAGCCGGAATCGCCGGGAACTTTAAACGCCGCTGTCCGCAGGAAACCGCGGATATTCTCTGTCTTTATCCTGGTGTGTTAGCGCTCCAGTCAGTGTTGGCACTAAGTTTGGAAAACCCGACAAGAAGTAGGAGAGGTGATCGGGTAACAGAGGGGTCGTTGTCTCAGAAGTGAGTGAAATAATAACGGCAGGTGACTATTTACACCGACAAATTATTTTAATGTTTATTATATGTGTCAATTTATGTAAATGCTATATTTCGATATATAATTATTACGCTGAGCTGTACCAAGATAAGCACTTAATCAGGCTGTAACACCAGCCAAGCTCCCCAGTATTTAACAGCTTTTATAAAATTTTGTAATAATAATGCCTTATAAATAAACAATGCCTTACAAATAGCTTTTACACAGGATTTTTAAATTAAATGTTTATATATTTTTATTAAGGTTTTACAATGTTATCATCTGAATTCTGTAACCAGGAGCTGAAATCTGAGTTGACGCTGTTGGGGTTTGTTCCTTCTGTGGTATTGGGACTGAACTGTTCCACATTTCAACAACAGGCACGAGAAATGTAAACTAATAACTTGTATTTTCTGCATCTGGCCCGAATGGTTTGGGTGGGAAGGGACCTTAAAGCCCATCTAATTCCAGCCCCTGCCATGAGCAGACTCCTTCCACCATCCCGGGTTGTTCCAAGCCTCATCCAGCCTGGCCTTGGACGCAGCCAGGGATCCAGGGGCAGCCACAGCTTCTCTGGGCACCCTGTGCCAGGGCCTCATCACTCCCAAAAGCCAGCAAAGCCGGTTGTTTACCGGCGGGAAGTGAGAAGCCAAGTCCTTTTCATTTATTTTACTGACGGTAACTGGACCAAAGCGCACGCTCGCGCGCCCACCGGCGGCTCCAGCGCGTCCCAGAGGCCCCAACGCGCCCTGACGGGCCGGGGTGCGCCCCGCTCCTGCCTCGCCGGCCCGATCCCACCAACTCCAGCAGGCCATGGACGCCACCCGAAGCAGAGCTCCCCGCCATCCCGAGCTGTCCAAAAGGCGGAGAGGCGGCCGCCCCTCAGCCTCCCGCCAACATGGCCGCCCCCGCGCCGTCCCTCAGCGGCGCCGCCGCCGCATCGTCACCGCCTCCCCTCAGCAGCGGCTCCGCCCCTCAGCCTCCCCTCATCATGGCGGTTCCTTCGCCCCCTCCTCTCAGCGTTACCGCCCTGCAGCCTCCCGTCCTCTTGGCGGCTCCTCCACCCCCTTCCCTCAGCGGTGCCACCACCCAGCCTCCCCTCACCATGGCTGCTCCTCCACCCTCTCCCCTAAGCGGCGCCCCACCTCAGCCTTCCCCCAACATGGCGGCCCCTCCTCCTCCCCTCAGCATCGGCACCGCCTCTCAGCTTCCCCCGCGGGCTTTTCCCGCCCGGCGCAGCCGCGGAGCAGCAGCCCGTGCGCGGAGCGGGCGGGAAGGCTGGTGCGGAGCCGCTGGCGGCGCGGCGCGATGTCGCTGCGGCAGCAGTGCGAGGCCGCGTTCGGCACCGCGGACCTGTACGGCGTGCTGGGCGTGCCGCGCGGCGCGTCCGCGCAGGAGATCCGCCGCGGCTACCACCGCGCCTCGCTGCGCCTGCACCCCGACCGCGTCCCGCCCGAGCAGAAGGAGGAGGCCACGCGCCGCTTCCAGGTGAGGAGGAACGGAGGGAGAAGGGGAGGGAGGGGGGCCATGGCGGCCATGAGTGAGACCGACCCACTGCCCCACAAGTGACTGTTCCTCTGCCCCCTGAGCGACTGATCCGTTGTCCCCCGAGTGATCGCTCCCCGAGTGACCGCTCCCCGAGTGACCGCTCCCCGAGTGACCCCCCCGGGCACCCCTCTGTCCCCCTGCAGATCCTGGGCAAGGTGTACGCCGTGCTGAGCGATGAGAAGCAGCGCCAAGTGTACGATGAGACGGGCGTGGTGGATGAGGACGCCGAGGCGCTGCAGGACGGGCGGGACTGGCTGGAGTACTGGCAGCTGCTCTTCAAGGTGAGAGCGGGATGGGGCTGGGAGACAAGAACCCTGCGTTGTTCGGTTTTATGTGTTTTCTCTTAAATTGTCCCGGTGAATAAGTCCTGTAACTCACAAAGCATCGCCTTTTTGCTCCAGGTCACTGTGAAAGACATCGAAGACTTCCAGAAGAGCTACAGGAACTCGGAGGAAGAGCTGGCTGATGTGAAGGCGGCGTACATGAATTTCAAGGGCGACATGGATCGGATCATGGAGACCGTGATGTGTGCAGACTACACGGAGGAGCCCAGGATACGGGAAATGATCGAGCAAGCCATCGAGTCCGGGGACCTCCCATCCTACAACGCTTTTGTAAAGGAGTCAAAGAAGAAGATGATGTCCAGAAGAAGGCGGGTAGGTTGCAGCAGCTGATTACCATAACCATTTTTTCCCTTGCATCTTGTTCCCGAGATGTTTGTCACAGGAATGCTGGGTTACACACCTTGCTGTTCACATCTGGTCTCCTGTGGTCATCACTCCCCCACCCCAAATCATCGTGAAAGGCTTTTCTACTTCTTTATTTCCTTATTATACACAATGGCTTATTACAGTTTAGCGTGTCCCTGCAGTTATCTACAAAGCTGTGAGTTACCAAAAACAAACAAGTGGTGAAAATATATTTTGGTTGACTTCTGGCAGGTGTGAAACTGCTCTGGCCTAAATGGACTATTGTGTACTTTTGGATACTTTGTAGAATGTTATATGCACATCACAGTAACATTTAAGTTAATGTAGTATCTACCAAGACAAAAAAAAAACCAAAAAAAAACGGTATGGGACAAACATCTGTGAAAGAGCAGAAAAACTTCCTGTTCTGCTAAATGGTGGAACCAGAATGGGCTTCCCTTGCCTGATTCCTTATCTGTGGCCAAACTTGGAAACCCTTTGCACTTCCCTGCAACTATTTGTACACAGATGCCCAAAAAATCATTTGGTAACTTCTCTAAGACTTGCTCAGATAACATGCAAAATACTTCTTTAAAAAAAAACTCGTTTGCTCTTCTAGGCAGAAAAAGAAGCTAAAGAGGCAAAAAAGGTTAAAGATGAACTGGGCCTTGGTGAAGAAAATGACTTGCAGGCGCTGATTAAAGTAAGGCTTCTTCTGTTTGTTGCAGATAACTTTGTTACTGGCTTACAACTGTGTTTTCCCTGAGTGTCTTTGATTTTGGATCCTTGCAACTCTTCTGAATTCCTGAGGTTAAAACCTGGCCTTAATGTTAACTATGTGCTTTAATTTAATTAGAATCAGAGTACAGTATAGATTTTATTACCTGTGTCTTTTTAAAAATTTACAAGAGTTAAATATTTGGGGTACTTATGCAGTAAATTCTAGTTTTAGGCTGTTTCACAGGGAGTTTTAATGATGAAATTAAACTTTCTGTAGCTTGTATTTACTATTTAATATAGTCCAAGATTTTGTGGAGCTGTCAAATTTCAATAGGATAACCTGTATTGAGATGTTACAAAAGGTTTGACTTTGGTTGGTGCTCTTTTCCCCCTCCCCAGAGCCGAAGCAAAGATCGAGAAAAGCAAATGGACAACTTTTTGGCCCAGCTGGAAGCAAAGTACACAAACAGTGCTAAGAAAGGAGGAAAGAAGACCTCAGCCAAGAAAAGAAAGGCAGAAGGAACAGGATAGACTGAAATACCAGGTTTTCACCTTGTATGGAAATGTGGATTTAGGAGAATTCAGGGTGTTTTCCGGGCTCCTGTTTTAGACTGTGTGCATTGACTGGCTGTAAGTGGGAGACATGACTTGGAATGAGTGCTGAACAAGGAAGACAAGGCATTCCCTGTGCTACTGTCTCCAAACCTTTGGGTGCTCTACAGTTGAGATCCATGTGTGCTGTTCACACACTTCTGTAACAAACCTCCTGCTGTTTTTAAAGGTCTTTGCACATTAGCTTAACAAGTCTTTTTCAGATATTCCAGTAGTTTTATAAAGATAGTTTAAAAATTGCAGATTTAATAAACAAGAAGGTGGGGTTTTTTTTCAGTTTTGCTTCTCCAGTTCTCTGTATGTTTTCTAAATAAGCTATTTAAAACAAGCCAATTGTGCTGATTCTTCTGATTTCAGTCAAGTAAATCCTGCACATTTCCAGGGAGGATCATTTTTCAAAGGTGTAGGAGTCTTGAGGTGAACACTTCAGGAGCTGAAGGCCCCCACAACTTCAACAACAGCCCCTGAGGGGAAGCCAGAGGTAGATGGTCTCTCTGTTCCCTTTGACTTGTCTGCTCTCAAAAATAACCCTGATTCTGAAAGAGTATATCATTGTGTGTTATAACACGAGGCTTGAAGATTACTTTTATTACACAAAATAAGTAACAGTCCAGGAGCAGTCCCTGGTGTCAGCCATCCTGTACAAAAAAACCAAAAATGGCCTTAGAGACAACTGCATTTTTTTAAACCCACTGACTCCTCTAGGCTGTAAAACACTACATTATGTTAACAGAATCTATTCAAGTTTATTTGTCTGCATTTGTAACTCTTGTGCTACAGAAAACTCACTTGGTCCCTGAGGAATGGCATGGATACAAATGGGATGGATATCTGCACTTTGCCTGACATAACTGACACACTGCACAGTGTTCCAGAAGAGAAATTGTATTTTGAGGTGGTTTAGTGAGTAGAAGTCTCTTGTGAGCATCAGCTTCTCTCTCTGAAAACTTAAGAGGTATAGCTTGAGCTCAGAGCTGCTTCTTCTTTCTTTTTTTTTTTTTTAACTTTTGGAAATGCAAAGCCAGGCTAACCCAGTCATATTTGCAGTTCCCTGTTTTTGATTAAAGCATGCTTGGATCAACTGGACTTGTGAGCTTCAGTATTGATGAAAAATTATTAGCTGGTCTGGAGTGGGGAAATAGGGGAGCCACTTCATAAGGAATACTATTAACAAGGTTTTTTTTTCAATTGTGAACTGTAATTTGAAGAATAA
>JANRGV010000111.1:31029547-31039919 GCA_024734035.1 Alethe castanea | reverse complement strand
TTTTTTAATTGGACTAGAAAGGAACAACTGTTTTTGTGGAGTGTCCTAACTTTGTTTAAATACAGCCAGTAGTCACCTCAGCTTGTTTTTACATTTCAGTCTGGCACTTACTGTTTGGGAGTAAGACCTTCAACTGATCTCTTATTTTGAGAAGCCTGTACTTGATGGTTTTGTTTTATCTGGAGCCACAAGGCCAACTCCAGCAAATGCCTCTGTTAGGTCTGTCACACAGGCAGACACAGCTCCTAAAGCTCCACTGTGCATTAGTGGCTTCTGGAACTCTACCTTGGAGTGAAGAAATCTTGTGTAATTATTGGTATTTTTACAAAGGGACACTGAGCTGTTCTGTGAAATTACCATTAAATATCTCACCAGGAGGATTTTATTTTGAGTACTGTCTGAAACTATTTATAGTGAGAGGTAAAAGGTTTTATTACAACTCAGGAAGAGGCAGTGGTGTGCTGCCCTTGGAGATGCCAGGTCACCTGCTCTGCTGCCTTGGTTCTACACACCTGATACCTGCTGCACCTACCACAGCATTCATCACTTCCCTAAACTGAGTGCTTGCTTTTGCCAGTACAATATTGCTTTAAACATGTTTAAACATATAAATACACTCTTTAAAAAATGTAAATCACTATGGCTATGGAAGGCCAGATTAACCTTCCCAAGGGAAAAATGAGCAGGTCCTGCAGCCTGCAAGGACAGGAGCCTGTGACCAGCCTCGTGGAAAATAGCACAGACTAAGAGTGTTTGCTGGATTTCCTAGGAGTTGGGCTTCACTGGAATGTATTCACCCTTCCACTGGAGCATCACTTTCTCTACTGGCAGGAAATGGAATGTTTAAGTGCACCCCTTCTAATCTTTGGCAGCTGCTGCTTAGATTTATATAAAAATAACTATCTGTTAAGGAAGGGTGCTTGAAAACTCTGTGTAAACAACGTTGACCTTGCTGGGAAGGAGAGGTGGTTCATGACTCTCTGGAGAGGGATGGATGGGTGGGTGCTTCTCCATGGCATGTCAGTGCCTCTGTTTGCTTTTTGTGCCTGATCCACTTCGGCCATGGGCTTTCACAGAGCCACGTAGTGGAAGACCTGACAAACAAGAGATCATGGACAGCCTTAAGACTTTGGGAAGGAATTACAGCTAAGTATCAAATACATCTCCTCTAGTCTAAAACTAAAATGTCTTTTTACTCCAACACATGGCTATCAACTGCATTATTTATAATTTCCAAAAAGAGCAAAGCTTGTGCTTGCCAAGTTGCTGCACTGCAGGGAGCAATAGCATTCCTTGATGTTTCACTAAGTATTCATGTCTACAAAGCTTCTCTGATAATTTAAATTGTTTTTGTCAATACAGCAGTCATAAAACTCATCTTTCATTTTTTTGGGGGGGATGATGAGACAGATATTTGTTTTAATTTCAGCAGGAACCACTCCTTGCTTGTTTAAAAACAAGTTACTTCAGTTTTAGTGCCTTTGTTAACCTCAAGTTACTATTTCTGTTCAGGCTGACAACTCCTGCTTTGAAAACTTGGACACTGAGAGACACTGAGACTGACGACATTAAGCTTCCTTACTTGATTTAAATATTTGGTGGTAATAAAAACCAGAAAAAAACCCCAACAAAATGCACCCAACTATACTCTGGAGTAGAGTAGGACACAGCAAGGATAACATCTTTGTGAATGGCAAATTAAAGATATGGGTGGAATTATGAAAAACCTCCCCAATGGAAATTACTTGTAAGAATGTACCCCTGTAGGAAATGCATCTCTGTCCCAAAAGCCTCCTTTGTTTGATCTCACTAAGCCCTGTGACTGATGAACATACCTGAACTTGTGGATCCTCTCCTTGTCCAGGACTGATTACTATAATCAGTAACAGTGCAAGAACGGCGGCGCTGGGAATGGGGCTGGAAAAACAGTTCAGAGTTATTTCTGTTTGCATGAAAAAAAATCAGCAGTACTATCATACAACTACAAACTACTCAAACACAGGTATTTGGGAAGGAGTTAGATGTTGTGAAGGTCTAAGGAAAGTTTTAAATCAGGTCAAATCAACTTTAGAAGTAGAAAATACACTTTTCTAACACTTATTTAGAATGATCACTGGGCTAGTTAGTGGCAGTCTTTCCATTTCAGCAAACTCTGCTTTTCCAAAGCAGATTTTACAACTGCTGAGTCCAGGATGTTGAAATTATACCCTGAAACCAATTAAGCACCTATTTAGAAGCTGTGCTGAAATTACAGCTTTGCAGCTTTTAAAGCTTTGATAAAAATACATTGTTAAATACAAGAAGCTATCAGTAGAGTTGATGATTCAGTAAATTAAACCAAGAGTATGTGATACCAAAACAGACTGGACATCGATTAATGTTAATTCTCCAAGCACCCTGTTCAGTAATTAGGGATGATATGGTGTAATTAGCCATGCTCTACCAAGGATGTGCTGGTTGTGTTAGGCCTGGAGAAGGGATCAGGTAAGAGCAGCTGCTCCTGGAGCTGCTGGTGAGTGTCTTCTGGTGTCATGACACTGTAAGCACAGCTTGAGTTCCCGTGAGGTTTCTGCAAGGAGAAATAACAGAGTTACTGCTTTTTTCTTAGTGCAGCAGTACATTGAAAATAATTAGCCCAGGAATTAAAGCTAATTTTCCAAGTGAATCATTTTATGCCTAGTTATGAGGAGGGAAACATTCAATTGGCATTAGGGAGAACTAAGTATGCAAGGGTGGGTAATGCTGTTACTCAAAGCTGATACAACAATTTTTGTGCATCTATTTGACTTTCTGTCACAAAACAACAAATGAATTGGAACTCTTGGGCTGATTTGACCAGCAGTGATAACAACTTTATATTGTTCAGTAATAAAATGAGATTTTTGTGCCTGTTACCATTTGCCTGTGGGGTCCTGTGGTGTTCCCACGCTCTGCCACGGTGGTGGTGGCAATGGGTGGCAGGGGGTGGTTTCTGTTTAGCAGCAGTGGGGAGGGTGAGGTCAGCTGCTCCTGTGCAGTCAGGCTGGAATGCACCAGAAAGAACAGAAAAAAACACACAGTTAATACATCTGGCAGGTGGAAAGGTATAATATTGTCAGTTTCTTTGGCCTTCTGCAGTTAACTGTTCTGTAAGAATACCTTGGAAAAGCTTCAAACCATAATCTGCACATGAAAGAAGACTTTCCTAGTGCATTCTAATTACACTTAAAATACATTTTCATAAAGCAGAGATGTCAGTATTTCTTAGATTGACTGAAGCCTGAGGAAAGGGAACAGAAACATAAAATACAGGAAGGAGAAACACCAGTTATGAAGGGACAAGGAATAAGTCTCAACAGTATGTGACAAGAAAGCAACAGACTGGATGAGTTTATAGGTAAACTGCAAAACTAAAAGTAAATATCAATTTAAAGCACGTGGAATAGACAGTTCTGCATTGTTTCCTGATACCCTGTGGTCCCTGTAAATGACTCCATTCAGTCATGGCATTGTGCAAAATAAAAGCAAAATATTCTAGATGTGATTGAGGGCTCACTAAGAGCCCTTTGGTCAGTCAGACAACCTATTTGAACATCTTTATAGTCCAGTCTGGGCTAGGATAGCAACGTGCAGTATGACCTCCAAAAACTGCAGGCTTTAAAATTCATCTTGAAAACAGGCTGCAGAAAAAGACAGCCATGTCAAGGAAGAGATGGTGGTGTTCACTTAGCTTGTAGAGGACAGTCTGAAGTCTATTCCTGTGCAAAACTACCTGAACATGGGAATGTACGTGACTGAATCGCAGCTGGCAGCACACTGAACATCAGCTGTAACAACTCGGCTTTCTCAGGGGAGTTGTGCTGTCCTCACTCCAATAATCCATGCCCTCCCTCCCCAGGGGTGCTTTCTATGCTCTCTGGCCCTGGTACCCTGCAGGGAGAGGCTGTTTGGGGCACGTACAGGCGCCTGCAGACGTTGTCCCCGGAGCGTGGGGTCCCGATGGGATGCAGGGTCCGTGGGGGAGGGTTCCTCCTCCTCGTGCAGCGGGACAGGGACGAGGTGCTGAGCTCCAGGGGACGATTTGGCCACGCCCGGGTAGAGAGGAGGGAACTCGAACCTGGCCGTTTGTCATCCAGGTCCCTAACAACAACAAAAAATTACAAGACCAAAAGAGAGATGGTCAGCCTGGCAACTGCTGTTACCACAGTGCTCACCTACAGGTGCCTTTAATCATAAAATACGTGGGTAGAAATTATGTGTGTTGATTTTTAACATACCTATATGAATTTTCACAGAGGACAAATAAACAACCAAGCAGGAAAATAACTAAGAATTGCTTTCTCCAGCGGAGGAATTTATCTTACAAGGTTTTGGGTTGAATCCCTCTCACTGTGAGAGTGCTCTACTTTATTTACTGCAGGTGATCTGTAGTTCTTACAGTGTTTTCTCCACTACAGGCAGGTTCCTTTGGTGTAACTGGATTCCATGGATCACCATCAAGCCATTCAGTTTATGCTGAGAACCACTACTTGACCCTTGAGAGAGAGTTACCTGAAATTTTAAAAATTAAGTAAGTAAATTACTGTTTGGCAGAGACACACACACACACACACACACATATTTAAAGACATAAATCACTTTGGAGAAAAGTCATTAATTTCTTCCATGACATCCAGATATATACTCAGCTATATTATTTCCCCAGCTAGAGGATCTTAACATTTAATTTTTTTTTTGAACAATACTGCTTAGAAAATGTTCTAATACTTAATATTTTCCAACTGAGCAGCTCATTTGCTGATCTTCCAACTATGACTATAATCAGAGGATTTACAAAAATAATTTTCAGCATATATTGACATTTTATGTCAAGAACAGATCTGCAAAGTCCTTTTCTGAGATACAGACTGATTTGGAAAAAACCAGCATATTCCACCCACCATAACAAGAGCAAGTAGAAAATAGCTTTAATCCCATACATACTTGAGGTGTTTTTCTCCTCTTTTTGCTTTTGCGGCCACCTCTGGGTTTTGGGCACTACACACACAGTAAGGGGACACAAGGGACAGGCAAGGGGGAAGAAATAAAGGAGGAAGAAATAAAAAGAAATAAGAAGGAAAGAGATGAATTAAAATGGAATAAACAGATAACACTTTGGTGCTCACCACTCTAGAAGCAGATCATCTAAAGCAGATTATACAGTTTAAATCAGTGTCTGAGAAAAACTGGTTTAGAACTGCAGAGATTTCTCCCTTCTCGCTGGATGAATTACTATTAATGTGAGAATGGGATCCCACACACATGCCTCAATCTCACCATTTAATTGAAACATTAAATTGTGGAAAGAACTACATCCTGAATCATGAACCACCACGTGGTTGTCATACACAGACATAAAATACTGTTTCAAAGAGAAAAGTAGGAATTAAAACTTCCAACTGAGTAATAAAGAAAAAGTAAATAATAAAGAAAAAAAAAAAAGGTAAATAATAAATAAAGTGTCAGAAAGGACAGCCAGCATTCACACAAAGTCCGAACTAGTTGTTTACCTAAACACAACCAGTGATTCATCCCCACACAAAACAACAGCTGGCTAAAAATCCTTACCAGATTTGATGTCACTGAGGGCATCTTTTTGTGTGGCACCCGAGGTAACAGTGCTGGCAGAGGCTCCAACTGCAAAGGGCTTCTGGCATCTGCTCGCAGCGTTTCTACTGTTATGATATTTTTCTCATCATCTGTGCAAAGCAACAGAGAATTCCTGTCAATACTGGCATTGCCAGTCATGGAGAGTGCTATGAATCACATTTTTTTTAGAGAGTCCCCTTGGATGATAAGCTCTCCTAAGTTTTTTGAAGACCTGTTTCACACTGTTAGCAAAATAACCTTTTCATTCCCACTGAAGAGATCATTCCCAAATACATCACTCTGCCATGGCATCTTTGCAAAATTAGCTGAAATGCCCTTTTGAGCCCTCACCTTAACTGTGATCCTTACCAGAGGCTGACCCTTCCCAGTGCCTGCAGATCAATTCTTCCATGCAGACCAGGACTTCACTCCACACATCATCAAACACAAACGTGAGCACGGAATCCTTCATGCAGGAATAGGGAGAGACAGGAGGAAACCCCAATTTCCGTCTGCCAGAGAAGAGTCCCATTTTCCTCTCGTGCAAATCCTCCTCTCTGTAAAAATATAAGTATTACCTTGCACCAGAAACACATTGTGTCCTATATTCACTTTTAGTTTTCCCACTGACCTCAGTGAGAAATTACTGACCCACCCTGGTCTCCCTATACAGAATGATTATAAATCATACTCCATGAATAATAATTTACCCATGAGATCAAATTCATGTCAAAAAAATCAATATTCATCATTACAGCAATATTTCTTCATCAAATTGTTAGGCTTCACATCTAATATCAGGACAGAATCCTGAAGACAATAGAGTGATATTATTTGCTGCAGCGATGTCCCTCTAGCCTGGTAAAACCAAGAAACATAACAGTTTTAATTTAATGGTCCATGCAGACAAGTGCCTTTAATTATTAAAACCAATTAAGTAGTCAGGAACTGATAGCATCCTCCAGAGTCCTTGCCCAGGCCACATGTTCATACTGGATAATGTAAAGGTGTAAAAAGATAAAAATAGTGGTAATTGTTTCTTGACAAACATAAAATCCACTCTTGTTCTTAAAACTACCACTGAAAAAAATCCAGGGAGATACAATTCCACCCAAAATGCCAGTACAAAACAGAGGCAGCACACTGCTGTTGCATAACTAACAGCAGTGAATTTGACATAGTATAAAAAATAAATGGTGTTTAAACACATATTATTAAATATACAGGCTCTTAGTTATGATGGCATGAATTATTCAAACCAAGCACAAAAATGGAGGGCCTGAAAAATAATCAAAAAATTCCTAAACATAGTTTAGTGAAAGAAATTGTCCTAGGAAATAGTTTGGGAAAATTCCCAGTGCCTGGGCAACCTCAGGCCTTTGAAAGTTGTCTAGAGAAAAGATAAATAAATTCATCAAGTATGTGCATCTTAACTGCAGGAACCCCAGGACACTATTTTAATACTTAATATTCAATACCTACACATCTCTGTGGTCAAATGCCAAGTACTCCTCCACTATGCCTTCAGAGAGAATGACTTCCTCTTCCCCTTCATCACTCTCTGAGGAACACAAGGTCAGAGGCTTGGAATGGTCAGCCTTTTTGCGAGCAGGAGCAACAAAAAGAGGCATCTTCTTGCCCAAAACCCTAAATCTGAACAGGTGACAGTTTTCAGAAAGCAGAAATAAAGATAAGTTGTTATTCCACCTCAAATAACAGAGACAGCATCATTAAGGGCAAGCATTAGTGAGACCAAAAAATTATTCATACAGTAACAACTTTTGGTTTTGATACCTTTTAGTTCTTGCTAAGGAACCTGAAACTTCGGGGAAAAAATACCAAAGCTGATTAGAAAGCATTCTAAAACATTAAATAATAAAAGCAGCACTAACATAGCACTTTATATTTTTTAAGGCCTAGGCAAATTTAACGGATGATTAATAATAAAGCTAACTACAGTACACACATATTCTTGCAGGAAAGATACTTCTCTTTACTGGCCAGTTCACTGTAGTCAGCAAAAGCACAGCTAGGTGTTCTTGCTAATCTAAGTGTACTAAATTCAGTTAAAAAGGGAAAAAATGAGAGTGTGCTCTGTTCAAAACTCAGCCTAACAGGAAGGCTGCACACTTTAAGAAGCAGAGAGCAAACCTGCCTTCCCACTTTGGCATGATCCAGGCTCACCTCTGGTACTTACTCATCAGAATCCTTTTCCTGTGGTGAACTTACATCTGAGGGAGCCAAATTGCAGGAGGAGGAACTCGAGTACCATCCGTACCCTTCATCTGTGGGGGCCACCACCTGCTTCCCCACCACCCTGCCACGGCAAAAGCAAAGGATAAATACAGCAGAAACCTTGGCAGTACAATTATTGAAGGGTGTAAGAGCAGCAGCAAATCCTAAAAGTTCTCCTGGGAAGCTGTGCAGTTTTCCTGGTGACACTTCCAGTTTTCTAAGAGAATTCTGCTCTGTTAAGGCCAAGTGAGTTGCAGATAGCAACAAACCTCTGTGGAGGAACCACATGTGAGGTAAGAGGATGTTTATTAATGACAGGCAGGCACATCACCAGAGTGATCTTTCAACCTCTATCTACAGAATAATTGCATAAACCCACCCTGCCACCTGTTTCAAAAGCAACTCTGTGCATCCCTAACCTTGTTGTGAGGGCACCAGCATCAGTCCATTAATAAAATACCTGAGATGAGGAAAGCTGGAGGACCACTGGTGGCATTCTTCCCGCAGTCCCTCAACATGAACGTTTTCTTTCTGCTCATACAGAAGCTCATCAATTTGCCTGAACATCTGCTGAACTTGTTGTGTGGCAGCTTTGTCAAATTCCTACAGAGGAAAGAAAATACCTCGTGAATAGCATTTGCAGGGGTTTTTAAACTGATCTTTTAAAATATAATTGAAAAATACAACTATTTGTTTAAAGCTTAGCAGGATTGCATAAAAAGATTTTGAATTTAAATCATTTTCTCCCAGAGATGATGCAGCCTACCCTTAAGACAGATGGCAGCCACATAAAAAGCTTACATTGACACAGCAGAAAAAACTATTAAGAAATTTTGAAATATCCATATTATTATATTAAGCTACAAGACTTAAAGAAATCAGAACAGGAAGGATAAAATTCAGTGACAGTTTAATGCAATGGAGGATTTGTTGCTTCCAGTGTCCATAAACAACAGCAACACAAAAAGCAATGCAGACAGGTGGGAAACACTGGACCTGAGGGATGGTCAGGTCCTTTGTTACAGGTAGATAAAAAATGGGGTCAGTTCTGGGGTCGTTTAAATCTAAACAGTTCCAGTTCACCTCCCAGAAGGCAACAGCACACTTGACTTTGGTGGAAGGAGAATAAATCAAACATTTCTAAATGAAAATAAAGTCTTAGGAGCTTACTATATTTTGAGAAACATGCAAGGATGCAGTAGTTTAATAAACTCATGCCAAGTATCTGAAAGTCATCCAGCCATGGCTGGGGTTCCACAGTAACAGCATTTATCGATAGACTCATGCACTAAATGATTTGCATTTCCAAAATTTTTAGTGGAAATGCAGAATATTAGCAGAACAGTATGTGTTTTGAACTGAAACATGGAAAGCAGTAAAAAATATGTTCTTTCTATAATCACTACCATGATTTTTGGACAGATCCAATAATTTTTGTTCTGACATGTCTTTGCAGTGGTATTTCAAGTATCTCTCTGTGCTAGATTTGGCTTGGATGATTATGTTCTACTCACGTCATAGCCCCAAGAGAAGACTGAGCTGTCTTCTGTGGAGGTGTCAGCACAACCCTGACTAGCAGTCTGTGGATCCCCATGATCATCCAATTCCTTATGGATTCCCAACTCCCTGAAACACGGAAGAAAAAAAAGAAAAAAATTTTAAAAAGGGGCAAAACAGCCCACAATAAATAACGACAAATGAAGTGTGTCCATAAACAAAGCCTAGCTGTGTCAGAACAGCTGGATCAGATATGTCACGACAAGTACCTGGAGGTCTGGCCGAGGTTTTCAGCCGTGGGTGTGGCTGAGCACACCTGAGCCCGTGGCTCTGGCAGTGGGTGATGCCTCAAGGCATGTTTTGGGAGTCCTTGTCTAAAAAAACAAGTGGAACTTGGCATTACTTACAAGAATAAACATCTACGGAGTTCCCAGTAAGTTTCATAGGTTTTTCTTTCTTGCTTCTCAAGGACTGTGCATACATTTATTACTATTACAAAGCTAATTACTGTCTCCAAAGCTGTAGGTTTAAGGTGTAAAAACTAACTCATAAATATGGAGTTAAAGGTCTCGCCTTCAAAATCAGTTAAACTTAAGATTAAGATGTTGTGAATCGGGCTACAGCTCCCTAAAAGCAGAGACAATGCCACTATCCCTGTAGAATAATTAAACTGAATTAAATTAAATAGAACAAGAGTGAACGAGCCGAGTAAGTCAGAACTGAGCCAAATCTCGGGTCAGGGGAAAAAAGCCGGTTACAGGGATTTAGTGGCGTTCTGTCACACCGGGCCCGGTGCTCAGGAATCCCGGGAACCATCTCCCGTCGGGGGCGACCGGGCCGTCACGGGGCCCTGTTTGGTGCTGAGGGGAGCGCGGGCGGCAGGCCCGGGAGCAGGGCCGGAGGGGATCAGGACCGGGACCGGGACCGCGATGGGGCTCGGGACCGTGCCGGGGACCGGGGTAGCGGCGGCCACTCACGGCTGCACCGGCTTCCGCGCGTATCGCGATATCATCCTCAGCGCCGCCGCCCCGCC
>JANRGV010000111.1:31015307-31029458 GCA_024734035.1 Alethe castanea | reverse complement strand
TACCGCCTGTTCGCGGCGGCGGCGGCGGGCCCGGGCGGCGAGGCGCTGCTGCGGCGCTGCGCCGAGGCGGCCCTGGTGCGCTTCGCCCCGCTCCTGGCCTCCTACGTGTGGCAACGGCAGCCGTTCCGCCTGCGCTACGTGCCGCGCCGCGGTGAGCCGGGAGAGGGCCGGGGGCGCGGCGGGAGGAGCGCCCGGAGGGGATGCGTGAGGGGCAACCGGCGAACGGGAACCGGGAGAGTGTGAGGGGGATCCGGCGGCTGAGAGCTGAGGGCGTGTGAGGGGGATCCGGCGGCCGGGAACCTGGAGAGTTTGAGGGGGATCCGACGGCCGGGAACCGGGAGAGTGTGAGGGGGGTCCGACGGCCGTGAATCGGGAGCGCGTGAGGGAGATCCAGCGGCTGGGAGTGTGTGAGGGGGATCCGGCGGCCGGGAATCGGGAGCGTGTGAGTGGGATCCGGCGGCCGGGAACCGGGAGAGTTTGAGGGGGATCCAGCGGCCGGGAACCGGGAGAGTGTGAGGGAGATCCAGCGGGACCCTGTGAGGGAAGCCGAGGGGGGGCCCAGCGGCCTCACAATGCACAGCATGGGACAGCTCAGAGGGCTCCAAGTGAGGCTTTTAGTGCCACGTCCCAGCAGAAGGATCATCCCAGAGCACACGGCACGAGATTTTTTCAGCAGGGTTTGGAATATCCCCAGGGAGGGAGACTCCGCACCCTGTGGACAATCTGGTTTTGTGCATTGGATTGCTGAGCCGCCTCTCCTCTCTGTGCCCCGTCCAGGCGAGACCCCGGCGCACATCGGCGGCACCACGCTGTTCGGGGATAACGTGGAGGATGAGTGGTTCATTGTGTACCTGGTCCGGGAGATCACCAGGGAGTTCCCGGGGCTGGCAGCCAGGTAAGGCGGGTCCTGCTGAGGTGCTTTTTTTGGGAGGGGTGCGAAGGGTCAGTGCCTATGCTCTGAAGGTCCTGTCTTAATATTCCCCATCCTTGGAGGTGTTTTCCCGCCCCATACACTTTTGAAGTGTCCAAGGCCAGGCTGGATGGGGCTTGGAGCAGCCTGGACTAGTGGAAGGTGTGCCTGCCTATGGCAGAGGGGTTGGAACCAGATGATCTTTAGGGTCCCTTCTAACCTAAGCATTTCTGTGGTTCTATGAATATTATTTAAAAAAAAAACCCAGCAGACATGGATTCAGAAGTGTGTTGTTGTCCTCTGCAAGGCTTTTCCTGCTAAGAAACCAATTTCTCCTTGGCCAGGATTGATGATAACGATGGAGAGTTTCTCTTGATAGAAGCAGCTGATTTTCTCCCCAAGTGGCTGAATCCTGAGAACAGTGAAAACCGGGTGAGTAAAGCTCATCCTGAAAACAGTTTGCAAGGGGGCCACAGTGGCCTTTTTTGTAGCAGCTGGAGTTTTCTTTTGTACCTCTACCCAAATGGTCTGACTACCTCTGAAAATCCAGAACGCTGTCTGTCCCTTACTGTTGCTCCTTTCAGGAGCACTCCTGTATCCACCTGAGATTAAAATGGAAATAATTAACTTGGTCATTAGCAAAAAATTAATTATTTTTCTCTTATTCCAAGATTCTTAAAAGGGATGGAGCACAACACAAAAATCGATTGCAAGTGTGTACATCTGGACTGAGGCTCATATTTTCCTTTTGTTTGAAGGAGCAGAGTGAGGGAGTTCAGAACGTTGCATTCAGGGCTTTTCTTAGGCTCAGAAACCAACTGAGGTCGCATGTAGCACCTGAAATAATGCTTTTTAATCCCTGTGATGTTCTGAAGCACTTAGGTTATGCTGATTCTCCTGAAGCACTTCTCTAGTTGAAGAGAAACTTGGTATTATTGTTATTAAGGAAACAAGATCTATTTGACAAAACTTATTGGAATTAAAATAGGGGTTTTTACTGTTTGGATCGTGGTCTCTGGCATCTCAATAACTTTTTTTAAAAACCTGTGCTGCTTCCTGTATTGGTTCTCTGTTTGTGCTTTATATTCTCTGTGTTTAAACAAATGCATTTGTATATGAAATGAAATTTTCCATCGCTCTTTGTGGCTGTTCTTACCCTGTGTGATGAGAGCATTCCTGTCTGCCAGGTGTTCTTTTACAAAGGAGAGCTGCACATCATTCCGCTGTCGGAGACTTCGGAGCAGGACTGGGACCTCTCTGCTCCCTGTCCCACGATCCCACAGGCGCTGGCACTGTTATCCACCCGCTCCGAGGAGTTCCTGGCTGCAGAGCCCATCAGAGCTGCGGTGTACAAACGCATCGATGGGTATGTGGGGGCTTCATTTGGGTCCTCTGCAAGGGGGGGGTTTGTTTCTGTGCTCTCTGGGGTTTAAACATTTCCCCAATAGGTGTGATAAAGGTGGTTCCTTTTCAGATACCAGCAGCTAGAGGTTTTTCTGTGGCACTCTTGGAAAGAGGGGGATCAGCGTCCTGTAGGCAGTGATCTGGGGCATCTGAAACTGGTTCACTGCTCTAATTCCACACCTGACAATGACAAGAGTTACTTTTCCTTCACATCCTTCCTATACTGAAAAATCTGAAGGTTCTGTGATCTTTTAGGGAGCCCTGTGCAGGAGGAAAAAGAGGATTCAACCTAAACTGTATAATTAGCAGAATTATCAGAGCTTCAGCTTGTCACAACTGTGTTCAGCCCTGTACTTTAGTTTTTTGCAAGGTTTTGACAGCATAACTTTTACAGAGTGTGGTAAAGAATACTGCGTAGCTGGATATGTTGGTTAAGTTCACAAGGACTCATTTTACCCATGTGAGGGATTCAATTTTATTAGCCATGTACATTTATATAAATGCATTATAGAAACAGACATTCTAGGCATTAGATTGGCCAAGTTTTAACTCCAGAATAATCTTCTGACCCATGATACAGGTAAATATTAAAGTGAAAATGAGCCTCATGATAAAAAAGACGTGGTTTAACTTGCACTACACCTCCTGCACTCTGCTGCTGCTCAGGTATCCCGAGAAGATCCAGGCCTCGCTGCACCGAGCCCACTGCTGCCTCCCAGCGGGAATTGTGGCCGTGCTGAGGCAGCGCCCGTCCCTGGTGGCTGCGGCAGTCCAGGCCTTCTACCTGCGGGATCCGGGTGATTTGCGGGCCTGTCGGCGCCCTTTCAGAACCTTCCCTGCCGAGCAGCGTGTGATGACCCTGGTAAGTGCTCTCTAAAGCCTCTGATCAGCCTGGTAAGTGCTCCTCTAAAGGCTGTGATCAGCCTGGTAAGTGCTCCTCTAAGGCCTTGTCACTTAATTCCCTTCTGTAACTGGCCAGGGTTCTGTGGCCAATGGTATAAACACATAGATTTAACTTAAAACGGCGAGTTTTCTGGTTTTTTCCCATCTGGCTTTAGGGATGAATTTCCAGGTCATGATATTTATAGCTTTTCTGGATCGATGTGGCTGGGGCTGATCATGAGGGAATTGTTTCTGAAACCAGACGCTGTGATAATAGTTCCTCTGCTGAATGGCTGCTGTGTAAATTGATCTTGTCTGATCAGAGCAGTTAGAAGCACTGCCAGCCAGTGTGAGGAGTTGCTCCTGACCGATGGTTCACTCCAAGGCTTTTCACCTTGTCAGCTGTACTCACAAAGCTCTATGAAAGCTTTTATGAAGTGTTTTATGAGCACTGTCAAAGCACTATTGCATCTTATGCATTTTGTTAGAGTTGTATCACTAGACTCCTGAAAAGAAGCTTTAGAGTAAAATTTTGGATTTCTAAACTGTTTCTGATATCTCAATTTTTAATCAAACTTAATTTCAATTGAAAATACACCTTGTTGATGCAGATATAGAATATCGAGGATTTTTCCTAATGTGTTTAGACTGAGGAAAGTTTGTATTTGCTTGGGATTTCAATTGGAACAGACTTTGTAAGTTCTGAAAAGCAATTAATCAGCAAAATCTATCTAGGATATATTTTGAATGCAGTCTCAGGTATTGCCTGTAATATGTGTGCCTTCAAACACACTTCACTGAGCCTGTGGGAGCTGGATGCCTGTCCACAGCACAGTCACGCTGCAGGGATTGGTTTTGTTCTGCTCTGGCTGTTTCAGGTGACTTTCACTCGGTGTTTGTATGCACAGCTGGTGCAGCAGAAGTTTGTTGCAGACAGACGGAGTGGATACACCCTGCCTGCCCCATCTCATCCTCAGTACAGAGCCTACGAGCTGGGCATGAAACTGGTAATGATTTTTGGTGCATTTTGTACTTGGTTTATGTTTGTCCAGGGAATGAGTCTTTGTCTAGAAGTTGCCTTCTTGTCCAGAAAAATGTGAGCAAAGTCCATCACACCTTGAGAACCTCTTCTTGTTTCATCTTTTATATACAGGCTCATGGCTTTGAAATTCTGTGCTCCAAGAGCAGTAAAGTAGCTCCTGATGCCAAGAGAAATGTCTTAAGTGGTCCTCTGTGGGAGAGATTCCTCAGGAGCTTGAAGGAAAAAGATTATTTCAAGGTGAAGCAGTGTGTCTGTGGCCTTTAAATATTCCCAGGAAAATAAATTTTAGCTCTTGAACTTGTGTAAGGAGTTGCAGCAGAGCAAGAACCTGAATTCTTATCTCTGTGTAAAATGAATTTATGTCTTCAAAGGGGACATGTGCAGTTTGTTCCCCTTTGAAAGTAATTTATTTTGGAAATTAGAAAGGAAAAAGCAAGATTTGGAGATTTTTTTCATTCATCTAAAGAAAGGGGAGAAATGCAATTGAATGGAGAAAATCACCATATGATTGTGTGAGGTGTAACTGATTTCACTGGTTTACATTTCATTTCCATGCCTCATATTAAATATTTTTCAAGATTCATACATAACACCATAGGCCTATTTGGGCCTGTACAAGTGTGATTTTTATGTGTGTGTGTTTTTTTGTGGGTTCTGGGGGTTTTGGTGAGGTTTTGTGGGGTTTTTCTAAAGATGCCTTTGACTACTTATTTGGAGTTAATAAGTTGGACATAAATTAACTACTTATTTGAAAGTTATGAAATTGGACAACTCTATTGAAATTCTTAGGTTCATATACTTTAATATAATTCAAATATAAAAATGCCCCTTTGCTGTATTAAGTTCCAAGTGTACAGGGCAAAGAGGTTCTATTTGTTTTGGTTCTGTCAGCATTTCTGTGTGACAAACAGTCATCCTTAGGAAGCTTGACTGTGAAGAGAAAGGAGAGGGAGAATTTTTTTGATTCATGCCTGTGACTTGCATTAAATAGGGAGAAATGGAAGGATCTGCAAAGTACCTGGAACTGTTGCACATGGCAGAAGATCACTTCCAGCAATCTGTTGATGTGCCAGAAAGGTAAGAGCTACTTGAAATTCATGAATATCATATACCCTGCCTACAAATCTTTTAACTGACCTTTAAAATCCCTGTTACAAGAAACCTGAACCCTTTCCTCCATCGTACATTTAACGTGGCTGCTGTGGCCAGGACGTGCAAGTACTAATTCCTCTAGAATACTCCACTAGGAGAAGTTCCTGCTTGAGTAACTCTTTATCTTGGTTTTGTGAAATGCTGAGCTCTTCCAAGTGGGTTAAGAGGTGACTGAAAAGCATTATTTCCTTGGTTGACTGTAGGAAGTGTATAAAAGTTTCATGGAAAAGCAGTGAATAATAAATACAGAGTAATCTGTCTGCTTTGCTCCAGGAGCTGGCTGGAAGATCAAATCCTAAAAATAAATGACTACAAAATTATCTGAGGCTTTGCCAGCTCACAATATCTTGACTGTTAGTTTCTTTGGTTTCCAGCCTGTGCTCTTTGGGATCTGGCAATCTTAATATTTACCAAGGCCAAATAAATACAAAGAAAAAGAGCCATGACAAATGGGCTTTGGAGCCATCAGCTGGGAATTGCAGGGATTGACTGTGTCCTGTTTTGGCCAATCCTCTGTGTAGTACTCTGGTACTTCCCCCAGATTCATTTCCCTTTTTGATGTGCTTGCACAGAAGGGAAAATGAAGAATTTGAGTGAAAACCTGGATGCAGATCATGTGATCCCATTGAATCAATTTCAGTAAATTGATTTTTTTTCTTCTAGCTCTGTTGAAGTGAGCCCAGGTGATGAAATCCTGACACTACTACAGACAACATCCATTGATTTGAAGGAATTTGAGAGAGAAGCAGCTTGTCTTCCTCCAGAGGATGGTGAGCTGGATGGGGGGAATTATTCCTGTTACAGATGATTATTTGTGGGAATGTTGACAGCTGTGAAGAGAAAGCCAGTCATTAGTCATGAAGCCAACCTTCATTAAGGCTAAATACTGGATTGGCTCTCCCTTTTTAGAGTAAGCCTTTCTTCTTCCACTTAGTGGCCAAAGGATTCTCAGTGACTGAGTGGTATCTCTTAGTTTGAACTCTGCAAAGCAGAGTTTTAAACTAGTGAAATGAAATCTTCACTCTCTTCTTCTCAGCCTCTCTCTGCCTTATGCCATGTGTGACCCAGGATCAGCACAAAAACTTAACTGCACAAATGAGCTGCAGAATGGTTGCAGTCCTGTTAGTCAGCTGGTTTGGGCCCTGGGGACCAGCAGGATTGTGCAGAATAACAGATCTGTCCTGTGTTCTTTCAGATGACAGCTGGCTGGATATTACACCAGATGCTCTGGATCAGATGCTGAAGGAGGCAAGAAGTGAGTCCCTTCCTTCCACAAATGAGGAAGAGCAAAAATACGACTTGGAAACAGTTGCTGAGAGCATGAAGGCCTTTGTGTCCAAAGTGTCCACACATGAAGGAGCAGAAATGCCATGGTAGTAGCACTTTGAGTTTGGGGTCTGATATAGAGTGTTGCACTCTGCTGCAGCCCTGTGGTTGATTCTGTGGTGCAGAGAATCAGAGTTTGAAGGTGTTCTGCTGAGCAGGGGCCTGAAGCAAACCCATGGCAGTGAAGATGTACTTGCTTTAAATCAGCTTGGTGCCACTCTGACACTGGTGCAGGTTAAAGTGCTGCAAGAGGAGCTGCTCTCTGTCCCTCAGTTTGGTTTTGTGGTCTTCAAAATTTTTCTCTGTCATTCCAGAAATTCCTGCACTCATTGTTTCCTGTCTAATCCATACAGGCTTCAAAACTCTGAGGACTTCTAAGTTCAAATGTTCCCACTTCAGTCCTGGTTTGAGAGTAATCAATATGGCTTGTGCCTCTGTCAGGCTTATACAAGCAGAAAAGCTTTATTTATTTAAAAATAATTTTATATTTCAGGTCACCTGATGAATCCCACGTTACCTTTGAGATGGATTCTTTTACAAAAGCACTGGACAGAATTTTAGGTGAGACTGCTTCTTTATTTGAAACAAATCCTGGCACTGATTTCTTTGCTGTTGTACTGACACAAAACAATACCCAGGAGCAGACTCGGAGGAGCTGGATTCTGATGATCTGGATGAAGAGGAGGAGTTTGATTTCTCAGATGGGGATGATGAAGACCTGGGTGCTGGAAATCCAAGGCAGGAGCAGAAGGTGTCTCCTGAGGAGCTCGTGGGCAGTCTCAGGTCGTACATGAAGGAGATGGACCGTGAGCTGGCACAGACCAACGTTGGGAAAAGTTTCACCACCCACAAGAGAGGGGTGAGTGTGCCTTGAGCTCTGATCTGTAGCAGTAATTTCCAAACAGGAAATGTGCTGAAAGTGGCCATTCTGAGTAAGGTGGTCAGAACCTTCCCATGTGCAAGCAAAATGTGCTGTAGTTGCACCATAATATGTTTTTTTTCAGACTAAAGCTTCCCTAAGCTTTGAATTTGCACATCTTTTCCAAGACTTAGTTTCATTTCCCTGTTTTCAGTAGTAGGGCAAGCAGCTGCAGTTTGACTTTTGAGTTCCTGTAGTAGTTTGCTCCAATAGAAAGTTGAGCCAGGACTCAGCAAGACTTTGTCTTTCTTTTGGAACTTAATCTGGGTAATGGACAGTGATTTTTAGCTGGCATGAGCATTTGATGGCTGAATTCCTGTTTGTCAAGACTCTGGAATGCACTGGACTTTGTTGGCTGCAGAATTTCTTTTCTCTCATGGCTTCCCTTTTTTCCCCTTAAATCTGCTCATACAATTTGACAAACCTTTCTCCTTGTACTTGCAGGCAGGTTCTGTTGGAGCAGCCACATCTGAGAGCGCTGGCCCTGATTCTGGAGCTGAGGATGCTGAGCTGGCACCCGTGGATGTGGACATGAACCTGGTGGCAAACCTGCTGGAGTCCTACAGTGCCCAGGCTGGCCTGGCAGGACCCACCTCGAACATTTTGCAGAGCATGGGGCTGGCTTTGCCTGAGAACACAGATCTCACTGGCTCCAGCAGCTGAGCAGCACAGTGAGAGACTTTGGACAAGACGTGGCTGGTGGGGAAAGGAAGCACAGACAGAGAGCAGGATGTGGGACAAGAGGCCAAAGGTTTTAATTCTGAGCATTCTGTTTATTATGTGTCACTTCAGCAAAGTGAATTTACCTGCAAAAGCCTTCTGTTTGGACACTATCTTGGATGGAAAGGAGAATTTCCCAGTGCTAACACATTTTCAGAAAACTGAAAAATGATGTTGCGAGTCAAATGAAACTCTTATTACAAAAAATTCTCTTCCATTTTTCCAATCAGTGATCCAATTTGTCACATTTCTAAAATGCTCTTTTACACATTGCTAAGTGGTTTCAATACCTGGGAAGCAGTTCTTGTTCTGAAAATGCTGCTGCCTTCAGGAGGAGGTGGGGAAATTCCACATTACAGAAAGAGTCTCCTGGATTTGGGAATGCTGGTTAAATGTTGGGCAGACATTGAATCCTTCCCAAAAGCATGATGCTGCATTGTAAGCACTTCTGGCAATTACTGGAAGAGCCTGTTCCTTATTAATCACAAGGATTTGAAGAGTAATTGGATCAAATATGTAAATATTGGCCAGAAGTATGTTAAATTTTTTTTTCAATAAAAACAGAAATACAACTTGATTAATGAATTTTTTGGAAGGTGTGCATAACTTCCTCAGTGAAGTATCAGTTCTTGGAGTGAAAGCATTTTCATAATTGGTCATTTTCTGAATGCCATTATGGCTGAATGTTGGTATCATGCCAACAGTAGCTATATATGAGTCCAGGCTGAACAGTTTGGAGTTTTTTCAATGAAAATGTGGCTAGAAGACATGCAGCATGTTGCTTTCACATGGAAAGAAAAATCTATTCTAAATATGACAACTTTAGTTTCAACAAGATAAATTTGAAATAAAATACATAGAAATTCTTGATTTACAGACACCAACAATGCAGTTCTGCCAGATCCAAATCAGCTTCTTAATTTTTCTTAATTTTTTTTTTTAATTTGCTAATTAATCTGCTGTCCTCCACTGACATTGTATAATTTACTTTGTCAACAGTTCATGGAGAGTACTGGCAGGCTGGACAGGGATTACAGATGGACAACAAGAGCTGGGAAGTGTAAAGAAGGTTCTGCTAAATTTCAAGGCATTTAGGCTGCTGAGAGGTGAGGTGGACTGCAGACTCAGACAAATCTGTGCTGGAAAAATAGGGTTAACAGAGGTTTTTTAATTTAGAGAAGGATAATGAGCAGTTAGTGGTAGAAAACAGAGATATTTGAACCTTGGAACCTTGTGTTTGACCAGGGAAGGTAATCAACACTGAAACTACATAAAATTCTCCACTGATGAGTAGTTACATCAAGTTTAGATACTTCAAAAAATAATTGAGTGTAAGAATATGATCACATTGAATGTTGTGTGGCCTGTGCTGTACTAAAGGTCAAAACAGATTGAAGGACTCTTGTAGTGGATGAGGAAAACTCCTCAGCTGAGGTTCAGAAGAAAGCTGCTCTTCCAGAAACGCTGCAGCTGATCTTCCTGCTTGGATAATCTCACTTTTCCATCAGTGGGACTGTGATTGCTCCGGGGCTGTGCTCATTCCAACTATTTACATTTGTTTAGCAGCTTCACAGTGCAGACCTTCAAGGCTCTGGAAGAGCTCACAGGAGAGTTTGCCATGGAAGAATAAGCATTTCCATGCTGCCTCTTCCACTGCTTTGAAGTAACACACGAGGCATCTCTGCTTTTAATTTTGAGAGGATTTATACTGAAGGAGGCCTGTCAGAATTAATTAGGGAAGACAAGGGCGGGGGGTTCCATTTCAACAGATTTCTGTTGAAGTATATTCTCAAGTTAACTGGTTATTTTTCCCATATTGTCTACTGGGGGAATCCCCATTCACCTGCTGTATTAAGGGTATCAATTGAAAGAAACCTGCCTTGGCCATTTTTTCAGGCATAACAATTGATTAGGAGTCCCCATGATCCTGTTTAAGCCTGTATGATGCAGTTTTATCAGTTTGAAATGCAAGCAAACCTTCCATTTTCATAATCTATAAGTTTAAATTGACAGGGAATCTCTGTTGTGCTTTATTTTTTAGGGTTTAGGTTGATAGAAAACCCCACAAATTCCATCATTTGAGGGATTTACATTGATGGGCAAAAAAAGGATTTGGAAAAAAAAAAAGGCAAAAAAGGGTAGGGAAAAAAAGGCAGGGAAAAAGGGCAGCAAAAAAAAAAAAGCAGGGGAAAAAGGGGAGGCAAAAAAAGTGCAGGAGGAGAAAAGGCAGCAAAAAAAGGTGGCAAAAAAGGGCAGGGGAAAATGGGGTGAAAAAATAAGGCAACAAAAAGAGTGAAAAAATGGAGATGGCCCAATCAATGTTGAAAAGGTGGCATTTAAGAAGCAGTAAAGCACAAGAAAGGTGAGGAGAAACGGGTGTGAAAGATGAGCAGAAAAAGAATAGGAAATATGAGAGGTAAAACGGGAATCCCAGAGACATCCACACACACCTCATGCCCCCCACCCAAATCCCACAGAGCACCCCCACATTTCCCCAGGACAGCCCCTCCAAACCCCACACACACCTGGGTCTGGATTCTCACAGTAACACACGGGAACAGCTTCTGGAAACGGGATGGAAACAAGGGGCAGGGATGGAATGTGTGCCCGCTGTGCTGCCAGCCTGGCAATCAGCCTGTCTGGGCCATGCCATGGCAAAGTGTGTCCTTAACAACTGCCAGGGCTCTGGGCTCCAGCGGGAGCTGAGGAGCAAAGGGATCAGTCCAGGCAGGAGAACATGCCATGGTGTGTTACTCCTGTCAGGTGTGGATCTCTGCTGGGAACAGAGCCTCTCCTTCAGCAGGCCAACGCTCCCAGATGGGAATTCACAAGGCTGCGAGGCTGGGAAGTGAAGAGCAAAGCTGCTGTGAAGGTAAAGCTCAGTTCCTTCAGAGAAATCACCTAGGGCACTGGAACAGTGGTACAGGTAGGGAGCAGAAAAGGAGAGATTTCCATTAAAATCTCTGTAGTTTGGTGGGGAAAAGGAGTATTGATAGCCAATGGCTGCAGGGATGGTAATCTAAATTAGTTCAGACCAGATTTCCCATTTTTGGATTGGTGAGGGTTATTAAGCTCACCTGCAGTTATAAGGCCAAATAATTAGAGTTTTGGAATATATTCTAGTTCAATGTAGCTGTCCTCCATGGTGCGTACTCACAGCAGCCATATTGAACTATCATATGATGTGTGAATTTGCTTCGGTCCCTATCTTAAACCTCATCCTTCATGGTTTTTCTGTTTCTTTTTAATGTGCTAGTAAATGTTCTGTGTCCCTCTCCACAATTTCCATGGATAAAAATAAAGAAGAACACTACCTAAAGCTGACCACGGGGACCAGTGGGAAAGGATGTTATATCAGCATTTTTTGTCCCTGTGCTGATACTGCTGTCCCTGGGAGGGAGCTGGGAAATCTGTATTTCTGCTCCAGTGATCTTTCTCATGTTTGTCACAGCTGGTTTCAGCCCCAGGTTTTCCCACCTCAGTGATGATTCTGGACATCTCTGAGTGTACCCACTGGCCTTGAAAACAACACTGACGGTTATTTAGAAAGGAAAAGGCAAGTTACACCATTTCCAGGTTGGCAACTCGGCCGTCCCTCGGTGCTCCTCTTTTAGTGACAACAGACAGTGGCCATTGCTGTTCTTTTATTATTTTATCTTATACCATTCTCTCAGTTTTATTCCCTTCACACTTCCCAGCCCTTCCCGTGCCTCTCCTTTTAACCAGCACCGCCACCCCCTGGTCTCTCCTTGCAGCTCTTTCAGTCGTGGGGCAGCGACCACTGCCGGAGCAGCACTTTGAGAACATTTCACACCAGTCTCTCTCTATTCTACTCCCATCACTCCTCCCAGCCTTTCCAGCTGCTCTTTCAGCATAATTGTTGTTTAATCCAATGTGATCTCTCAAACGTTTTGAATTGCTAATGCAAATTAATATCTCAAAACTTAAGTCTGCACTTCTTTCCGAAACACATCCTTTAGGATAAACAACATAACTACAAAAGCAAGCACACTTTAAGAGTAGAAAAAAATCTTACTAAAGTATTAAAAACAAGACTAAGAGTTTTAAAGAGAATTAATTCAGAAATATTAATGAATAAACTAGCCACGGCTACTAATAATTTGATAAGACTAATAAAACCCTTACAGTCATCCTTATTCATGTTAAGAACTAACCAATAGCAAATGTCAAACATGTTACCAAAATAGGAAAAAGCAAAAGACCAAGACCACAAAGTAATAATAAACGCACTCCATGTAGCTCAAGGTAATGTGTCTTTAGTTCTCAGCTGCATAAAAACACAGTTATAGATACAATCAATAATTACTTTAATCACAAGAAAAAGAAACTTTCCCAATTAAAATTCAAAAAGTAGTTTAAAATAATGCCACAAATTTAAAAAAAAAATTCCAATCATGGCAGATCCTAGTGAATTTCACCTATGATCCCATTAATAATGTGAGCACTGCCTTTGTGCTTATTATCTGTAATGCCACAATTCATGTCATTCACCCTATTATTGCACTAAGATTAAACCATAAAAAGCCTCAAAAATGTAGGCCCAAAAGGTAAACAAAAAAAGCAAACTATAAACCTAAAATCTTCTATTACCCAAGGCCAGCAAAAACCCATTTGCAAAAGTAATACAATCAATGCCCAGAATATATGTCTAGACACTAAACAAAGAGTCTGTCACATTCAAATTCATCCAAATACTAGTCAAAAAACTATGCTTATATCATATATCAGTATATATCAGCTAAGGCTGTGTATGCCTAAAAACTGCTTGTGCTTTCATAAAAACAGATAATAGCAATTATGGAACTTATCTAAGAAGGATCACTCTAATTTTTGTATTTCTCAGTTTGCTAAAATTGTTAGATGTGACTTCTCATATTTTACACCCGTTGTATCCCACCAACTAATAAGGTGTAATTACACAATGTATCACAAATTGTTACCTACGCCTATTAAAATAAACCTTACAATAGTAAGACAATTAACCAAACATCAAAACATGAATAAAATCTTTTAAAAAACTTAAAATAGACAAAATCTCTAGTTCCTGTCTATCATAAGGCAAAAAGGACACACAAAGTTATATAAAATCTAAAACAAAACACAACTCATCATTAGTGAGATACACTCTTTAAATAGTCACCAACTGCAACAAGAATTTTAAACACACTACTACACCCTATACTCGTAATATTAATACTAGTCAGCATAAGCTTTGTAGTATCTATTAAAACATGTGTTTAAAATTAAAAAATGTTAAAACACATAACAATTTTAACCTCGTCATCAAAAGTGCATAGAATGACGTTGAAAAACACCTATCACAGCAATTAGCTAAGTAAAGAATGATTGAAGTAAGTAAAGGAATTTACTTTAAATTTTGCAGAAAAGGGGGAAATAAAACGAAAAATGAAAAATAAAGAATAGTTCATCAAAATTAGCTAACCAAAACAATGAAGAATGCCTGACATTTACCATGCTTGCAAAAATCAAAAAGAAAAGCAAACAAGTTTGCAATAAACAAAGCCCAAACTTGCAAACAAAGTAAAGGGTGTAAGGCTACCAGTAATAAGTAATAAATCCAAAACCTTAAACCAGTAAAAACAAATCTCAAAGTCTAGAATGTGCACAGAAAGCTAAGAAGCATGCTCCAAAAACAAAGTTGAAAAGTTCAAGTGCAATAAAGAATTTGAAAATCTTCGTCAAAAACCCCCAACAACTCCCAAATTGGGGAGGCACAAAAGCAAAAGGAGTTTTGGTTCATTTTAATATGAAGTG
>JANRGV010000111.1:30975637-30990409 GCA_024734035.1 Alethe castanea | reverse complement strand
TTCAAAAACAAAAAAAAAAAACGAACCCAATGGAATTAATAAATATTAAAAGTTAAAAAGCTCTGAATCTCGTATGTACAAAACTTTATACATCATGGTAACACTGGACAAGGTTACAGCACAGGAATGATTCCATGCATCCACCTGGCTTAGGAGGGTGCAGGGGATCAGGAGACAGGACCAGAGACAGCCAAGCTTAGCCTGCCTTCAGCTAGAATAAATTCCCCATCCCTGGAAGTGTTCAAGGCCAGGATGGGGATTGAAGCAACCTGGTCTAGTGGAAAGTGTCCCTGCCCATGGCAGGAGGGCTGGAACCAGACGAGCTTTAGTCTCTTCCCACCAAAACCATTCCAGGATTCCATGAAACACGCGGTGCCGGGTGCCGGCCCTGCAGCATCCCCACCCAGAGCACCCACAGCTGCTGGGGAGGTTATCACACCCTGCTTTAGATCTCAGCTTGAGGTCAGGATCAGCACCTGCAGTGCCCAAGCACCCCCAGGGACCCCGGCCGTGGGTGCCAGGAGCTGGGTCAGCTCCCAGCCACAGCTCTGCCCCGAGGTGCAGCGAGGAGCCACTGCAAACATTCCTTAAGCTATAAAGCACCAAAGCCTAGGCCAGCGTGGAAGGGAGGGGCACAGCTGGGAATTTCAGGGGAAGGACATCACAGCCCGTTTTTGAGGGGAAATAAGGTCTTTTTGTCATGCTCCTTGGAGAGCAAACAAAACGTTCTCTTTGGCACAATAAATAAATGCTGGCGCTCCCATGGAGGGGCTGGCAGGGGGCACGGTGGTGGTGGCAGCATTCCAAGGGGTGAATCCCACTCTGGTATCCCCACAGGATCCCCTGTGGGGAGCAATACCTGCATGTGCTGGATCTGGGCACTCCACAGGCACCCTCCATGTGCCCACTGCCACGAGATGTGCCAGCTGTGTGGCTCAGACAGATTGGGGGGCTTTCTTCCATGTTTTGGGATGCCCACCTAATGCCAAAGGGCAGCACCCAGGAGCCCAGGGACCTCCAGCCTCAGGTGCTTTCAGAGGAGTTGGAAAAATGCTCATCCAGCCGTGACTCAGCAGCAGGAGGGTGTTGGGAAGCTCCAGGGGAGCAATGCAGAGTCCAATGCTTAAAACACCAGGAATGCAGAGGGGTCTCCATCCATTTCAGTCAAAGCAAGTACCTCAACCCCATCACAATCCATGCCAGGCAGGGAAAATCACCCCAGCAAGCCCTGGACACCTGCAGACCTTTAAAACACTGTCCCTAGGGATGCCACATCCCACTCCTTGGATACTGGGGAAGCAGGACCCTCAGGGCCAGCGGATGCACCCACACCATGCATGCTCTCCCAAGGACATCCCACTTAACAATGCCAAACTGGTCTATCTGCCAAGCCTTGCTTTCCTGGGTCTCCACCTCCCTGTTCCCAAAAATTCCTCTCCCACAGATGCCCACCTTCCCCTGCCACTGCACCCAGAGGTGCCCTAAGTACCAAAAACATTGAGGCCGCCTCAGGGACACCTTTGTCAGGAGGGTTTTGAGGACTGAAACTTGTCAAGGCAAACCCTGTGCCCAGAGCTGTCCCAGCACCCAGCAAGGAGAGGGCAGCCCAAGGCTCCTAAAGTGCTGTGCAAACATTTAGTACTTGGCACAATAATTTGTAATGGCATTAATCACTCCCTTCCACCCCTTCCCAAGCAATGAGAGATGCAGATGAATCTTTGTCTCTCTCCTCTCCTTGTAACTGCCCCTAAAATCCACTCCTGGCTTCCCAGTCACTCCCAGTTCCTCTAGAAGTTGTTGCTGTCCCATAGGAACTGGGTCCAAGGGTGCAGGGATGAGGCTGGTGATCCTGGGGAGGCTGGGCATCAAGGCTGGCCAAGGGCAGTATTGGCTAGAATAAAAGTCACCCCCAGGTGACAGGCATTTTTTACATCAATTTTTGGTCTTTGACCCGTGGTTCTGATTGCTCACTTTGGAATCTCCTGGACCATCTCCTGCCTCCAGGACAGAAGCAGCTCCATGCTTGTCACATTCCACCTTCCCCCAGACATGTTTCCCAAACTCTCTACCCCAACAGAGACAGCCCAGAGCAGCAGTTTGGGATTTCCCCACATTTCCCCTCTCCTCACCTCACCACCTTCCTCCAGTTTTCCCACCCACCCCAGATTCCCAGGATCCTCCCATTGCTACCTCCAAGCTCCAGGGCTGAACCACCAAGCCAGGACCCTCCTGTGTTGCTGCTTGGAGCAGGGGGAAGGAAAATGCAACATTAAAGCCACTCCCCTCCCACATCTTTTTAGCACCTTGGGAGGAAGCAGCCTGTCTACCCGCAGCTTTTTTTGCTCTTTTCCACCTTTTTTTCCATGGCATTGTCAATAAGCACCATGGCACAGCTGGGAGGGCAAGTGGGATCATAAGAAATGAGTGGTTTTCCCAGGAATTTCTGGGTGCTGAGCCAGGTCGTTCCCAAACCTGGCAGTGCCACCCATGAAAACCATCGCTGGAAGTTGGGGGAGAGAAAAAAGGTGAGGAGAAAGGGAGGGAAGAGGGAGAAAGGCTTTCCCTGCCTCGCAGTGAGGTGGTCCCAAGCAGGTTACCTGGCCCCCTGGCCCCTTCCTGGCTCCCTTGGGGCTGGCAGCTCCCCTGGGAAAGCACCACTGCTGGATATCCCAGGTGCTGGAGTGGGGTCCCCACCTGGTTCCCTCTGAGCTGGGCTAGTGGGGTAGGGGAAAAGCACCGGAGCAGGGCTGGGAGTGGTGGTTCCTGGGGGAATGCCAGTGACAGGGGGTGAGCCCGTGGTGGAGGAGGCTTTCTTCCCACAGGATTCACAGCAGAGCTTGTTGTATCCAGGGATGGAGCAGTAGCGAGCCAGGACCTCCATCTGGCAGAAGATGGACTTGTCCCCGAGGCAAGGCTCCCCTGGAGAGGGACAGAGCAGCACAAAATAAGGTGGCATTAGGCTCCCATGGGATTTCCAATGGGATTTCCAGAGGGAACAGGGTGCTGCCCATCCACATAGGAAGAGGGCAAGAGGGACCTGGAAAATGAAGCCAAAGTACTGAAGGATTCTGCGCATGGAGAAAAAACGGAGAGCAAGGGATGCTCCAAACCAAGATGCACTAAGCCCCAGCTATGATGGGCTTTAAAGGGAGAAAAACCAAAAGCCATCTCCCTACTTAGAAAAATTCCAAGGTAAAAAGGAAAGGGCATAAAAACCGGGAGGCAACATGGAAAATGCAGGACCTCATCCACCACAAGATGGCAACGGAGCACCGGGCTTAGGAGCAGCGGCGGAGCGTGAAACTGCCCAGGAGTGCTGCTGGATGCGCTCCCACCTCGGCACTGCCCGCAGGGAGGTGCAGAAGTCCTCGGGAGGGAGATCCTGGGAAGTGCCACCCTTACACAAGCACGGGCACTTACTGGAGGAGATCTTGCTCACGGGGTTTTTGGCTCCGTCCTGGGGCAGCCGCTGCCCTTTGGTGGTGCCGTGGTCACCGGCGTCGGCACTGGCGGTGATGCCGGAGAGCTTCCCTGCAGAGAGAGGACCATGATGCCCAGCAGGCACGGGGAGGCTGAGAGCACTCAAAATACCTCGGGAGGGTGTTTGTTTAGTTTTAAGGGATCTCCTTAAAAATGAAATCCCTTCAGCACCCAGCATTTAAGCCACACAAAACCCACCCAAGATAAACTCGAGGGCGCCCATCTCCATCAGCTCATCACACCTTCAAACTGCCACAAAACCCAAAACCAGACAGGGCTAAGAGCAGAGAAGGGAAATATTTCAGCTGGCTTTTAATTTTTTTTTACTGCCAGCAGCATCAGGGACGTTCAACTCAACGTTGTCTGCGGGCATCCCCTGAAGCCACAACTAGCTGGAGGCATTCATGGGGGTTGATCCCCATCCCAGTGCCACCTCTTCCTCCTCCTCCTGTCTCCTCTCACCTGGGCAGAGGGCCATGTGGCATCCCTGGATGGCCTCTGGCTTGTCACCCTCGCAGCGCGCGCTGCTGTCGCTGCCCTTGCACACCACCTGTCGCTGCTGGACGCCTTCCCCGCAGGTCACCGAGCACTGCACCCAGACAGACAGACAGACAGACAGTCAGTGACAGCGTGGGGACAGCCCCCACACCCCCTGGGATGGCTATTCCTCAGGTGGATATTGCTTTCTGATATGGGGTTTCCCTCCCTGTCTCCCAAACCCCCACGCTCTTTGCACAGGGATGCTCTCCATTTTTTTTTTAACCTTATTCCCAGAAGTATTCAAGCCAGGCTTAGAGCAACCTGGTCTAGGAGAAGGCAACCTGACCAAGGCAAGGAGTTGGAATGAGATAGGCTTTAAGGTCCCTTCCAACCCAAACCATTCCACAACCCTGTGAAAACATCACTGTCTCTTGCAGCCTTATCTCCACCAAGGCTGGATGGGACTCTGAGCAACCTGGTCTACGGGAAAGTTCGAGGAGTTTGGACTAGATGACCTTTACAGCTCCCTCTTAACCAAACCATTCCAGGGCTCTACTCCACGACCCCTATAAGCACCTGCCCTTCACACCCCCCTCCCAGGGGTTTCCTCACCTCAGACCAGGCTCCTGTCCTCCACTGGGCGGGGCAGGGCAGGCGGCCGCAGGGCCGGCGCGTCTCGGGGCGCTGCCCGGGGCAGTACTTGGTGTGCAGGGTGCGGTTGGTGCCGTCCTGCAGGCGCTGCATGCACTGCACCGCCCGCGCCTGCACCCCCAGCTTCCCGCAGGAGCGGCTGCAGGCACCCCACTCCTCAGCCACCCACCTGCCAGGGCGGGAAGATGGACACAGAGAAGGCATTGGAGGTGATGCTTGTGCTGGGGAGCGGCTGGGAACGCTCCCAATGCAGCCCCAAGCCCCCCTACCCCGAGAGGGATGGGAGCACCTCGGGCCATAGAGGGCCTAGAGGACACAGAGGTCCAAGAGAGGACTCACATGGGCTGGGAGCATTCCTGGAGGTTACAGCGCCTCCGGATGGGCTTTGGCTTCTTGCCGTTGTCACAGAAGTTCCTGTGCACCATCCGGTTGTCGCTTTTCCGACGGCAGCCGTACTTGGTGTACTGGATGCCTGAGGGGGCAGAGTGTGGGCAGTGAGGTCATGGGTGTGGGAGTCCCTCTGGGCTCCCCCAGGTGCCTCTCCTGCATCCCTGCTGGGGTATTTGTTCTCAGATGCCACCCAAGGTTTGCTGAGAATGCTGGTGTGGCTGCTGGACCCTCCCCTTCTCCCCAGAGTCCCCCAGGCTGCTGTGGAGTGCACACAGCTCGTGGAAGATGTCCCAGCCTATGCCAGGGGTTTGGACCAGGTGACCTCTAAAGGTTCCTTCCAACCCAAACCACTCTGATTCCCAGAGCACGAGGTGTTCCCTATGATCAGAGGCTCAGATCCCAGGGGCCGTATGGAAACAAGGCTTTCACCAGCAAACTTCACACCTACTTCTGTGCAAACTTTAGCAGTGGTCATCTTCAAAATCATTGTTTCTTGGCTCTAATCCAGTTAAAAACAGCCAAGGGATTAAAAAATCATACCAGGTCCATGGATAGACAGACAAAGGTACGCACACACAATCCTGCAAGCCCTGTTTCCATAAGAAATCCAGCTAAAATGCACACTCAAACTGCTTTGCAATAATTTCTCCATGCCAGAGATGCCCCAAGGGGCTCACACACTCTCTTCCATTTCCAAGCATCCCCCCAAGCATGCCCTGTAGGCTGTTAGGAAGAGGAAGTTACCTCCTCCACACGCCTTGGAGCACTGGGACCAGCTCTTGAGGGCCCACTCGTAGGAATCCATCTCCTCCAGCAGGACATTGTTATTTCCAATCATGGGCAGCAGGTCTTCGTGGATGATGTACCTGTACATGAGGCTGCTCCTCACCTCCTCCTCCTGAGGGATGACCTGCAGGCACAGAGGGAGCAGTCAGAGAGGGGAAAGCATGATGCCATTGGAAAAGGACCACATGGCAAGGAGGTCTACACCCACAACTGGGGATGAACACAGGGAGGGATGGGAGCCCAGACCTGCCATTCTCTGCATGTCCAGAGAACCCACCCTCTAATTCCTCACATACCAGCATAACTAAAATGGGATTTGGAGTCATAAGCAATTGCTGCAGAGCAAAATGCAGCTGGACTCAAAGGCAAGTGCCCGAGCAACACGTCCTTGTGCCATTCCCTCACACAGCTTGTCACTCCCTTGCTTTCAGCTGGCTTATCCCCTGGATTCAATGACATGCCCCACACTCTTCCTCTACCCACATCCTTCCATCACCTGCCACATCACACCTCAGACCACCTCCCCTGTGTGTGACAGTGGTCCCCAAGCCCCCCAGAGCATGTGCCAACCAGGCTTACCAAAACACTGATGGCCTCGTGCAGGGGACCGCTGGTTTTCAGGCTCTCCTTGCCTTGTTCCACAGTGTATTCCCACTCCAAGCCCATCTCAATGAACACTTGGCTTTTGGCTTCTTTGCCCTTGGCATTCAGGATGAAGTTCCCTGTGGCCTGATTCTTAACAGCTGGAGGAGAAAGGAGATATTTTCAATATCATTCCCTCTGGTCACTCCCTTTGGAGGACGGAAATGACCTAAATGAGACCCTCTTTGGTGGGAATTATGAGAAAAGGGTTGAGAAAGGGTGAAGGGAGAGGTGGACTAGTCCTGGAACCCAGAAGCCTGGGAGTTTTGAGCTTTCTGTCCTTTCTGACACTGACCCCCAGGAGAACACTGCTTTTGACTTGAGGCCTTGGAGAAGGCTTCCAAATTTGAGTAATGGAGTTAAAATCAAGGGTGTGTAGCTAGAACAGAAGTGTGCGATTTCACATGGTGAAGGATTTGGAATTTGGGATTTTTAGAATATAGTAATAGGTATGGGACAAGATGGAGGTTCTTGGGCATGATCTCTTTCTGTCTTCTTTCTTCTTCTTCATGATTTCAGGTAGTAGTTTTTGGCTGGATAGTTAATGCTGCACTGTGGGTCACAGGAATTTGGTTATTGAGTCAAAAAAATAATAAAGGTGTTAGCTCTTTGTTGGACTGTTTAGCTTTAAAAGACCTTGTAACTAGCTAATTCAGCTCCATTTTGCTCGCTTTTAGCTGGTAGCTAGAAGTGTTACAGAACTCTCTGTACTTTAGATAAGATTTAATAAACAACCAGGCCTGAACACGAGAAAATTCGCCTCCTTCATGTTTTTAATCCTGACTCTGAGTGAAGATAGAAGAAAATGAAGACAAGCCACTAATTAAGTGGTGTAGTTAACCCAGTTACAGACTAGGGCATGCTCACCGATGCTGTGGGATGCTGGCTCCATCTCCTCTATCTGAAGGTGCCTTGCTCCAGCTGGGATCTCAAACATCTTCAAAACACCTGAAAGGGAGGGACAAAGGATGGAGGGAAGAGAAAGAGCAGGTTTCCTCCAACTGGACACACAAATCCAGCTCGTGAATCCGCTTCCAAACCCAGCCAGCCCTCTCACCTGGCTGCTTGGGCGTCTTGGCCAACGTGCCCTTCACCGTCCGGCAGTGGGAATTGTCCCCACCACAGACCCCACACTTGTCATCCTGCTTCAGGGAGCCAACCTCCTTGTCACAGCCGACGTGCTGGCACCCAGGGAAGGAGAGGACAAGCCTGGGGTTACATGGGGTTACAGCCCTGCAGCCCAGCTCATCACTCCACCACCGCCTTTGCAGCACATGGGCTTGGTCCCCAGGGGCAGAACACGTGTCCCCAAGGGTTGGAGCTCTCTCCTGGCCAGGGAAAGGACAGGGACAGCCCCACAAGAGCTCCTCACCACGCACTCGCCCCGGACGCAGACGCTGTAGGGGTCTCGGTAGCTGCAGCGGGTCCCGTCGTGAACAACCTGGTTCATGAACACCACGTCCCCCGTGCCCTCGGCCTGGCAGATCAGCTCACACTTCTGAGCATCTGCGGCAAAGGAAGAGGGGAAGGGGAGGAAAAGGGAGGTGGAGGGAAAAGGGGTTGTGGAAATTCATTAGGGTGAGTGTCTTAGGTTGCAATACAGGATGTGCCCAAAAGTATGTATTCTATCACCATCTGTTAAAACTAGGCAGTGATCCTTATCTCTGTGGGAGATATCCTCTACTACTGGGTCATCTGTTAAAAAACAGGTGGAGCAGTGTTCTTTATCTTTTCCACAACCCATCCTTCCTCCAGGAGATATCTTCTCTTAATGGGCCATTGAGTCCCACTTTATGACTGATAAAATTATATCATCCCATTGGGAGATGCTCCAGCTAAGGGGAGAAGCCAAGCCTTTCCTACCCAGGTAAAATCTGAGATTTGGAACATCAAAACGGCCTTTTTTCACTGGATTCCAGAGGAAAGCCAGACCTTTCCACATCATCACTGGACCTTCAGATGAAAACTGCACCTTCTACAGGAGCACTGCTACAGCTGAACCACATCTGCCACTGCAGGAGGATGCAGCCACCATTTAATGGGACTGCTGCCAACACCCTGACTGACTGACAGGGTGCCAGGTTGGATTCTGACTCTGTCAGTGTTCTGGGTTTGTTTCTTGTAATACTGTATTTCTATTTTAATTTTTCCTAGAAAAGAACTGTTATTCCTATTTCCCACATCTTTGCCTGAGAGTCCCTTAATTTCAAAATTATAATAATTTGGAGGGAGGTGGTTTACATTTTCCATTTCAAAGACAGGCTCTTGCCTTTCTTGGCAGACACCTGTCCTCCAAACCAGGACAGGTGAGTGAAGACAGAAACCCATCTCTGCTTGTACCTCTGAGCACAGCCACAATTCCAAAGCCCAGGATATTCATGTGGCTCATCTCCCAACTCCATTTGCTGCTCAAGAGCCTGCACTTTTGCCCAGTACACTCGGAAAATTAAGGGAAAGACAGGACATGCTATGTGAGGCTGCAATGCAAGTAGGCAGTTCTGCTCTGGAAACAGGCTGGGAGAGCTGGGGGTGTTCTGGAGAACAGAAGGCTCCAGGGAGAACTTAGAGCCCCTTCCATTGCCTGAAGGGGCTCCAAAAAAGCTGGAGAGGTGCTTGTAAAAGGAGAAAGGCCCAGAGTGACAGGATGAGGGGGAATGGCTTCCAACAGATAGAAGGCAGGGTTAGATGGGGTATTGGGAAGAAATTCTATATTGTGAGGGTGGTGAGGCCATGGCACAGGTTGCTCAGAGAAGCTGTGGCTACCCCTGGATCCCTGGAAGTGTTCTTCCAGCTGTGAGTAACCTGGTCTAGTGGAAGGTGTCCGTGCCCACGACTGCAGGGTTGGAATGAGATCACTGTCAAGGCCCCTTCCAACCCAAACCATTCTGTAATTCCATGATTTTTAAAACCCTGGCTGCTTGATGCTGGCTTATTGCACAACAGTTTCCAGCTCAGGAGCTTCCCACCACCCAACATCTGTGCAGCTGGCACAGTCTCCATCCCAGGGCGACGGCCACCAGGGCAGAGTCCTCTGAAGGAATTTGGCCACTGCTCCTTGGCTAGCACCCGGCGCCACTCACCGTCATGATGCTCGTAGGGAAGCCAGGAGTGCTTGCTGTTCTGGTGGGTGTAGTAGGAGTTGCGCTTGGAGCACTGCTGGGCACGGAAATCCTGGTAGGGCCCCGGGCACTCCTCGGCATTGCACACCTGGTACTCGTAGGTGGCTCCCGGGCACTGCCGCCCTCCGTACGCCGGGCTGGAAAACAAACCCAGCGGGTTGTAAGAGAGCTGGAAGAGGGATGGCGACTTCCCAGGCTGAACACACAGCACAGCTCCCGCAGGAACAGATGTCCCCGTCCCTGCCAATGAGGGGAACAGCCAGGAGCCTCTGGCTGGTGGCCACTTGGAGCTGGGAAAAGGGAGGGAGGCACAGCGCAGACGTACGGCGGGCTGTCGCAGCTCCGGCTGCGGGATCGCACGCCGCCCCCGCAGGTCCTGGAGCACGAGCCGAACTTGGACCAGGAGCTCCAGCTGCCATCCTGGCTGTAAGGCTGCTCCGACGTCTTCCAGATGCAGTGGCCCTTGAAGCACCACTGGAAGGGAGGAGAGGGAGTGAGTTCCAGACCTCTTCCAAAGCGCTCAGCACCACCGGAGAGCCCTCCTGCACCCACAGCACTACAGAAATGTCGAAGCACGGGAGGAAGGTGCTCTTCATCGTGCCCTGGGACACACCCCTCCTACAGGAAGCAGGACCAGCCCCTACCTTGCCAGGAGAGCACTCGGTGCCATCCAAGGGCGGCCCCTTCTTGGTCTTGCAGAAGTAGGGGTTGTCCGGGTGGCTGCACCACAGCTGCTTGCAGGGGTCGAAGGTGCGGAACTGGGGGGCACAGAGGAGCTGGGCTGGGACAGCAGTGGCCAGTAGCAGCAGGCTGGTGGCAGCCAGGCTGGCTGGGGATCCTGGGGAGGGGGGACAGCGTGGCCATGCAGCCCGTACTCACCGCCGTGCACGTCTTGTACCCCACGCCGAAGTCGAAGCGGCACTGCTCGTCCATGGAATAATTAATTCCCGGCAGCTCAGGTAGCGTGGGCCACTGGTGCTCAAAGGGGTCATCCAGGAGGCAGTCGTAGGAGCTGCAGAGTCAGACAGAGGATTTCCTTCCATCAGCCCATCCCTCAGCTCCAGGCCACTCTCCAGATTCAGCTACTGAGAAATTTGGCTTGTCATGGAATCCCAGAATGGTTTGGGTCAGGATGGTCCTTTAAGGCCATAGAGTTCCAGCCCCTGCCGTGGGCAGGGACGCCTTCCACTGTCCCAGGCTGCTCCAAACCCCATCCAATCTGACCTTGGACACTTCCAGGGACCAAGGAGCAGCCACAGCTTCTCTGGCCACTCTCTGCAAGGGCCTCACCTCCCACACAGGAAAGAACTTTTTCCTAATATCCCATCTAATTCTGCTCTCTGTCAGCAGGAAGTCCCTTGCCCAAAGTCCCTCTCCAGCTCTCTTGAAGCCCCTTTAGGCACTGGAAGAGGCTCCAAAGTCTCCCTGGAGCCTTCTGCTCTCCAGGCCGAACACCCCCACCTCTGCCAGCCTCCCTCCAGAGGCACTCCAGCCCTGGGAGCATCTTTGGCTACCAAAAGCCACCACTCCAAAGGGAGAACATCCCCTCCCAGCTGGAAGGGGCGTACTGGATGTAGCGGTTGAGCTCCTGCTTGCTGCAGCGGGACCAGTGGTAGCGGTGGAAGGCGGCCTGGACCAGCGGCGCCATGATGCTCCCCATGCTGGTCTCATCGGCGCAGCGGTTGCCTTGGCCATCGTGCTCCATGCCCAACCTGCCAGGAAGATCCCAAGGGATTCACACCTGCAGCAGCAGCAGCAGAAAGCCCCCTCTGCAAAGAGGGGGGCAGCACCACACCTCTGCCCCCACGACTTACACGTGCCCGGTCTCGTGGGCGACGACGAAGGCGGAGGAGAAGCCGTCCTCGTGGTTGAGGGTGCAGCTGCGGAGGGGGTGGCACATCCCCGTCACCGGAGCGTAGCCTGGGGCAAAGAGAGCAGGGAAGGACAGAGGGGAGGAGAGGAGAGAGAAAACCTTTGAGAGAGGAGGGGGGAAAAATGAAAAGTTAAGAAAAAAAATCCACCCCGCAAGTAGGTAACCTGGCTTTGCTGCAACAGAAGAGAAAACAGGGGAAGGTGTGAAGAGGAGGTCACTTGGATGGCAGCCCAAGGACTTGCTCAGCAGTGTGACCACTGAAAGCCAGCAGAGGTTGCTCTGGGGCTTGCTGGCACCACTGTGCCCTTGTGCCACCACACCTGGGCAGAAACGGCACCCACAACGCCCTGCCAGCGTGGGTGGCCATCACCTCCCAGCCCAGGAATGGCATCCCCCGCACTCTTCTTCATTTAAAACAAATAAAGAAGGGAAAGGAGAGAGAAGGGAAGGCACAAGGTGCTCCCCAGAGCCCTGCCAAAACCACAGCCCTGCTCCCCATGGGGCACACCCGCTCATGCACCCGCCCCGGCCCCAGGACCCCAGCCCTCGATCAAGTGCAGTGCAGTGGGGCAGCTGTGGGCAGAGGAATCTTCCCCTGCCCAGGCAGCAACACATCACCTCCATTTTGGTCATTTTTCCTTTCTTTTTCACCTTATTTCTGCCCGATTCAGTGAACTTGTTGGCACGCTCCAGAATTTACTCCCCGAAGTTTTTTACATTGTGTTGGGTTTTTTTAAGGGTGACCCTTTTTGGCATCAAGGGAGTTAGTGCAGGAAGGACTTACAGGTCAGAGAGGCAAAAGCAGGGCAGGACCATGCTGGATAACCATGCCCTGAGGATTGGGATGCTGGAAGAGAAGGTTCAGTGAGCCAAGAGTGGGCAGCAGCAGGAGAGGGGTGCTGATGAGCCAAGGGAGATGCACATCCTTACATCCACCCTGGCCAAACCACGGGGTCCACAGAGCCCCCCATCCTTGTGGGATACTTGATCCATACCAAGTCACTCCCATAATGGGGTTTAACCATACAGTAATAAATCAAGCCCTGGATAAACCATTTGAAAATACTTTTTTTTTCCTCCTGTGAAACTTTCCACAGGAAAGAATAAAGTTGTGGAAAGCATTCTCTACAAGGGAAGGGCAAATTTATTTTGTTTAGGATAAAAATTGGCTAAATTCCCAACCAAAGAAGCTGTGGATGGGAGATGGGACAAAGGAATATGAAAAGGTGGATGCTCACAAAAGCAGTTTTTTGTAATGAAGACTCCAGTAAGAACTGGAAGGAGTATAAAAGGTTCTCCACAGTAGAATGATGGTGAGAAGAAACTACCTGGAAAATATTTAATTCTGAGCACAAGCATCCTTCAGCCCAGGCCAGAAAACACCCCTGTGCCACTGACTGCAGAAGGACACAGAAACTCTTTGGGTGTTGACAAGACCTCTACAGCAGCAATTAATACTTTACAACCCATTTATCCACTGCTTTTCTCTTCCAAGAGCAGGGATAATTTGGACCACGCTCTGGTCCTTCATTCTACACGTCCCCAAGCTTAACAGGGCTGTCAGGGATCTGCAAGGACTTTGTTTTGGGGGAAAAGAGGCAAGAGCAAGCACAGTGTTACTATTCCAGCAGCCCAAGCAGAGGGAAACTCCTGGTGGGTGAGGAGCTCCTTGTGCCATGCAGCACAGCCAGGCAAGGACACGGCAACCACGAGGACTCCTGCAGAAAGTTCTGGAGATGTGTGACAAGCAGAGAGCCAGATCCACAGGGAAAAGGGGAAGGAGCAGGGCTACTCCATCAATCTCAAGACTCCTTCCCACCAAGGGGCAGCCTAGGGAGTCTCCCCCATCTGCCAAAAAAGGTCCTCTCACGAATGAATGTCTTTGGACACAGTCACTTTGCCAGGAAGGGTCTAGAAAAATGAAACAAAAGCTGGTATTTCACCCGTGTGACTCTGGACAAGGAGACCAGGGCAGGTCGCCAGCTTGGCACAAGCCAAAGTCTGCTGTTTGTTGGCCACAGCACACTCAGGAGGGTTTCCAGCTGGGTATCTCCTGAGGTTCATCTCCTGCTGAGGGGGATCCTTTTCAGGGATGTAATCCAAGTTAGGACAGGTTTCCTTCTCCACCTTTCCTTCCTCCTGTGCTACAGATCAGGGTGACAATACCCACCCCATTCACGGCATCAAACGGATCCTCCTGATGGAATTCCAGACCTGGCCACCAGCGTGGAAATGAGGAGGTGGGAATTTGGAAGCAGCAGGCTCAGACCTGGGAAAAGTCACCTCTCGTGATAACACCAAAGCACCTGTTTTCCTAATGGAGCCATGAAACATCAGAAGGTTTTCCTGAAAATTTTTATTAGCAAGGCCTCCAACTTCTCAGGCCAGACTGGCACAGTCTCTGCACCAAGAGGGTGAGAGATTGCTGCAGTAAAACTTCCTCTTTGGCCCAGGGTTTATTGAATGCTCCCATGTCCAAGAAATAATCCCATATAAAAACAGGTTTTAAAAGTCCTCCAGAGGACAGAATAAATTGATTGTTCCCATGGGGTTCCCTGTGGTATTTCATCTTTTTTATCTTATTTTTATATTTTAAGGCATTTCGGGCCAAGGGGAGGACTGGTAAATGAAATCAAAGAGCAGGAGGCTAAATAAATCAAGACGTGTTATCCATTTGGGTCGATGCTCTGGATTAATTCTCTGTCTCTCTCTTCTGCATCACGTGAAGAAAATAAATACCGATTTTTATAACTTTTTTCTGGACCTTGCTGGCCAAGAAACAGACTGTGCTCGCAGGAAATCCTCTCACCCCTGGCTGGCTTTTTTCCCTCCTCCCAGGCAAACTGCACATACCTGATCGAGACAAATACAGTACCTTGCATACCTGCGGGCCCAAAATCTTGCCTGGTGAGGAAGACGGCGTGGTCGTGGTGCTCGGCGTGCCCGGGGTCGGAGCGCTGCTGCGAGTGCGCCCAGCGGCACACCTGCTCCAAGCTCCGCGACGGATTGCCCCGCTCGATCAGGCTCACCGACTGCGGAGAGAGCGGGAAACTCGCTGCTGGGGAGGAAAGGGAGAGGAGCCAGCCTCCCCCTGTCTCGGGTTACAGTACAGGATGTGGCCAGAAATGTGTGTTCTGTCACCATCTGTTGAAACCGGCTGGAGCAGTGATCCTTATCTCCGTGGCACACATTATCTGCTAATGGGCTATCTTTAAAACCAGGTGGGGCAATCATCTTTATCTTTTCCACAACCCATCCTCCCTCCAGGAAGATTTCATCTGCTGCTGGCCCATTCAGTCCCACTGCATGACTGATAAAATTACATCATCCCATTGGGAGATGCTCCAGCCA
>JANRGV010000111.1:30958749-30975537 GCA_024734035.1 Alethe castanea | reverse complement strand
TTCTATTTTAATTTTCCTAGTAAAGAACTGTTATTCCTAATTCCCATATCTTTGTCTGAGAGCCCCTTAATTTCAAACTCATAATAATTTGGAGGGAGGGGGTTTACATTCTCCATTTCAAAGAGAAGCTTCTGCCCTTTATTGGCAGACACCTGTCCTTCAAACCAGGACACCCCCCTGGAAGCCAAAGAGGTTTTATCCCAAGAAGCTGGAGGAGGACTTGCCCGGAAACACTGGTGAGCTGAGATTGCTCCTGGATTCAATCATCTGCTTTTTATTTCCTACATCATCCCCTGAACCTGAGAAGTGTCATAGCTGGACAAAACAGCTGCCTCCAGAGCTGGCTTTGGGGAAGATAAATCATCCCTAACAGAGCCTGGCAGCTCCCATCCTGCCCTATCACCACAGCTCCAAATCCCTTCCCCTCCATGGATCAGCCTCCAGCCCAGAGCACAAACGGTGCTGGGAGGAAGCCAGACAGATTGTTGGCTTTCTCAGCTAGAGATGATGTTCCTGGTCCCATGGAAGCCTCCAAAAATGGGCTAGCCTCCATCTTTATTCCAGCTCCTCAGGACCATCCCTGGATCTCCAGGATGTGTTGGGTTTCTGCCAGCCAAGCGCATTTCTATAATAAGGAAGGTTTTTTTCCAAGACCTAACCGGTCTTATTTGTGGATCACACACACACACAGACATCACTGTGTTGAGTCATTAACACCCTTGCTCGAACACTTCCTGTGGGACAGGGCCATGCCCCACGAAAGTACAGAAAATCACATTGTTTCAAAGAGAAATCTGGCTGCTGTGCTCGAACAAGCCTTAAAAAATAAGTGCAGCCTGAGAAACCACATGAAAACTTCTCAGGAAACCTTTCCACGCTTTCCCTGGCCATGCCCAAGCCACATGAGGGCTACAGGACAGCCAGAGCTGAGTACAGGAGATCCTGACCATGGCTTCTCCTCACTGATGTCCAGCTCCTCTCAGTGTGGGGAGCCACCTTTATCCCATCATCTACAGAGCTCTGTGGTTTTCCCCACATCCCAGAGCAAGCACGTAACAGCAGATCACACCCACCCACCACCTCCCTGAGGGCCTCCTAAGCTATCCAGGGGGCTATCCAGGCCCTCAGCTCCCAAAAACCAGGCTAAGGAGGGTTCAAACCCACCCCTGCTCAGCACAGTTGTCTTTTGGGCTCTGACAACTGCCACGTTTTCCCAAGCCTGAGCTTACCTAGATAAATACTAGATTTTATTATTAAAATTATTAAATATTTCTTATTTAATATTCATTATATCCAAATTATTAAATTATTAAATTATTAAATTATTTTTAAATTAAATTATTAAATACTATCCAATTCTTAAATAAATATTAGAGCATCTCCTGCTCGCCATGCTGGATTTACCTGACGATATCCCACCATGATCATCCTGACCAGCACGATGTTGATGTGAACGCCCAGCGACTCGTCGTGATAGATTTCATCCACCTGAAGGAGGGAGGGAAATCCAACAGGGAAGACGTTTAAGGCCATCCCAGCACTCAAGCCCCTCCTGTCCTCCACGATCCCACGTTTCACACCCTTCCAGGCTTTCCAAGACCAGGTGCAAAGATCTCATCCCTCTCCTCCCACCGTTTTTTTCTTCCATTTTCCCATGTGTAACAAGCACAAAGTCAAAAAGCCAAGCTAGAAGAAGCCAAAATTTCCCCAGGAATGGCTCAGATGGTCAATGACATCACCCATCTCCATCAAGGGCTGCGTTTCCTCCACCACATTTCTCAATGAGCCATTGAGTGTCTGGAATATGAACCCTCAGAGGGATGGAAATGCTCCAGACTCCAACATCCAAAGGAAAACCAGCTTTTTGATCCAATCCTTTGCCTCTTTCCAAAGCCAGGACTTTCCTCAGTTGCATTAGTGAGTCAAACCTGACCTATGGCTTCAGAAATCCCAGGAGAAGGCAGCACAATGAAGAGAACAGGGAGGGCTCATGAGTCAATGAGATTTGTACCATCCTCAGCTACTAAAAATGACCTTGCAAAGGAAAAACCCAGCTAAAACCTTTTCCTTCTGCGTTTCCAGGATGAATAAACAAATTCTGCTCCTAAATGCTACCAAGAGAGCAGGACATCCAGATGGGAACTGTCTCTGAGAGCTGAGCCCAGTGACATGGAGAGAGGCACGGAGTGGGCAAGCACAAACCCACGTGAGATCCTGCAAAGCACATGGGAACATAGCCCAGGGAAGGACAACACTCTGATTTTTGAGAATGGGACTTTCTTTGTCCCAAAAAGCCTGTCATATGAACAGTTCCACAAATGGAGGTTCACTGCACAAGTCGAGGAGACGAAGTTAAAACCATTTTTAATATTGACTAGAATTCACATTTTAATTAAAATCTGCTTTTTCAGCTTTGCCCAAGGGGGCACTAATTTGCCTCAGCTCTATCACAGCTTTCCTGACTGGATCAAGGTTATAAAGCCAGATTTATGGATCTTTTCTATTTTTTCCTCCATTCCTTTGGGGTTCTTCAATCTTACATCAAGGGTTGAGTGACAGCTACCCTTTTACCAGCTCCAAGTCAGCCACTCCCCAGTGTTTTACAAACCCTCCAATTTCCAGCCTGGGATTCCATTTGAAATACCTACTCAGGCCAGTTTTAAACACAAAAACCCAGTGTTAACCTTTTCCCCATGACAACCAACACTCCCATGGGGTGCCTCCGAGCCATGCAGAGAGGCAATGCAGATCCTGAGCCTTGAATGCAGAAAAGTCAATTATAAAAAATTAAAATCAATCAATAAACTGCCTGTCCATCCCCATTAATGCATCTCTTTGGATGCAGAAGCTGCAAGAGCCGTGGGGTATTTTATTCATCAGTGTGGAAAAATAGCACAACCAAAGGCTGGTCAACTCACCCTCAGCTCATCCCTGCTTTCTGTGGGTGGGATGCTCCCTCACCCTCCCCCTTTTGTAAGAATAATGAGAATATGTTGGATTTTTTTCTGAGCCCAGCCCTGTTTTTTGGGGGGGATGTGCACAGAAGGGTGGAAGGTCATGCAGCGCTGCAGCTGCAAACATTACTCAGCCCTACAGACCCACTGAGGTATGAAGGATCCAGCCCAGCAAGGAGCTGCAACTCCCCAGAGATGTCAGGATCAGCCCTGGGTTTTAGGATGTAGGAGGCTTTGGCATCCCAGAGAAATCCCACGTTATAAGTTTGACCCCTTACAAAAACATTGGCAATATGGCAGGGTGGGAAATTGGGGAGAGAGGGAGAAATCAAAACTATGTTTGAAGAGATGCAGAGCTGGACTTGGGGGGTGGTTTGGGGAGCAAGACAGGAAAAAACCATTTCCTTCACTTACCCAAATCTTCACCCCCAGCACTTGTCAGGAGCTGGAGCTCCAAGCTGACAGAGGGTAGGGTTAGATGGGATATTGGAAGGAACTCAGGGAAGTGAGGCCCTGGCACAGGGTGCCCAGAGAAGCTGTGGCTGCCCCTGCATCCCTGGAAGTGTCCAAGGTCAGGTTTGATGGGGCTTGGAACAACCTGGGATGGTAAAAGGTGCCCCTGCCCACAGTAGGGGGTAGGAATGGGATAAGTTTTTATCTCCTTTCCAACACATTCCATGATTTTAGGATTCTATGGTCATCCACCAGCGCTCTGCTGCTTGCTGCTCTCCTGAGGAGGCAGCTCATCAATCCATCAGGATGAGCCACATTCCTGCCTCAGGGACCTCTCTACAAGCCATGACCTGACCTTGCAGTGACTGGGAGCATGAAGCAGAGCAGCACAGACCTCTCCCTTCCCAGCTGCATGGGATATTTTGTCAGGATGCCCAGCAGACCCTGCTGTATTATTCCAAGATGGATTTAATTCAATAAATCTTCCTTATAAAGCAGTGCTAAGTCCCACTCACCTCCAGCTTGCAGGGACCTGATACTCCCTCTCTCCAGCCTCTGAAATGAAGACTTAACCTAAAGCCCAGCTCCTGGTTAGTCCAGAGTTTAGGCAGGGATCTGCACCTAACCAATATCAGCTCTGCAGCAACCTGCAGGGTTAATTCAAAAAGCAGATGTGGAACCAGACTGCCCAAGGCTACAGACTTCCCTTCACAGCCAGATATCAATAATTGATTGAGGGGGGAAAATAAACATATCAAAAGGGCTTGGTGCTGGCTGCTGTGAGGGCTGCAACCCTGCAGACCCCAAGTTTTGGGGCGGGAGGGGAACATCAGCAGGGCCAGCTTTCCCCAAGTGTTCCAGTGCCTGTGGAAGAAGTGGGGATGGAGCTGGAGGGGCTGAGCATCCCCCTGGAAATGGAAATTCACCTGCAGTGCAGCTTGCAGGCTTGGAACAACTCTCCCTGCCCTCTGCAGGTGCCATTAAGCAAGTCAGTGTCTTCAGAGAAACTTCTTCCCTCAAAAGTACCTGTTCAGCAAAGGGCTCCAGTAAAGGGACCCACGTCCCTGAAGCCACGGGATAAAGATCTTCTTATCCCTCTCATCCATGCTCAGCCTATTTCACACTATCACCTTGCAAGGAATGCTCTCCTCTTCCATTTAAAATGGAATTTCCCCACCTATAAACAACCCAGCCCTTAAGGCTCACTGTGAGTTAAGGGCAAACCAGCAGGAATGGCCACCCCAAAGGACTCCCCCAAACCTTGCAGCAGCAAGGAGACAGTGGCAGTGCTTTCAATGAAAGGAGCATTACAGGCAGGCTGCCTCCCTAAATCCCTGCAAACCTCTGGCCAGCCCCAAGTCTGCAGCCCCAGACGTGAGATCCCGACAGCAAAACCGCACTGGCAGCGAGGTCTAGACCTCGCCGTTCTTCAGGGAAGGAAAACAAAGGGAGAGACACGAGAAGAATTTGCCAAACCAGCAGAATAGCTGACATTTCAAAACGCCGGGATCGCTTACTCGGAACAGCCAAGTCATCTTTAAACTCCTTTCTTTTATTTCCCTGCTCGGTTTTCATGCTGGTGGATTCACCTTGAGCCTCTCTGCAGGGGCTGGGGGGTTAAGAAGGGAGGGGAAAGTCCCCCTTACCACATTTTTGGGCTTGCATAAAGCATAATGTCACCCCTGTGGGGAGGAACAGAGGAAGGGGAGAATTGTTCTGCAGGGCAAGATTAGATTTGATCAGAGCTCTCTACAGAACAAGGCATGTTGTCCCAAAAAAATAACAACAAACATATACAGAGGGGATGGAAAAGTGCATGGACACATGGCAGACATCAGAGGAATTTTTGTTATTATCAGTTAACAAAGAAGTGGCTCATAAACCCCTCACCTAAGAAAAGAAATACACAGGTTAAAATTAAAGCTGAAGATTAAATTTTTGTCCCCAAACCTTCTCTTCTGTGGGGTCTCAGTAGCACTTTGTTCTGCCCTTGGGAACAATAATTTCAGCTGGAGCCAGGCATGTCCCAGCCTGGAGAGGGCTCTGACTCATGGGGTTTCCCTAGTAACCCAAAACAATGGGAAAACACCAAGTACCTTTGCATCCTTAACCAAATCATGGGCAATATCCCACAAAAGCCCAGGAAATCAGCTGAGGCCAGGGCCAGGTTTAACACAGCCATAGCTTGGCCTCTCCCCTCCAAGTGGAGCCACCCCCAGACTTGAAAGGATCAGGGATGAGAAGAGGAAAGTCTAGCAGAGAAAACCAAGAAGCCCAACTCCCTGAATGCAGGAGACAGGGAAGCAGAGCAAAGCACTGAATATTCAGAAATATTCAGAGCAAAGCACTGAATATTTCCTCTCTTCTTCCTTTTCCAGGGTGCTGGATCCCCTCCTGGTTTCCAGCCCTTGATCTCAGCAGTCATCATGGCTGAGGGATCCTAATTTTCCTTCTGTAAGATCACAATCCCTGCCACAGCCAGCAAGCAAGAGAGGGGAATGGTTTTCCAGAGCCACCACAACACCAAAAGTTCATCCGAAGAGCCCAGCAGACCAGTTTTGGTTAGGTGGGCACAGCAAAGCTCAGCTCAGAGCAGAGATAAGCTCAGCAACTGATAGCAGAGGCGGAGTTGTGCCTTTCCCACTCACTCCAAGCTGACCCCAAATTCCTGGGAAGCATCTGAGCCAGGAAGGGAAGGGAAGGGCAGGCTGGGAATGCAGGCTGGGAGCTAGCAGGGAAGGCAGCCTGCCTGCAGGGAAGCTCTTAGGTGCACAAAAGGAGCAGTCATCCTCATGTCAGCTTCCCGGGAAGGACACAGAGCCCTTCACTGAAAAGCATCCACATTTCTGGCAATGAAATAAGGGCTGTGGGGTTTGTTTCTTTAAAAAAAAAAAACCTTCTCCGTGACAAATCATTTATCACCAAGCTTCAGTTGACACAGAGTTCCTAATAAAGGGTTTGTGTCTTGGGAAGAGCCCTGGGATCCTACCTACAGCAGTGCTGGGAAGGGATCCGTGTCCTCAGAAAAAACCAGGAAAGTTTATCACTACTTCCAAACTCGTTGCCCCCTTTCCTTGGGATTGAGAGGAATGTCAGATTGGTCTTTACAACCAAGCTATGGGTCTGCTGGTAGATAAAACCAGCACTGAGAGATAAAAGAAACAGTGGGAAGGATTCCACTGATTGATGAATGGAAAGAAAGATATTTGCCTTTACAAACAAACTGTAGGTCTGCTGAAAAATGAAATTAGATTCTGAAAGGTGAAAGAAGAAATGGACAAAAATCCTAAATTCCATAAGAATTAAAAATTAAAAGGGAGGGTTGCACATTAGAGGGGAATCTCAGGTATCAGGTGTTTGGGAAGTCTGTACCACTCAAGTACCTCAGACAATGGGGAAAGAGAGAGGGAAATGCAGATGGGAAATTGGGATAAAAAGGAGGCTGCGTCCTCCAAAAATCTGAGAGATCCCAGGGGAATGCCCCTTGGTGTCTCCCTTTATTCGAATAAAGTAAAAGGACTCCTCTGTCTCCTTTTCAGACATAAACCTGTGGTGTTTGTGGATTAATTCTCCTGACAGGATATATCTTGATAGGCGAGCTCCTAGACAGGAGAACTTTCCCAGTTGGCTCCCTGACGAGCTCCAGCCCAGCTCGTTAAGTCCTTTCCTCGTTAGAGGGCTGGCCAAGCCTCTCATCCTTCTTCCCTTCGCCTCCAACTAACGGGATTAATGTTCAGCTGGGTGGTCCCAGCAGGCTCCTCCCCGCCAGCCCCCCGGCATCCTCCTCTCTCCCTCCCTCTGCCACCCAGGCCAGAAAGCAAAACTCTTTTTTTTTTTTTTTTTTTTTTATGCTGAATCGGGTGTTTTAAGGCAATCCGAGCCGGGAAGGAAACGAGGCGGCGCCGAGGGAAGAGGAGGCGGACGGAGGTCACGGCAAAGCTGGAAAGAAAACGCACTAAAAACCAGAAAGAAAGAAGAGGAAGGTGGGGGGGGAGAGAATATATAGAAGGAAATAATACTTGCGGGGAAGTATTTGTTGCCTGTATTATCCTGGGGTTTTTCCCCCTCTCATTAAAGTCGCCGGCGCCGCCTTTAATTGAATAGGCAGCGGGTCCTCCCTTCTCCCAGCGCAGCATCCCGCGCATTCACTCCCTGAAAAGTGCTGCCCGCGGGGTAGGAACCATGAAATGCGCCTGAAAACCGACCTTTTGATTAGAGCTGACAATCCCCGGGCCATCCCCCCTCCCCCGGGATCGGAAAGGAAAAATGACATCATCTCCGACCCCCGTAACGTGGGAAGAGCCAGAGGGCTTCTGTGGCTTCTCCCCGGCAGGAGGATTTAATATGCCAAGGGGAAAACGCTCAGAGAGTGAATTTAAGTGATGCTGAGAGCATCGGACCGCAGGCATCGGGATAACACGCCAGAGAACAAAACTCTGTGATGAAGGTGTTTGCTTCCCTATTCAGGACCAGCCACTTCACTCATCCTTCACCCCATCAACCCACTCATCCCACTAATCCTCCCCCCCCCCAAGTTGATAATTTCCCCTTCCTTGCCAGCCATATGGCAGAAATAATGCCCAAACCAACAACCAAGCACTGAAAAGCATCTTTACAGCTTGGCCATTCCAGAGCTGGTTGAGCCTTTTGAACATTTTCCACCACTGTGTAAAAGAATACTTCAAAAATTAATAAATAGAAGCAAGGATAAAGCATTGAAAACAAAACAAAACTGGGAGAGAGAAAGAGATCCTTGGGCATAGACCATATTTGCAGGCATTCAGGTGCTGGCCAAGCAAACCTCCCTCAAGATGACTGGATGAATAAATATTGATCCTTCCACATCTCCCAGAACTAGGGGAATATGGATGTTTTTATCTTAAATAGGAATGAAAAGGGGTGTAGGGAACCAGCACAGGCTGCCCCATGCCTCCGAATGAGGTAGAGGGGCAGGAAATGCAAAGCTGCTGTAAACTCCTTTTCAAACATATCCTGAATGATTATCCAGGTGCACAGGTTTCCAAAAAGCTTCTGGAAAACTCTAAAAGTATTTCCTCTAGCAACAAACAGCATTCAGAATGAATCACGAACATCATCATTGCAAAATGAATTACAAATATTGTAATTATTAACTAGGTAAGCCACGGCCATTTCTAGCATTTGCTGAGACTTCAGTGATGAGGAGGAAATGGTTTCAGCCAGGAGAAATTTTTGGGTTCAGATGACAGAGAGTGACAGCACCACCAGCCTTGTCATTGGCCAGGGGAAGGTGAAGGAGAAGAACATCAAAGGGCTCTGCTTTCCATCCCTCCAATTCCCACAGCTATTAAATGCCAGAGCCCTTCCTGCAGCGCCGCTCCCCCTCCCAAACCCACTTCTTTTCCCAGGATAACAGATTTGCAGCACCGGAAGAGCGCTAAACCCCGGGAAGGGTGGGATCCACACCCCCCACCTTAGTAAGCCCAGCCTTACTATGTTCATGAGGGTGAGGACGTAGTTCTGGACGTGCTCCTTGCCATGGAAGCGCACCACAGAGTCGTCCACGGCCAGCAGCACCTCGATGTTGTAGTCGTCCTTCCTGGCGTGGCGCCGCTTGCGCTCCGCGTCCCGCAGCCGCTCCGCCATCAGCTCCAGGGAATTTGGGAGCTCGCCCACCTGCACCCCAGGCGCTGGGAGGGAAAAGAAAGAGCCTTTGAGGTGACCTCACACGGTGGTGACACTCCACAGAAAGTAGAAATTCGGTTGGGTAAATAGGGAAGGGATTTAACTCTGAAGGGATATTGAGGTCTGGGGAAATGACTCTGAATTGTGAAGACCAATGCAAATGATTTGACTTGAGGACCTTAAAGGGTTTTTCCATACTAAATGATTCTATGATCTGTTAAAAAGTCAAATCAAGACCACATTCCTTAGAATCATCACAGAATGGTTTGGGTTGGAAGGGATCTTAGAGCTCATCCTGTTCCACCCCCTGCCATGGGCAGGGACACCTTCCACTATCCTAGGTTGCTCCAAGCCCCATCCAACCTGGCCTTGGACACTTCCAGGGATGGAGCAGCCACAGCTTCTCTGGACAACAACTTCCAGAGCCTCACCACTCTCATAACACAGAGGTGATCAAAGCAGCACCTCCAGCCCACTTTCCCTTCCTTCTCCTTGACTTTAGCAGCTTAACTGAGCCTGAAGCCACAGGGTGAGACGTACACGGTCTCATGGAAGGAGAAATCCTCTCCCCATGTGAAATATTTATTGCCAGTCACTGGGAAAGATCCCAGCAGCCCCTACCTTGGGGATGGAGGTCGTGGCGTGGCTCAGCACCATCCTGCCGGATGGCCGAGCGCCGATAGACCACGTGGGCCCTGCCGTGCTCCTCCGTGTCCTGCTGGCCCCTCTCCAGGGGCTCAATGAAGAACTCGTTGCTGTCTGTCCGAATCAGGCCAGCCTGGACTCCACAAAGAAATAAGGAAAAGAGGGGGGGAAAAACAGTGTGGTTTTATGTAAGTGTAGGGGGACATGCACACTCAATGTACTCGTTAAAGATTGACGCAGAGCACGCACGAAGGGGAAAGGCATCCCAAAATTATCTTGTCTTGATCCTACTCCATCACACCAGGATGGTTCTAAAACCATGCTCATCTATGACAACCCTTAATTTCTCCTGTAGATGGGGGAAAAAAATAAAAAAGGAAGGAAAAGCCAACCAACAAAAAAAAAAAAAAACCAACCTGGCGGCAATTCAAGTCGTGTCTTTATATGGCTGCAAAACTCTATTCTGTCTCATCCATGAGTTGTGCTGGACCCTGAACTCAGGGATACAAGGCTGAAGGGGCTCCCAAGACACTCCTGAGCCTCCCTGAACCCTCCCCACACCGTTCCCGTGGTGCTGTTAGCATATCTGCCATTTCACTGGCACTACGAGCTGCAACAAGAAGAAGAAGAAAAGACAAACCATTCTCTCTGCCCCATGAAGTACTGGGGAATTAACACAGGGGAATCCCATTGGAGCAGAACTCCACCTCCCAAACACAGGGAAGATGAATGACAGGGCAAACATCGCTGGAAATGTTGTCCTGGCTACCGAGCTGTTCCTAATTAACACCAAGCTCCCATCAAATCCCCCTTACATCGGCCTGAGCGCTCACACCCCGCAGCGCTGGCCGGCTCAGACCTCGGGCAAGGAAAAGGATCACCGGGATTTGGCTTCTATCCCACGGGCAGCCCCCCCCCAGCTCGGCATTTTTCCCGGCTCCCTCCACAGCGCACGCGTGCGTTCCTTCCTCTGGCGCTGCCCACTGTGGAAGAGCTGCCTGGAAAGCGCCGGCAGAACTCATGGATCTGCTCTTGGAGCAAAGCCTTCAGCAGCAAGGACCTACCGAAGTCCTCACAAGGCTGTTGGGAGGGTTCTCATCAAATATGATAGAAGTAAAATATACACAGAGAGGTGTTTTGGACAGAGGCTGGGGCTCTTCCAAACCTGCCTGGTGCTTTGGGTACCCTTCGCTTTCGTGTCCCTTTGGATTCATCAGGCAATGACCAACCTGACTCTGTTGGATTCCATTGAATTTCCTGCTCCACTTGGGTTTTATTAAGCGCTTAACTGCGCTGTAAAGCGGGCTTTTGGCATTGTTTTGGTTTTGTTTCACCTCATTCCTGAGGAATCCAAGTCCCTGCCTGACACACGTATCTCATGTGCTTCCCACAGGAGACATTCAGGCCAAACAGGGCACCCAGGGATTGTGCCCCACTCTCAGCCAAGGAGATGAAGACCAGGTTTAACCTGGCAGGATGGTGGTGATGAGGCAGAGAACAGCCAGAGAGTCAAACCACCAGTCAGGTTCAGTGAGGGTTGGGTGAGGTCATGATGATGGGGCAGGGCGCAGAATCATGGAATCCTTTTGGTTGGAAAAGCTCTCCAAGTTCATCAGGTCCAACCATTGACCCACCACTGCCAAGGCCACCACTGAACCACATCCCCAAGTGCCACATTTATACATCTTTCCACTCCCTCCAGGGACACCAACTTCCATGAAGAAATTCTCCTAATTTCCACTTCCAAAACGTTGCTCTATGTTATACAATAAGAGAAGGAGCACAAGCAGTCTCTGCCCCAGGAGGAGCCCTTCTGGGACACCACTACCCCCTCCCAGCCCTGCCACGGGGTGTTTCATTCGGGACCAGGCACCCCAAAGCCGGTTTATGGGTTTAGGGCCAAAGCCGGGACTTGCTGAGTCAGGCGGCCGGAGGAAAGCTGTGCCGGGGCAAGGCTGGATTAAAACGTGAAAGAGCCTGGTCCCAAGCCACAGCCCACTTGGGTTGGAGCTGCTCTACAGCTCGTGACTAATTATATCAGGCTCAAGGAATAAAGCAGCCCAGACTTTCTCCCAAAGGCGGGATGCAACGCGCCACCAGCTCCAGGGATGACCGACGGCAAAGGGGATGGATAATGCAGGGATTTTTGTGTCCATCAGATCAGGGCAGCCCAAGAAACGAAGCAGAAGCTGCAGTGGTCACCCTGGCATTCACAAAAATAAATGCAAAAACCAAAATAACCCGAAAAACACCATTGCAAGAGGCAAGCACCAACCTGCTCGCTCGCAAAGAGGAGCAGGTCAGGTTGTGTTTCAGCATTTTGGGAGGGTTGTAACAGTAGGGAGGCAGCAGAAAAGGTCAGATGCCACCCAAAAAGTCCCACTCAGCTTTTCTTGGGCTTTTTCCAAGAGTTCAATCCCACCCCCAGCGATCAATTAGCCATGTGCTTCCCACCCTTGATTTTAATTTGGTTTAATAATACCGGATCAAATTAAATCAATTGGTGGGACTATTATCACTGCTTTTTCTAACATGAGAGATGCTGTCTGCAGCTCTCAGGGAAGGTATTCCCAAACTAAAAAATGGCCCTTTAAAGATAATTACACTGGAAAGAGGGAACACATACATCAAACTCACTCTCCAGGTCCCTTGTGCCTCTCCAACCTAAGGGAGAAATGAACTCCAGTTTCACTAAGGGGAACCCCCCAGGACCCTGAGTAAGAAACTTTTCCTCCACTGCTGGATGAAATGCTCCAGCTCCCACAGGAATTCAGGAAATTCTGACACTGAACACAGATGAGATGTGGAAAAATTAATAAACTGCTGCACTCAGCCAGGGAAGCTAACAGGAGGGGGGAATACAGCTGCCTGCATAGTATGTATTTTTCCTATAAGATTCACACATAATTTGGACAAGAAGTCCTAGAAAACCAGGCAGTGTGAACACAGGCACCATGGGTAACTGTGCTCCCCTTCCATCCAGAGGGCATCAGGCGTGGTCCAGAGCTGCTCCATCACTATTTTCTTTCCTCTTTGCAGCACAGGCTTTGCAGCCCATCAAACACAACACTTTGACATCCTTGACTCCTTTTCCCTGCTCTTTGTGCCCAGGAGAGAGGTTTTTGGGGCGGCTACAGGCCAGGCTTTGCCAGGTGACCCAAGCCAGGCCTCAAATGTAGCTCCTAGTGGAGTGAGGACAAGGAGACACGCTCAGCACTAATTAATTAATTGGGTTTTCAGCCCAAACAGGGCTTGGTTTGCATCTCACTGCCAAAACTTTGGATTATCACCCAGGAGAAAAGCCCTCATACCCATGTAACACCCACACCAGCTGAGGGCAGCAGGATCTACGTGACCAAAGGGACATCTCACACCCTCTTTCTCCCCAAAATTAACCCTACAGCTTGGGAACTGCAAGGAAAATCCTGGAAGACCAAGCCACTCTTTTTTCAGTGGGGCATCTTTTTTTGGGGCTGTTTCTCCCTCCATTCCCTATTAATTACCATTCCTGAGGGCTTTTATGTTCTGCTTATCTGCTGCCACCCATCTGAAGCAAGCCAGGGCCATGGGGATGGAAAACGCTGGCTCTACAGTTTGCAGCTCTACGGCAAATCACCCCAGGGAAAAGCCAGGCACACAAACATGGTGTCTGAGGATGGTAATCCTTCACCCATCCCTGCAACCAAAGCAGGAAGGAAGCAAGGTCGACCACACGCTGCTAAAATCTGGCAGGGGAAATTCTGGGATGCCTCCACTGCAGCGGGACATGTCCGCCGGCGGAGATTTCTGCCTAACGCTAGTTTACCAGTCAGGAATTCAGCAGCTTAGATCAGCTTTGAAATTACATTATGGGCGACAGCATCTTCCCACCCTGGTACGAGACACCCTTGCAAAAAAAAAAAAAAAAAAAAAAAATGGAAGGCCAGAGATTCTTATGCGTGGATGCCCGCAGGGAATGAGAGCGGCCGCGGAAGGTGCCGCGGGAAAAAGGGAAAAGCATTGCCTTGCTCACATGGCTAAATATGGATTTAGGAAAGACTTGGGGTGGACTCTCTTTTTTCAAGAGCTGGGCTCTGGTTTTGTTGGTTGTTTTTTTTTTTTTTTTTCTTTTTTATTCTTCCTCCCCTCCACTCCTCCCCACGCCGTTATTTATAATCTCGGCCTAATCTCCTTGTGTACACAGCCCTCATCCGCAGCATCCCGGAGCGCTTCCTCTGGCCAGGATCCGGCGGCCCAGCCCCGCGCTATCCCGGGATGCCAAAGCCACAATGCCCTGCTGAAGCTCGTGGGCAGCTTCCAGCAAAAGTCCACAGGAACTCTCTTATGGAAGAGTTACCTCCAGCCCATTAGCAGCCTTCCTGACCATGTACATCCCTCCCGGATGCTCTGCTGCTTCTCTGGCAGGTCATAAACACCATCCTCCCATCCCATCCACACCTAGATCCAGGTTTTGGTTCCTTTATTGCTCCATTTCCAAAATCAAGCTCTTTTCACTGCTTTTTGGGAATCCTCTTGATCCCCCCACTCCTCCAAAGCAGGGGGATCCTGAGCAGATTGAAAATGTCAGACTCACTTAAGTCAGAGGGCCATACAGCCAGAAAACCCACGGAAAAGAGAAACCAACTGTGATCACAAGGGCAAGAGAGCTGAGCACCTGCTTGTCCCCTCAGCCTCGTGTCCTTCACCACACCACGGGAAATTCCTGGTTGAAGCCAGGATATCGATTTGGTGGCCACTGAGCAATAAATTTATTGTGGTAAATAGGCAAAAAAGAATCCTTATCCTGGGGGGAAAGCCACTTCTTCCTTTATATGGGGTTAAAAGAGTGAGCCTGGGGTACCACAAGTGGCAGGATACAGCTGCATAAATCCACATGGAAAAGTATCCTGTGGTACAAGCTACATCCTAACCCAGCTGGAACAAGAGCAAAAAGAATGACAACCAACAAGGTGTGCAAGAGGCTGCAACAGGAAAAATTTGGGGCTAAAGCTGAGGAAAGCTTGGAAAAGTTAAATTAAAGCCTGCTTGGGATTGACAGTAACAACAGAGTGGGCTCTGGGGAAGAAAATTCCCCAAAGCTGTGCCACAGCAGGACACGGATCAGCTGCTGAACACCTCCAGCATCCTTTTGCTGGGATGAGATCTGCCATGGAACCTGCACGCTTCAAACCCTGGTCTCTGTTCCAGACTCAGCACTATTTGCTGGAAGTATAGGAAATGCCTTTAAAGCTTCCAAGCCTGCCCACATTCGCCAGCCCCAGCGCAATTCGTGTCCCGGAGAAATGTCTGCAAGTCCACAGCCTCAAACCAATTCCCAAAAGGATGCTTCAAAAGGTGTGGATTACGTGCTAAAAAAATTTAATTTCTATATGTAGGCGAAGTATGTATTTCTAGCTGTGCTGCCCTATCATTTCTGCTTGTACAGTAGCACCAGGCACTGTATAAAAAGAAAGGAATGCCAAATTGTTTGTGCTGGTGGCCAAAATTGGCTCAAGGAACTCCCAGAATAAAGCAACTAAAAAAGAAATACATTTAAAAAGAATTTTTTAAAAGGTACAAAATAAGACACTTCTTCCAACCCTGCAGTAACTTTAAGTGGTACCAGGAGAAAACAGCAAACTCTGGCACCTAAAACAAGATTTAATTGGCTCAAAGGAAATCTGAAGGGCAGCGGGCCAAGGGTATTAAAAAACAAGCACTTCCCCAAGCGTATCAAAGGTAGGGAACCCACAGGCAGAGCAGATGCCGGGGATAAGGAGGTAACAGAGCCATTTAAAGGAATTAAAGCACTGTGGCAGCAAGTTACTGATGCTGAACTGTGCTCAGAAAGCCAAGAGCCTCTAAGCCCTTCAGTGATTAGGGGGAAAAAAAAAGAAGAAAAAGATGCAAAAAGAAAGATGCCTGGTGGGAGCCAGACTGCAGCTAACAGTGATTTCAGGATGTGCTTGAGCTCACACAGCATCATTTAAGAGGTGGGAAACACAGAGGAAAAGTTCTTGGTGCTGTCTCGAGGTAAAACACGGGTGGGGCAAGGATGGGACAGCATTACTATGACTGTGGGACCCTGTCCCAGAGCTCAGATGTAACAGCATCTGGGCAGGAGGCAGCTCAGGCACGGGACCGAGCCTTTTAAACAAATATTGGTGCACAAACCACCCTGATGGAGTAGGCAGCTGACACCCAGGGCCACATGGGGAAAGGGGACCTGCTGCACTCAAGGGCTAAAGGGCTATATGGCACCAAAAAAAATGGGTTTCAGGTCACCACGATTCACCTCTGAAGAGGAAACCGCACCAAAACACAGGCAGCACACACAAAGCACCCCAGCAGCCTCCAGCTTACCAGTCCATCGCAGTTGCTGATGGCCACGGCAGCTCCAGGCATCCCGGAGATGTCACCGGTGAAAAGGCAGCGCTGCTGGAGGGGCTCCCGGAAAAGCACCTCGAAATCCTCCTGCCACTCCGCCACGGCTCCCGGCGGCAGCAGCCGGCGGTTGGGCCTCAGCCGGAGGTGCAGCTCCTTCCCAAAAACCGTGACGTTGAAGTAGAGCAGGCGGCGCTGCGGGGGCTCATCCGGGGGGCTGCGGCGGGACCGGGACCGGGAGCGGGACCGGGCCGGGTCCGGGGGACAGGCGGGCTGGCCGAGCCCCGCCGCCGGCTCGCCGGACACCACGTGCGACAGGAAGCGGCCGCGGCAGTCGGTGCTGAACGGGACGATCACTCCATACTCGCTGAGCTTGCCGGACAGGAGGAGCTCTGCGGAGACAGCGCCGAGCGCAGGGGCCGTGGGCGCGGAGCATCCCGCTGGGGCGCCGGGACCGCGGGGGCCAACCCGGCCGGGGGAGCCTGTGGCGAGCTCCATAAACCCGACAGCTGCTTTTTCCGCCCGCTTTGTAGTTTTAAGCGGGTGCGTCCAACGTAGCAGAAGGAACTCGGGCTGACGCCAAGCACGCCAACTATTTCTCGCCCAGCCTCCATCTCTCCCAATCCCCATTGAAACCTAAGCCCCCCCACCAGCGGATTCCTTCTCTCCCTTCTCCCCATCTTCCGGGGTGCAGCCACCTGTCAGCCCC
>JANRGV010000111.1:30943126-30958649 GCA_024734035.1 Alethe castanea | reverse complement strand
GGCACTGCGGCGCGGGGGGCACGGCGGCTCCGGGGGCACAGCGGGCACAGCGGGCACAGCGGCTCGGGGGGCACGGCGGCTCCGGGGGCAGCGCTGCCCAGCATCAAAGATGGACAGACAGAGGGAAAAAGCCCGAGATGAAAAGGACCATAAGGCTGGAACAGTCCGTGGAGATATTCCATGTTTATAGCGGGGTCTGGGGGAATAATGGGTGTTTATAAATGAGTTCAAGGGGATAATGTGTATTGAAATATGAGTCCGGAGGGAGAGTACGTATTCAAAAACTATCTACTGTATATAGCATAATAATCCCAGTATTTCATAAGCTCGTAGGAAAGCATTAAATAAAAATAAATTACAAATGTCTGTGGCTTGATTGCAAATCATTTCAGAGCAAAGGGAAAGAAAGTCCTTTGCAAAATGTGGAAACCATCTTGTGTTAAACAGCACCAGAAAAAAAAAAAACCCTAATTGTAAAAAGTAAATGTCAGTTACAGTTATTACAGTGGCCATGTTGTTTCCAATAACAATTTGGCATTTTATTTAGTCTGTAACAATCTACAATTTAAATTTAAAATAAAGATTTTTCTTCTATTTCCCTCTGAAGTTGTGTGCCAAGCACAGCAGAGCAGAATGTAACATCTGTTGATGATTAAAACAAGCTTTCCTATGGGCCCTGAATACAAAGTAAACATGGATTTTATCCATAGTCAACAGCATTTACAAATGTAAGGGGAGGAAGCTACTGAGTTTTTGAAGAATGAGCTGTGAGAGAGGAAATATAAGACCAGGGACGGCAGATGGCGATAATTAGTTCCATATCGTGAAAGGCTTCTATTAAAAAATAAGGAGGACAGAGTCCTGGATTATGCTGCTGCTTTATTAAAGGCCCTTTCTTTGCCATCGGCCCCTGTGCTGGGATGGGTGGCACAGCTGCTGTCCGTGGGCGCTGGGCTGGCGCTGAGCACGGCCGCTCAAAATACAGAATTTCCAAACTTCTCCCCATGCAGCGCTATAAATGCTCTGCTGGCAGGAGGCACAATTCAGGAGGAATTTATTATCTGGACCTATAGGCTAGTAATCTTGCATTTTATTCTGGTTTAATTTAGACTTAGGGGCAGGGTATCCAAAGTTAAAGGCTACTGAACTTAGGGATGCCCCTTGTCTGCTGCTTCTGCCCTGTTCAGTCACTCAGTGCATGGTCCCACCTCGGGCCTCACCTCTCCTCACCGAGAGCTGCTGTGCTTTATCTCTTACCAAAGGATTGTGCCTCTTCTCCAGGTGTTTCTTGTATGGTCTGTGTATTCTTACTTCACTGGGTTTCATCATAATGCTCCATCCCTGGCACTGTCCCAGGCCAGGCTGGACAGGGCTTGGAGCAGCCTGGGCCAGTGAAGGTGTCCCTGCCCATGGCAGGGGTGGGACAGGATGGGTTTTAAGGTCCCTTTCAACCTAAACTATTCTGTGATTCAGTAGTTAAAGAACTAATTATTACTGCTAGAACCATTTAATTTCATTTCACAGGGCTTTGCTCAGCTTGTTTGCTTGGTTTTGTCTTGCTTTAATTCTTTCCCCCCCTAGTTTTACATAGAGTATATTAAGTGAAGTGTCAAAATGAAATTCCAATTTGCTGAGATTTACCTGCTTCCCAGGGAGAGGACAGCCCTCCTCTAGCTCCTGGGGCCTGAGCCAGCCCCAGTCTTGCACAAGAATTTTTTGACTCTTCTTTCCAATCTGGGCTGGTTTCAGTTTGCTACAAAAGTCTCCTTTTTCCCTTTTTTTTTTTTGTTTTGAAAGTATTTTGTAGCGTTCCAGTTCATATGTTATTTTGGAATTCATTTCAGTTTTTAATTGCAATTTCTTCTTTCCTCACTTCCACCCTCCTTCAATTTTCTTTCCAACTGGAAGCTGCTGTAGCCGAGCTCTCGGCGCAGACAGCCGTGCAAGCGCCTTTGTAGCCTGCACAAACACACTGAGTGTTAATCTGGCACTCGCGCTTTTCTCCCTTTCCCTTCCGTCATTTTATAATTACCTGAGGTGGTAACAGCTCTTAAGAGCCTCGTCTGTCACCCTGGAACCAAATGCTTTTCATTGAAAATTAAGGAGAGGCTTCAAAAGTTGTGAGTTCTTTGAGCAATGAAATACAGCAGTTCTGCAGCAGAGAGTGTTTGCTGCTGGATCCCATTACAGCTGCTGTGCTGGGGGGGGACAGGAACACCGGGGCTTGTGCTCGCCCTCAGCCACAGCTGCTGGCCTGGGGAGGGGCCCACGGGACTTGCAGGGCTTTGTCAAGGTGGGCACCCATCCCCACCTGGCAGCAAAGGTCTTAGGAAAGCCCAGCCCCTGCCCTGCCCTTCTCCCAGGTGTCAGTGGAACCAGGTCCTCCGTGGTGCATCTGCACATGGGAACTGTCACACCACAAGGGAAGGAGGTTGGGGCTGGATGGAAGTGGAGGCAATTCATCCCCAAGATATTTATTTATTTAATACATGCATTAAATGTTATGAAATCCCTCCCTGTGGCACAGGTGCCCAGAGCAGCTGTGACTGCCCCATCCCTGGCAGAGTCCAAGGCCAGGTTGGATGGGGCTTGGAGCAGCCTGCGATAGTGGAAGGTGTTCCTGCCCATGGCAGGAGGTTGGAATAAAAAAGAGTTTTAAGGTCCCTTCCAACACAAACCATTCCATGATCCCATTTAATTTTTATTTCTTCCCTCTCCTCCTGTTTTTAGGGGGAAATAGATAGAAGGTGGCACTGGCCTTGCTCCTGGATCCCATCTTGCTGGCTCTCCAAGGAAAACCCACATGTCTTGGGTTTTCCAAAGGGTATTGCCGCAGCTCCGGAGCTGGGACCCACTGTTCAACACGTGCTGTGCTTCCTCAGGCTTCTCCTCCTCACCACCTTGACAAGGGGCAAATAAATCCAGTCCTCCCCTAAAAAAAACTCAAGAGAACTCGACAAATCCAGCACTGTGGTAAAAGGGCTTCCCACGTCATGGAATGGTTTGGGTTGGAAGTGATTTTCAGTATCACCCTGTTCCATCCCTTTGCCACGGACAGGGACACCTTCCACTATCCCAGGTTGCTCCAAGCCCCACCCAACCTGACCCTGGACACTTCCAGGGATGGGGCATCCACCAGCACAGAGGAACAAATCTCCTGGCACTATTTCCACTTGCTGTGTCTGGCTATTTTTTAATTCTGGCCAGGACTCCAAGGCCAGCTCCAGGGAGGGGGCTGTGCTGCAACACCAGTAACACCAGTTGTGCTGGTTGTGCTTGGGTTATCCTGCCATGGGGCCCAGAGACTGTTTGGGTTACACTGAACAACCCAAAACCTTTCCCAAGAGATAATTCCTGCCTTGAGGCACTTGTCATCCAAGCTGCCACAGAGGCCAGAGCAAGATGGAAAAGGCAAGCAGGGAAAACAACGTGCCAGCCTGCAAGCTTCCTGTCGGGAATTAGGATTCCGGGTTTGGATTTCTTTGGGAGGACCTCAGTTGGAGCTTTGTGCCCAACCCACCAGCATAGCAATGGTAGGAAAGGATCAGCATTTGGGAAAAGGCCCTGCTTACCTCCACTGCAGGTGTGGGGCTGCTGGGTGCCAGGAGGAGGAACCAGAGGTGGAGATGGGGAGCCCCTTGGAGATGGTCCTGCAGCAGCCACTTCTGGTGAGGTGCCACTCTCCCGTGTTATCCAGGAGGAATGCTGCCAGAGCATCCTTCCAGAGGAGGGTGGAGAGCCTCACCTTCCAGCTGGGTGATTGGATTGGATTTTGGGGCAAAGAGGAGAAGCTGAGGCCATGTGTTCAAAATCCAATCCAAAATTCCCTGTAGCTAAAGGAGAGTGGAATACACTTACTTCAAGTAGAGAATTTCAAGCTGGAGGAGAAACAGATTCTAATTCCCAATTTAAGTCTTTTCATGCTTCTGTTGCTTCATGCCATCTATAATTAAAGAGGAGAAATGATCTGCAAGAGATTCTTTGCAGAAGAGATAGAAAAAGAATTTGTGCTCTGAGCATTTTGGATGATTTCAGAAGACGTGCACCCACTGGAGCATGAAAGCTGCAAAGAGCCCTTATTTTGACTGAATAGATTTATTAGGAAACATGTAATAAAGGGCATACTTTACTTGTGAAGAACAGCTCTGGAAAATATCATTTAATTACTGTTTTTCAGAGGCAAAATCTATTTCTTCATCCACAAGATCTGTGAATTCATCCAGTCCCTCTAGACCTTTATGCCTCCCCTGATGTTACCAGATCTCTGGCTTTGGCAGCATAAATTTGTCTGATTGACAATGGCAATGACCTGACACACAACTTGCCTCATTTATTACCTTCTAAAGGTAATAATTAAACATGTTTGGGCACATATGACGTGCTGGACATGGTGAGAAGACAACTTCCAAGAGGATCTTTGGGGCTCCCAGGTGACGAGATGTTTGTTTGTCACCCACACAGTGACACCAGCCCTACCTGTTGGTCTTACCTGCCTGAAATATTAAATGACTAGCGTGGATTTTGGTGTTATCTCTATTGATACACCATCATTTAAGTCAGAAAAATGTGTTAATTCCAGCCTTTTTCTTCCCAGTTGTCACAGAAGAGGGAAAGAGAAGCAGCAAGGCAACTTCCCCTTGTCCTTTCCCTCCTGTCCTTCCCCTCTGCTTTGGCCCCTCCATTCTCCTCTTTGTCTCCTGGCTTTGCCTTTCCCAGCCTTTAACTGTCCCACCCTTCTCCTTGACTTTAGGCTTAACCTTTTCCTTTCTGTTTTGGAGTCCAAATGGATCCTTTTCCTGTTTTTTCCCCTCCTCTGGGGTGCTATTTTATGCCTTGCCCCCATTTCCTCCATGGATAATGCACTCTGGAATTCTTTATGATTCAAGGCTTCCCTCTGCAGCCTGGAGATTTACCAGTGACAAGGGTTTGGGGACTTTCCCATTTATTGGGTGACCTCTAGGCCTGGGGAGGAGCAGGTTTTCTTTCCAGCTTCCAGAGAAGAAAGCTGACAACAGCTGCTGCTTTTAAAACCCCAAATCAGGCTCCTTTTCCTGCTGGAGGCTCCAGCCTGATTTTCATCTGGCAGTGCCAATTCCTGGCCATCCTGGAGTGCTGCAGTGTCCAAGCCCTGCCCATCCCACTGGGTACCACTCAAATTCAGAGCCCAGGTGACGTGCTCCAAATCCCCTCCACCAGCAGTAGATGCAGCTATTTGCCTCCAAATACAATTAATCTTGATTTTTGAGGGCTGGAAAAACCCTCACATAAGGCTGGAAGTATTTCTTACAAGAAAAAAGCCAAAAAACCAAAAAAAACCAAACCCACTTAATTGGGTCTATTTTTGTGCCTTTTTGCACTGATTGCTTTGCTCAGCCATGCAAACCTCCTGGAGGGGAGGGCATTAGGACTAATAAAATTGCAGCAATCTCCACCAATTACCTAAACTGGCTTTTCTGCCCATAATATCATGAGTGTGGGAGCCAGGAGCTCGGGATTTACCAGAGCAAGAAGACAAGGCTGTATTTCCAGCCCTAGCTCACCACATTTTCTTCTTCCCAGAGATGTAAACCTTCTGTTTGTTAATCCCAAAGGCTCTGAAACAGCTGCCCCTGCACTCAGGTTGCGCAACCACCTCCTGGCCACGGGCTGATCTCTGGCAAGAAGTGGTCAAAATCGCAAAAAATTTAAAAAAAAATGAAGGAAAAGAAGGGGGAAAGTGTTTTGCAGCTGTTTGGGTTAGTCTGAGGTTTAAACAAAAGCTGGAAGAAGGAAGGAGAAGAGCTGGGGGGGATGGCTCAGCATCTTAGGCACAGGTAGGATGGGCAGGGATTTTACCTGGTGCTTATCCAGGTGCAGCTCATCCCTGCTCAGAGCAAGGCAAAGCTTGGCTCGGGAAGCACCCCAAACCCACCTGAGCGGGCTCCAATGGCACCCTGCTCTCCAAAGGGAGGGATGGGAGCAGACACAGGGCTGTGACCTCATCCCTCAGCCACGCGGAGCTGCCCCGGGATTAGAGCAGGGAGCAGCCGCTGCTGCAGCACCGGGGCAGGGGGGGAGAGAAAACCCCCCCGAGCATCCTCCCCGCCCTCTCCACAGCAGCCCCTGGCCGAAAACCACCCCTCTTCCAGGATTTCAGCTCTTTTCGGGGGGATTTTTAGGAGCCCTGCTGGAAGACCACGGAGATGGGCTCGTCCAGGAGAGGAGCAGGAGGAGCTCGAGCCCGGATTTTGGAGTTTTTAGAGGCAGGCAGGGAGGGGAGGAGATGACAGACACATCATCTGGTCTCCGGCTGCCCCGAGGCACGATCATTCCTGGCAGATCTCTCCCTAATCCCTGCTTTAAGACCTCCAAAGATGGAAGGAGCCTCCACAAGCCCCCAGGAGATTTTTTTTTTTTTTCATGTCCTGCTTTTCTTATCCATGAAAGGTTTTTTCCTCCTGGTTAATCTGTACATCAGAAAATTTGGCCAGTAAAACACTAATCCTGATAAATCCTGCCACCAAACTCTTCCTGCCAGCATCCCAAAGGTTCTAGATGCTGTCACGAAACCAAGTGACAATGGCAGCCACTGGCAAAGACCCCAAACACACTGGAATCAGCACAACATTTTAAAGGTGAGGCTTCACTGGAGCTGGAAAATGAAGGCTTTTGTATGGATTTAGCACACAGTGCTGTGGATTTCTGAGAGAACCCAAGTTCCTCAGAACTTTTCCTCAGAAATTTCCCAAGCCTTTTTCCAGGACCCAAAAGTGAGAGCTGGGTGTGCAAAGGGGCTGATCCAGCCAGGGTGGGAAACCACCTCTTCCTACCCTCTCCATGGCCATATCCTCATATCCCACATCTCCAAAGGCTGCCATCCTCCCTGCTTCCTCGTTGAGCCCAGCATCCCACAAGATGCCATACCCCTGGAAGAAAGGGGACAGCAAAGATGACATTGAGTTACCACAGGAGGTTGCAAGGGTGACAGCAAGAAACCTCTGGAGAAGAACAAACTCCTGTGTAGGCACATCATGGCAGGAACAAAGCTCAAATCTTACCAAGGCTCATCTCCTGATGGCACCTAGGCAGTGTTTTTTGGGATCAGAGCCCTGTGTTCAGCCCAGTCCAAACAGAAGCATTTTTCCCTCATCCCATGGCGCTGCACCTCCGAGCATCCTTTCTCCTCAGCTACAGCTGCATCTGCAAATTCCTGCAAGATGTTTGTCTTGGCAGCCTTGCTGGGAGGTTTTTTAGGGGCTGGGAGTCCCCCCCCATTGCCTTGCCCACCCAGGGATGAGCAGACAAGCTCAGGAACCCGAACTGTAAAGCTGGAGAAGGGATAAATGAGCCAGAAAGTGGAAGCCAACACCGGTCCTGGCTGAGCTGCGAGTTAAGGGATGGTGAAACAAGGTCAGAGAGATTTATACTGACAACCTTGGATGGCTTCCAGCCCCTACTGTCAGTGGCAGAGGCTTGGAAAAGAGCAGGGAAAAACTTGCTCTCCTTCTAGGAACGGCGCCGCAGAGAGAGCTCCGCCGGCGTGGCCGCGTCCCAGTGAAAAATAACCCCAAAAGCAGAAAATAAACCCCAAAATCCCCCTTTTTCTAAGCACAGCTGCAGCAGATGTTGAACTCCAGGTCAGCAGCACCTTGGTGGGACTAAGGTGGCGGCTGGGGGGAGAGGCTCCTGCTGCCATGGGTGGAAACCCACAGAATCCTCCTTCCCAAAAGCACAGAGCCCTAAAACTCCCTGCTGGTGGCACCCAAGAGGAACCAAAATGCACCCTATCCACGGGGGATGTTAAAGCCTCTCCATGCCAGAGCTTTAGGACCAAAATCCCACCAGCATCACTTCAGCTCTGGGGCTTGGCACAGTCTGGCCACAGGCCTGGCTGGTGGGAGATATTCATCCCTGCTACCTCAGCATTCCCAGCCCTTCCATTTCTCTTTTCCCTGCTGATGCACAACACAAGCTAGGTTAACCCTGCCCAGCATCTCCCCCAGACAAGTCTTTCCCTCTCCACACATTGACCACCTTATCAATTTTTCATCATCTTCCTGCTAAAATTAAGCTTACTGCCATGTAAACCCCAAACCCTTTTTTTTTACTTTTTTTTTTTCCTCTTAAATCGAACTCCTGAACATTTCCCAGTCCCTGGTGCCTTGCTCATCCCCTCACCCCACAGATATTTTTCCAGCATGACCCCCACCAACTAGAGAGAGCTTTTGAGTGAATCTCATTGAGCCCCATCTCCTCTTGTAGCTCAAGCTGGGGAAAATTAATTTTTCATTTGCTTGGGGCCAGAAGCACCCTGAGGTGGTGGAGGGCTGGAAAACAGCTGCTTTTTGTTGTTTTTTTTTTCCCCTTCCCCTGCAATATTCATGGAAGAAAAGTGAGAAATAGAGGGAGAAATCATTCCAAGCCTGTGGTCAGTGGTTTATACACATTTTGCTGCAATAAAAAAGCCAAGCCTGATTTTTTGCATGATATCCATAGGTTTTGGAGCTTTGGAAAACCTCCCCTTGCTGCCACCTTCTACACAGGTTAGCATTTCCATTGCTTTTCTGGGTTTAGCCAAAAAATCCCACTTCTCTGCACCATCCCCTTTCAGCCCATGAATTATTCCTGCCTCTGCTCCCCAAAACAACAGGGGGCTTGGCCATGCCCGGGGGTCCAGTGGAGCTGGGAGGGTGAAAATGGGGGGAAAAGGGGAATTTCTGGTGCTTGGAGGTCTGGTATTGTGCCTATATGGCTTTTATTTTTAGTTTTTCAAGCCCTGGCTCTGCAAAAGCATCTTAATTACTATTCTTCAGCTGTAAAATGAAACCCAGATGTGCTCCCTTTGCAGAGGTTTCATCGAGGGGTTCTGCCTGAGGGGGACATCCCAGCAAGGAAAACATGGAAATTATTATTATTATTAATATTATTTTAAGAGCTCTCGTGTCCAGAGCTATTTGTGGTGGCCCCGAGCCAGCACATGCCTCTTGCCTGCTGCTGTAAATAGAAATTATATCACTCCCAGCCCCAAACACCCTCAATTTTCACCAATATTAAAGGGAAACACTCCTGAGCTGGGCCTTGAAAAGCTGATCGCTGTGGGACTTGGGTACAGTTGGCAGAGCTGCCACAGCTGGGCAGGAAAATAGAGAAAAAGGGGGATTTTTGGGGGAAAAACAGAGCCCTGAAGCCTCTGATAGCTGCAGTGATTTGGCTGGGGCTGTGGCAGGTTTCCCCTTGCAGCCCCATGTGCCAGTGGAATATTGGCTCCCCAGCACATTTTCCCTTTTGGATGGATAAAAAACATAAAGACACGTGAAGTTCAGCTTCCAAGGATTTCTACTCACCCATAAGAGGAGGAGGAATAAAATCCCTGGCTGAGGTCAGAGCAGCCCTGCTCCTTTTCCCTCTGTGAAGCCCAAAAATGGGTCCCTTTGCCAGGGCCCCTGTCTGATGCAAAGATGCAGGAAGGGAGAATCTGGCCAAGACCAGCTGTATTTTTGCACTTTTTGGAATTTAAAAAAAAAATAAAATATATATATATATAATCTTGAAATAAAGGGGATCTTCCAGTGTGATTTATTCAGGGAGAAATTCACACAGAGATAGTAGGATTGGGATAAAGTTTTTTGCCACCTTGTCACCACCCACACAGCAGATTTGTATTTTTATTTCTTATCTATATTATTGTTCTGTCAGGAAAAAAAAAAAAAAAAAAAAAGCTTCTGGCAGAAAGCTTTGCTTTCTCTGGAAGGAGGCAGCTGATCCAAGAGTACACGTGGTGCAAAGCTCCACTGAAATATTCCTCACACCAAACAAGCTCCATGCAAAGGCAAAGACTGAGCAGTGAAAAAACACCTCTGCACCCACATCCTCATAGAGGGGAAGAAATATGGGGATACCTCCACTTCCAAAGCAGATTTTGACCTTATATCCACAATGATTGAGTCACAGGGGTTTTATTCAGCTCCAAAAAGCTTTTCATCTATATTTTTTTAGGAAGTATTTTATATTAAAATATGTTTTAATAGGCATTTTAAAGGCAGGTTTTGCCCCTGTATGAATAGCAAATACCATTCAGCCAATGGTTACAGGTCAATCATGCCTCAGTTTATAAAATGTTTTAATTACACCCTTGAACATGACCTTTGCTACAAGACAGGAACACGAGTGCAGCACATCTGCTGCAGAGAAAAACCTGGAAAGGACATATCAGCATACCCCAAACCCTCAGGGATGGGGAAGGCAAGTAGAAGCATTAATAATCCATTAATTAATTATCCATGTCAAATATAATCTCGTTAAGGCAGCAGCACAGCTACAAACAGCCCCATTGCCACGTCACTCCCACAATGCAGCCAGAAAAAAATGGGGGGGAAAAAGTCATTGAACCACTCACTGCTGTGGTGATAATGGAGCCAAACTGGCCAAAAAATCCTCTCTGATGATGATCCAGGGTATTTTGGTGTGGAGGAAGGAGCATCCCTCCTTTACCATGGGCAAAGTTCCTACAGCAATGTATAAAAACTTTTCAATAGTCTCCCTCCTTTTCTTTGTCACAGGTAAAAGAGCCACTTACACCATTCATTAAGGCTGTGAGACCCCTCTCAATGTTCTCCAGCTCCACATTTCTCCTCTTCTAAGCTCCAGCAGCACCAATGCCACTAATAGCTTTTTCCATAGGTGGAAGAAGGGGTGGATTGTTTTTTTTTTAAGGGATATTGAGTTTCCATGACCCACCCCAACCTATGTATACAACCAAGGGTGCAGTGGGATTATTTTGGAGAGTGTTGGGGTGCAAGGCAAAGCCTGGCTCTTTCCCATTTTCCTGTGAGCCTGCAGGTTTGGGAAAAAGGGTTTGTAGGCAAAACAAAGCCCCAAAAATGGGTGATGGCACCCAGAGCTGCAGGGATACCCTTTGTCCCCATGGAAATGAGATGCAGATCTGGGATCAGCACCCCAGAGCAGACAACCAGCCACAGATCCATGTTTCCTGCCCTGAAATCAATCCCTTAGGACCACTGGCTGGGATTTAAATATTTAATTCCCTACCCCAAAATTACCTCAGATCCCCTTGGCTGTATTCCCACACTCCAAACCCTGAACAAGACGAGGAAAGTGGAGAATTAGGAGTTAACTGAGGGTCAGAAAACCAGTTTTCATGCAAGTCAATAAAATTGATCAACGAGCTCTTGGTTTTTTTAATGTAAAAACACACTTTGAGTTTCTTTTCTTGTAGATATTTTAGTTCACACACCCTCTTGCTGATGCTTCCCTGAGAACTGCTGCCCCTCCAGGGAATTTACCCCAGTGAGGCTGGAGGTCAGCTCATTAACCCCCTGCAATTAACAGCTGACTTTTACCCTCCTGCCGTGGGACACCTTCCACTAGCCCAGGTTGCTCCTGGTTGTTATTATATGGAATTTACAATATCTAATGTATTTAATATTTCTAGAATTTACATTGTATAGAACAACTCTAGAATGTGTATTTTCTATCATTATGTGTAACATCTCTATATAATGTATATACAATCAAATGTATGCTATAGACATAATATATAGCATTTAAAATATGTAATATGCACTCAATAATGATTCTATATTTTAGATATATAACGTATGATGCATAAGCCCTTTTTTGCTTTGTCTCTGGCTGAATCCTTTCAGAACTGCCAATCCTTTTCCCTCAGAGCAGAAAATCCAGGCCATTCAGAGCCAGGTTTTAACTTCTCATCTAAGAGAGGGATCTGGGTTTCTGCCTCCCCAGCCTGGGGAAAAGAAGGAATAAACACAGCACGGTTGATTTTTCACATTCAAACACATTCCCATCGCCCAGGATTTTTTTTTTTCCCAGGCAATTGCTGCAGCCCTGCTTTGGAAATTGCTTGTTAGGATGGTGGGAAAGCAGAAAGGAGCCTTTGAGCCCCTCAGACCAGGTGATGCAAAGCTCCAGCCTTCATTACCAAGATTAAAAGAGGCTGGGGTTTCCTAAGCAATTAAAAACTCTGCCTAATTAAGACAGGGCTAATAGGCAGGACTTCCAAGGAGAAGGGGATGGATTTGCAGCAAAAGAGCCTGCAGGTAATTACCTCAGTAAGGCAGAATAAATGGAGATGTGAGGATAGAGAGGATGTGCTCCTTCAAAAACTAAAATAAGAGGAAAAAAAGAGGAAAAATAGCACCATCAGCCCCTTGAAATCACTTAATCAACTGTCTGACTGCATCAGCAGCAAGTTATCTAAACACTGCAACACCCAGCAAGGGGCAAAACATTCAGGCAGGTATTTCTGCCTGAAAAAAAGAAAAAAAAAATAAAAAGCACACCCCAAAGGTGTGGCTAAGCCAAAAAGAAGAAAACGAGGGACCCCTTGGGACCTGGGTCTGTCACAGCCAAGGCTGAAGAAAAAGCAGCGCTTTGCTATTTTAAAACCTTGTTTTTCTTTCCAGCCTCCACCTTTGAATTTCTGCCACCTCCCGCCACTGGCAGCGGATGAAAGCAGCTGCTGGGACAGACTGAGCGTGGTGCTCCTGCTTTTGTGCCTCCCATCCCATCCTCTCCTCCCTCCAAGAGATTTCCCCCTGCCCCCCCAAGCTCCTCTCACCCCACTGTGAGGCCAGGGGGGCACTGGGACCCCTCATTTAGATCATCTCCTTTGGATTAATTTATTTTTCACTCTTTCCTTAAAAAACAACAAAAAAAAAAAAAACCCTTGGCATTAATTTTGCTTTTACTGAGCAGCTTTTGCCTTTGCTGAGCAGCTCAGCCCCCTCAGCACCACCCTGGCACTCAATTTGGTCAGGGGGGAAGTGAGACCCCAAAACTGGGTACCACAGCTGCCACTCCCCCAGCTGCACCCACGATTAAAAAGAGTTGGGAAGAACCAACAAATATGCCCAAGCCTTAAAAATACCCAGATTTGAAGTGACTGGGATTTCTCTGAGTCCTAATTCTGGCTGCTCCATATATACATGGAGCCATAAATATATAACCACATATATGTGTGTATATAAGCATGTACATTTGTGTTTATGCACATTATTACACCTCTGTGTGTATAAATAGATAAATTTGTGCCAATGCTGCATTGCCTCAGGGAGAAAAGCGAGGAAGGTCTCAATTTTTAATTTACAATCTTTTTTATTGCAGCCAAAAAAATCCCAGAAATCCTCCCATCCTACGGCAGCTTTGAGGCTCACCCCTCCCTCCCCACACCCTCAGATTTGGGGAAAACAGTCTTTTTTTGTGTTTTTGCTTTTTTTTTTGCTCTTCCCCACCCCAGAGAAAGCAGCAGGGGTTCCCCCCGTGCCTGGCCCTACACGAAGTCCCCGCGGAAGGGACGGGTCGTGGCCCCCTGTGCCTGCCAGCGGCCCCGCAGCGTGCACAGGGCTTTGCCCTCCAGGCTCTCCAGCTCTGGGAATCCCAGCTGGTTCAGCACCTCGTAGACCCCAGCCACTGCTGCCACCTGGAAACAGAGGGAGAAAGGAGAGTGAGTTCCCCTCCCACCCCAGGGATGCTTTTTGCCAACATCCCCGCCATCTCCCCCATCCCAGTACCACCCCCTTCAGCTCCCCCAGCCTGTCCCCAGCCCCAGTTTATCCATTTTCTAAGCCTCTTCCTTGCTGCTAGGGTCAGCCATCACAGGGTTTGTTGGCTTTGGCACCCTCCTGCCAAAAAGCTACAATGGTGCCTTGTTTTTGCTAAAAACGCAGGGATTATGCAGCGGGAAGGGGCGCCCCGGGGGTCAAAGGCTCCTTGTATCCACAGGTTGGGTGTTTTTCCCTCCCCTCCAGCAGACTGGGGAGGTGGGAAAGGGAGGGATGTAAACACCACGGGTGGGAGATGTGGCATTAAAAGGGGCAGCGACTTTTGGGGCCGCACTCCAAAGACACAGCAGCAAAAGGAAAATGCTGCATTAAAAGATGGTCCAGCAAACCCAGGGACAAATGTAAATCCATGCACTGGAAAGGTGCAGCCCCAAAAGGTGCTGCTTTAAAAGGTGCAGCCCCAAAAGGTGCAGCTTTAAAAGGTGCAGCCCCCAAAAGGTGCAGCCCCCAAAAGGTGCAGCCCCAAAAGGTGCTGCTTTAACAGGTGCAGCCCCAAAAAGTGCAGCACTAAAGGGTGCAGCCCAAAAAGATACTGCTTTTAAAGTGCAGCCCCAAAAGGTGCAGCACTAAAGGGTGCAGCCCCAAAAGGTGCTGCTTTAAAATGTGCAGCTTCAAAAGGGGAAGCACTAAAGGCTACAGCCCCAAAAGTGCAGCTTTAAAAGGTGCAGCACCAAAAAGTGCAGAACTGAAGGCTGCAGCCCAAAAAGGTGCTGCTTTAACACGTGCAGCCCCAAAAAGCACTGCTTTAACAGGTGCAGCCCCAAAAGGTGCAGCACTGAAGGCTGCAGCCCAAAAAGGTGTTGCTTTAAAAGCTGCAGCCCCAAAAGATGCAGTACTAAAGTCTGCAGCCCCAAAAGTGCTGTTTTAAAAGGTGCAGGCCCAAAAGGTGCAGGACTAAAGGCTGCAGCCCCAAAAGGTGCTCCTTTAAAATGTGCAGCCCAAAAAGTGCAGTACTAAAGGCTGCAGCCCCAAAAAGGTGCTGCTTCAAAAGGTGCAGCCCCAAAAGGGGCAACTTTAACAGCTGCAGCCCCAAAAGGCACTGCTTTAACAGGTGCAGCCCCAAAAGATACTGCTTTAAAAGTGCAGTCCCAAAAGGTGCAGTACTAAAGGCTGCAGCCCCAAAAAGATGCTGCTTTAAAAGCTGCAGCCCCAAAAGATGCAGTACTAAAGTCTGCAGCCCCAAAAGGTGCTGCTTTAAAATGTGCAGCTTCAAAAGCTGCAGCCCCAAAAGGCACTGCTTTAAAGCTGCAGCCCCAAAAGGTGCAGCACTAAAAGTGCAGCCCCAAAAGGTGCTGCTTTAAAATGTGCATCTTCAAAAGGTGCTGCTTTAAAAGGTGCAGCCCCAAAAGGCGCAGCCCCAAAAAGCGCCGCATTCAAAACTGCTGCGCTCAGCCTCGCGCCTCCCGCATCCAGCCAAGAGCAAACATCCCAAATCTCCAAAAAGAAAAAAAGCTGGTCCAGCCCCAGCGGCGGCCGCCGGGCAATGCAAACAGCGGCATAACCGGGATGCCAGGGCAGGGCGGGCACCGGCGGCCCCGACCCCGCTCCAGCTCCGCCCTCTCATCTCCCGCCCGGCCGATCAAGGATGCCAACAGGAATTAGCAGAGCCGGCAGAGGCAAGGGAAGGGATGAGGGTTTTTCCCACTACAGAAAATTAGGGAGGAGGGGGGGAGAAAAACTCTCTGCGCTGTAATAGAAGTAAAAGGTGAAAATGACAAAATAAATAAAAAAAACAAGTGAAATTATAGGGTGCGTCAATAGAAGCAATGCAATAAAATGACTAAAATTAAGATGGGAAATAGTAAGGTATAGTCATGCAACAATAAAATGTAAACAAATACAAACTATTATTATTATTATTCTTATTATTATTATTATTATTATTATTATTATTATTATTATTATTTTTAAAATTGCCATATCGTCAGCTTCGTCTTGTG
>JANRGV010000111.1:30902935-30913494 GCA_024734035.1 Alethe castanea | reverse complement strand
AGCGCGGGCGCGTGCGCGGCGATGTCGCGATACAGCGTGGAGGAGCGCGCCGGGCCCCACAGCCCCGAGTACCGGCTCTTCTTCAGTGAGTGCTCCCCTCGCCCCTTCCTGCCCCTTCCTGCCTCTTCCTACCCTGCCGGTGCTCAGCCTGAGCCCGCTCAGGTGGGAGCTCTCACGCTCGGCCCCCTCCCTTTGCCTTGCAGAGGATGCTGCCGGGCGCTACATCTCCCCATTCCACGATATCCCCATCTACGCGGACGCCGGGAAGGTAAGAGAAGGCTCTGGAAACACTCAGGGGGTCGGGGAGTACTGAAACATCCGGGAGATGCGGGGTCCTGGAACATCCAGGGAATCTAGGGACACACAGGGGACCAGGGATGCTGAAATATCCAAGGGACATGGGGATCTGGGAACATCCCGGGGATCAGGGGATCTGGGATCATCCAGGGGATCAGGGGATCTGGGATCATCCAGGGGATCTGAAACATCCAGGAAATCGGGGAGTCCTGAAGCATCCGGGAGATGCGGGGTCCTGAAACATCCCGGGGATCTAGGGACACACAGGGGACCAGGGATGCTGAAACATCCAGGGGACATGGGGATCTGGGAACATCCCGGGATCTGGGAACACACAGGGGACCAGGGAGTCCTGAAACATCCAAGGGACCGGGGGGTCCTGCAGCCTGAGACACCCGGGGGAGGCTCCCAGCTCCCCACGCTGCAGGAGCACCCCATGGAGTCGTTGCCTCATCCTGCATGGAATGGGTTTCTCGCCGTCCTGGGCTCGGGTGGAGCGACCCAGGAGAGGAGAATGGATGATCTCATTCTCATTTTTTGCGTCAGAGATGCGAGTGGTTGGCTCGAGCTTACCCATGCAGGCGTTTTGGGTTAGCTAAGCAGAAAACTGGGGTTTCTTTTGTAATTTTTTGGTAATATCTACACCCATTCCTGTGGGTGCTGCATGAAATTTCAGGCTTGGGTTTTGGCTGCAGCATGGCCTGCAGTATAATCCGAATAGAGGGTGAAGATGAACAGGTTAAATTCCTGCTCTAGCATCTCCTGGGACATCTTGCCTGGCAGAACCTGCACCTTACAGTGCTGCAGGGCTTTCACATCCTTCTAGCAGCCAGTGGTTAGTCATATTAGGCTGTTCTGAGTAAAAAATGCCCCAGCTTCAGGAAATCAAAATGGTTGTGTTTCAGTTTTCATTTAATGTTTTTCTTAGTGGTACCTCAGGGCTTTTTGACTGTGTCCTTCACTGTTGTAGCTTGTTTCTTTCTCTGACATGTACTAAAAAGCTGTGCAACTCGGGAAATGCATTGGAGCAGCTACTACTTGTTAGAGAGAGCTGAAATTCAGGGGTGGGGAGTGGTTCTGGGCAAGGAAAAAAGAATATGCAGAGTTGAGAGATAAAACTTCCAAAAAGCAGCTGATTGAGCTGCTGAGGTGAAGGTGATGGAGCTACCTGAGGTGCTCTGAAGTGGCTTTTGCCTTTTTAGAGGGGAAAAGATGCATTGTGGTCATCAAGGACAGTGGTCAAACAGTAGTAGGGAAGCAGTTCCCAGTGCAGGTGCCTGGCAGGTAACCCAGACAAGGAAAATCCAGGTAATGCCACGCTCTGCAGAACAGGGAAGGAAGGAGCAGGGAATTGAGTACAGAGGTGAGGGGGAGTTCCTTGAGCTGGTAATGCTCTAACAGGGGAAGCTGGGCTGTTGGTGTGCCCTCAGGCACGCAGTGCTGCTGCCAGCTCCTCTGTGCCAAGTCATTCAGAGAAGAAAGTCTCAGTGGCTGAAGGTCGAAGTCCCTGAAGTTACACAATAGTGCTGGTCCCATGGGGCTCTCCCTGTGGCTGGAGTGCCTCAACACTGAGGTTTTACTCACCACTTAGCAGGTGAGCTGCCAGCTACATTACAGAGCAGAAGACTGTCCCACTCTGTCTGGGCCCCTTGATCTTTATCCTCAGACTCCTAAGACGCTGAGAGGATTGCAGGGTGGTTTTTTCAGTCTCAGGCTGGGCTGTGTTGACCTTACCTGGACCTGTGTCATTGCAAAGGGATGACCTTGGGCTGCTCTCTGTGTGTCTTTGGCCAAGTTGGACCATGGGGAAGCATCAATCCTTGCAAAGATGCAGCCCCAAGTCATCTTTCCGTGCCTGCAAAGCTGTAAGTGCCCAGCCCAGCCTGTTCCACTTGCCTCATTCCTTCCCTCGAGTTAGGAATAAAAGTAGTTCTGTGCCTTTCTGCATGCAAAATGCAAATGAGCAGTGACCCCCTGCAATTAAGGGGTTGTAATAAAGCTCTGCTAGGGAAGGGTGTGGGCAAAGTCAGTGATGTAACAGCACTTGTTGCACAATATCAATCCAATTATGGGGCAATACAGGTTCGAGGGACTTTGCCATGCTAATACTGCTTAGGGTGGGGATTAGAAACCTTGCCCAGGCCAGGGAGCAAGGTTTGACTTTTTGTTAAAAAGCCATAATCTCTTCAAACAGCAGATGTTAAGGTTCAGGCGTGGAAAAGCTTGTTTGCTTGGAGAGGAGGCTGACATTGAACTCTCAGCCCAGCTGGATCAACAGGAGATGTTTTCAAGTGTCACCTGTAAACGAGATACAGTGAAATGTGGTTCTGCATTTCTCCCCCACGTTTTTATCCTGACACCATGCCACTAGCAAGGTCTGCTTTTACAGGACTGTCAGCTTGGAGAAAGGGCAACCTTCCCTATATTATGACTAGAATATTTGGGAGTGATGGTCTCATTCAGAGCATAGATACCTACACTATTAAATAGATGGCTTGACCTGTTGGTCTTGTCTTTTCTGAATAGCCAGAGTGGCTCTTTCTGGAGCATTAAACACTTTGTGTTTAATAAATATGGCCCAAACCCCATTTTTTTATGTCCAGGGTAGTTTGTATGCAGCTGTTTGCCATTGATTTAACCTGTTCCTGTAGCCTAGGAATGTGATGGGGATGTTTGTAGGTGGCAACCTCAATCTGGCCTTTGGGGTGTTTTGTGGGATTCAGCTTGGAGTGACTGACTGAGCTACAGGACTTTTATCAGCTGTCTCAAAATTAGCACTGAAAAAAAAAAAAAACCCAGCAGAATAAACCTTATGGTTTCAGGTGAACTGGCTGGTTTCTGGGCTCACCTGTATGTGTTCCCTAGTTTAAAGATTCCCTCCCACTCACTGCTCTTCTGCTTTCTTCAGAATGTGTTCAACATGGTCGTGGAGGTGCCTCGATGGACAAATGCTAAAATGGAGGTAACTACACTACACTTCCAGTCTTAATCCTTGGCTTTGCTGATCCCTCCTCAATTCCACACTCTGGAATCGGAGTGGTTTCTAACTTCTCCTGTCAGGACTTGCTTAATGCTGGAGTTCTGGTGTGGAGGCTGAGATTGCAGAAGTTGGGATGCCTTGGTGTTCTCCCATGGCTTCTGATTAAAGCAGTATTTTGTGGCTCTTAACCCCATGTGATTCCAAGGCTTGTAAGTTTGCTGGAAGCCATATCCCAAGGGATGGCAATGCAACAGGAGTTGCCCAGTATCTGCCCCTGGCATCAGCATTATCTCCTGGCCTCTTGGCTTGTCAGTTCTATTAAAAAAAAACAAACAAAAAAAAGCCAACTTTTTTATTCATAAAGGTGAAGCAGAGGGATTTATGTAACTTCTCTTTCAGATTTCCACAAAGGAACCCTTAAACCCGATTAAGCAAGATGTGAAGAAAGGGAAACTGCGCTTTGTAGCGAACGTGTTTCCCCACAAGGGCTACATCTGGAATTATGGTGCCATCCCACAGGTACTGTGGTTCATCCATCCTGTTGGGGAGGAGGGAAGGTGCCTATGATTGCCACTGCATTAATGAGCAAAAAGATCAGCAGAGAGTCTGATCTGGAGTGTGGTGTTTGCAGCTGGATATGCTGAGGGAGAGAACCTGTCAGGAAATCAGGGGTATTTTGAAGCAGAAATCCCAAGTTTTAGGCTTCTATCTGATGTTATAAACAAGCTCCCTGAAGGATGAGCAGCTGCTCATCCTCAGCTGCTTGGAGAAGGGCTGGGCAGGAGGTGGCAGGTCCTTCTCTGTGGCTGAAGGGAGATGTCATCGTGCATCTGGCAGTGCAGTGCCTTCAGTTCCTGCCTGGTGAAGCACAAGGTTTTATCCTGAGGGTGCAGGATTTAGGCTGAATCTTTATGTAAGACTCTTCTTGCCAACGCCCACCACTGCACAGATGTGCTTTCCCAGAAACATCTGGCAAGGTGGGATTGTGATAGTGGCATCTGGACACATGCTCTTAAATGGCTGGGGACTGCTAGATAAAGAGGGACGTCAAACAAGGCTGTTTGCCTCTGATGTTCTCTGAGGCTGGAGTTTCCTCCAGGGAAAGAAGCTGTCAGTGACAGATCACAGGCAGACACACTGAATTTGCTATTTCTGCACTTGACAGTAGCACATGTCGAGTGTTTTCCCCACGTGGCTTAACACAGGGCCTTGAAGTTGAGTTGTTTCCTGCCTGAATGGTTTCTGGTGCCTGTTTCTTTGTGCACAGTTGTGTTTTGAAGCCTTTGCTCTGTCATGTGTTTGTGGATCAAAGGTGTTTATGCATCAAGGGCTTAACACTTCCTGGTAGAGAAATGTGATAGTGGTTGTGAACAGCCCCACAGCACCCCCAGGTGTGTAAAAACATTTTCCTGAATGCTCTGGATCCATCACAAGGTCCTGACTGCACTGGTCTTGTCCTAGTACGCAGAAGTTTGGGAAGAACATTCCTTTTTATATCTCAACCCTCATAGGAGTACGTGTTCCTTATGATGCAAGTGGGCATGGAGTGCTTTTCACTCCTAATCAGGAGCCTGTTTAAAGCAGCTCTTGTTTTTGGAGTCAATTAACTGGCTTCTGGAGTCGTGTCCTTCAAAGTGCATTCACCACTGTGGGTGAGATGCACTGGGGAGCAGAGTGGGACTCCACATTCTTATCACTTCTCCAGGGTTAACAGTGTCTTTAATTGTTTAATTAAAGGGAAACAATACACCCTGTCTGTCTTCCATCTCTGCTGGACTGCTATCTGGAGTTCAGGAAGCTTCTGCTGAGGAATGAATAGGGAGAGGAACAGGCAGGAAGCCAAATCAACAATTGCCCTTTATAGATGTGAACTTCACCTTTATGCAGCTGTGGGACAGAGGAGGAAGTCTGGAAAGTTGTTGAAAGGGGGTTTGTGGGTAGGAGGGAGCTGCTGCTTACCTTTTGGAAGATGAAACCTTTTCACTTGAATTCAGACTTCCCAAGGGAAACAGTCGCCCAAATACCTGACCAGGTGTGAAGTGGGCCATCCTCTGTTTATTCCAGGCAACTGCATGCCCGAAATAAACCTGCTTTTTACTACCTCTTTAAACCTGTGAGTTCTCATTTTTATGTATGATTGATTTTGGTGTTGGTTTGGGTTGTTTTTTCCCAGACTTGGGAAGACCCAGGTCACAAGGATGAAAACACTGGTTGCTGTGGAGATAACGATCCGATTGATGTGTGCGAGATTGGAAGCAAGGTAACGCATCCTAAACGTCTCCTGAAACGTGTAATTAATGTCTCCAGAAGTCAATTATCCAGGGACATGATTCATTTCCTACCTCCCCTCCCTTACCAATGTGATGTTTCCCCTCTGCTGCCTCTGGAGATCGTTGCTGAGATGAGCCAGGGCTGATGAGCTGCTGAGAGCAGGAGTTAATTTCATGGTGCCTGGCTGCTTGCTGAGCTCCTGCTGTGCACTCCTTGGATGCAGCAGCGTGGACAGCCAGGCCTTTGTCCTTGCAGGTCTGCTCTCGGGGAGAAGTCATCAGAGTGAAGGTGCTGGGCACGCTGGCCCTGATTGATGAGGGAGAGACAGACTGGAAGGTCATTGCTATCAACGTGGAGGACCCAGAGGCAGACAGCTACAATGGTGAGTTACAGGGTCACCTCTGCAGGAGGTGAACGCAGGGCTGGCTCCTTCTGTGCAGTGGTGTTAATCAGGTGTGATGCTGGAAGGACAATCCTGGAGCAAAGCATTTCACTGATGTTTGTGGAATTCCAAACACAGGGTGGCTGTGCCCTGGAAGGAAAGGGATTGTCCCCCCAGCCTTCAACCAAAGCTGTTTGAATGTGTCCAGGCCTCTGGGGGGGATACACACTCTGAGGATGAAACTGTAACTTCACTGATGAGATACTGTGTCTTCAGGGAACCTATCTCAAATGTTGCTAAGGCTGCTTGGGAAGGGGCTGAGAGAGGCACAGGCCAGAACAACTCAGCAGAGCCCCATAAATTCTGTTATTCAGTGAATTCTGTTATTGTTTCTGGCTAACAAAGCCCGTGTCCCCTGCCAGACATCGAGGATGTCAGGAGGATGAAGCCTGGATACTTAGAAGCTACTGTGGACTGGTTCAGAAGATACAAAGTACCTGATGGAAAGCCAGAAAACCAGTTTGCTTTCAATGGAGAATTTAAAGGCAAGGTAGGATCACGTTCCCTTGCGCAAAACCTGAGCTCAGGGTGTGTGGGGACACGAGTGAGTTGCTGAGAGAATGGATTTTTATGGGACTGCTGATAGTTGATTTCAGTTCATCCTGCTGTTTTTTTCCAGCCTAGTGAGTGCAGGAATACCAGAAAAAAAAAAAAAAAAATTGACTGGGGTTATCACTGTGGAGTTGTTGAATATTTTCTTCATGTGGGATCACTTCAGGGCTGGGAGCCTCTGTGTCAGAACCAGGTGGAAAACACCAGGTTTATTTGCTCCAGCTCTGGAGCAAAGGCAGCTTTGCATCACCCTTTGCCTCCCTTACCCGTTGGCTTTGTTCCACTGCAACCTGGTGCAAGTTAAATGTAACTCAGGAGTTAAAACACCTCTTCCTTCGGGCATGAAGTGTTCCCTCACACCCTGTGAGTAAGGCTCTGCCTTGGCAGCACTGTTCCTCTGCCTCTTCTCTGGCTTGGATCAGATAAGTCACTGCTCCTGAGCAGGTGAAATCCTGTTTTGGTGTCCTCACTCCTGCCCTTCCTGGAGTGCCATGAAGGGTTTAGTGAGGTGACTCAACTGCCAGGGCTCCAGAGGTGGTGGAGAGGAGGGGAGTCCTTCCAGAAACCCTCTCTAGGAAAGAAAATGGAAGTCCTGAAGGACTTGTCCCCTTTGGCTGTAGCACAGCACTAGGTTGGTCGGGCTGGAACACCTTGCTGCCCCTCAGGATGGGTGAAACCTGCCAAGGAAACTGGAAAATCAGGATAAAGAACCTCACACGTGCTCTGCAGTGTTTTCTTTGGCTTGGTTTGGTACCAAACCAGGACATTTAGTGCCGGTGTTCACACCAACAAAGAACTGTGCGCATTTCCTTCTCCAGCTGACAGGTTAATGCCTGAGCATATATTGCTCCTTTGTAAGGAAAGAGGTTGATATGCCTGGAAACAAATTCATTTTCCAGTAGCTGCAAAGCCAGATCAGCTGCTTGTCTCTTCCTGCTGGCCTGAATTATTTGCCTGGAGTGGAAGTGAGCTCCTGGATAGGCCTGGCTCAGTGAGCTGCTGGAGACAAAGTGAGAGGGAGGAGCAGCAGGGTGGAGGTGCCTTTAGAATGGAGCACTGGCCTGAGACTGTGCTCAGTTTCTTTTGGCCCCAAGCTCGCTCTGTGACCTTGGCAGATCCTCCCATCTTGAAAGCAAAACAATTCTCCTGTACAATCCTGGTTGTTTCAGCTGGGAGTTTCAGCTCTTCCTGAAAGGCACTGGAGCGGAAGAGGTTTTTTCCAGCCCCTTCCAGAGCTGTCTAAAATCAGCTCCTTGTAAGTGATAGTCTGGAGAAGGTGCTTTGGTGCTTCCACCTAACATGATGTTTGTTCTCATCTCCCAACAGGATTTTGCCCTGGATGTCATCAAAGGCACCCATGAACACTGGAAAGCTTTAATAACAAAGAAAACTGACGGAGGGGAGATCAACTGGTAGGTTAATGCTTGTGGTGACGTGCACCTTCCTCTTCCCTAAACTAAAAACCCAGGAACTTCCCTTCCTGAGTGGTGCCATGCTTTCTGCTAGCTGCTGGCTGTCTCCCCAGGCCTTCCCCCTCCACTTGGCAGCTGTTAACCACAATCCTTAATATTCCATTATTTAATGCTTCCTTGGGGGGAAGGCTGGGCTTGCACGTTCTTACAAGTGCCCGATGTCTTCCAGCACCAACCTGACAGTGTCTGACAGCCCTTTCTGCTGTAGTCAAGACTGTGCAAAAGCTACTGTGGATGCAGTAAGTACCAGTTTGAGTGGCCAAATCCCGGGGTTGTTATTGGGAAAAGAGGAGCAATTTGTGTGGTGAGCTCCATGTGAATGGCACATGGCATGCTCAGAATGTTTTGGGTGGCTGAACACCTGCTTCTGGTTTAACAGGGTGGATGTGGAGCAAACCAGACATTCCTCCAGAGGCTTCTCCCTGCCCTTAGTCATCCAAGAGATGGAATCCCAGAGTTTGCGTGGAGGGTTAAACTTCTGAGCTGTAACTTGGCTGTCAGCTGTTCTGAGAGGGTTTTAATATTTGGACTTCCAAGAGCTTCACAGTACAGGTCTCCCTTTGAGAAAAGGGAGTCTAATTCCCCAGGGATTTTGCACACTTCAGAATGAAGGGTTTGACATTCCTGGTGTAGTTCTCCTGTCCAGCCTCAGGAATTAATTATGTCTCTCTAGACTTGAAGAGTACTGCTGTTGACAACCTGGAAGGGCTCAGAGGGAGGGAACAGGAAAATCCAAATGCAAATCTTGTCTTTCTTCCATAACTGGAAACCCCAGTCTCTCTGTAGCCTTGGAGAAACCTTTAAAACCATTGCCTTGTTTTCTGAAGTGCTGGTATCCCAATTAGGGGTCTCAGTGAGGTTTCTGAAAGCCCTCATGGAGGATGTGTCACCAGACAGGGATTTTCTCTGTCTTTGGTTGTTGAATACCAAAGGGAAGCTCAGGGAAGGCTCTTCAGAGGAGTCCTCAGAGAGTACTTCGTGCATCTATTCCCCCATATTTTTTAAACCAACGTTGCAGTTTTTAAAAAAAGAGCAGCTGGCTGCAGCTGTGTAGACTCTGGAGTGGGAGCTGCTTGTGCTGGGAATGAGATGGCTCTGGAGGCTGCACTTGGAGGAGAGCACCTTGGGCACATGGGGAATCTCAGGAATGGAGAGGCTCTGGGAATGAGAGGACATGAGCTCAGTTGTTCCCCCACAGCTGACCAGGGTCTTAAATGGTGCCCAGGAAAGGCTTGTGCAGTCCTAAAGGACACCTCTGGTCTCTGACAACACCCTTCTTGTTTCAGGCACCGCCGTGTAAAGCTGCCAGCCCCATCCCACCCGAAGGTGAGTCTCAAAACCCACCCTGGCATCCCAGTACAAGGCAGGGGCTTCCTCAGAGGAATTGTAGGAAAATGAGGGTCTGAACTAAACCAGGATGTTGTTGTAGCCAGGGCAAGGCCTCAGGGCAAGCTGAGAGTGGTGTTGGGAGCACCCAGACGAGGTAGCCTGACACTTCCAATCCCTTCATGGGGGAGAAATGCATGTCTTCCATGTGGGCACGGGATTTGGAGGACAAATGGCTTTGCCTCCCTGAGTCAGCTGAGCCAGAGAGAAGCCTGGCTTGCTGTCCTTGCCTGCACCAAGTCATGGATGCTCCTAATGGCAGCCCAAGCAGGGGCAACTGCTTTGGGAAAACAAATCCAGGGTTCTGCCAGAACCTGTTTGCTGTGCTGAGGAGCAGAGGAAGCCCCTGAGCTGGAGGTGACACATACACACTGCCACATGACTGCTTATATATAAGTATATATAATAACTGGGTGGCTCACAGGGGACTAACCCCCTCCTCTTTTCTGCCCCACACAGTTGACAAGTGGTTCTACTACCAGAAAAACTAAGTCCCGAGGATGGTGGTGAGACAGCTGTGTCCTTCCCACCGAGGAGCTGCCACACGCAGGAATAGACCAGAAAAAATAGCTTCAGTGTCAGCAAGAAGACCTTGCCTGTAACTTTGCTGATTAGAATTCCACACCTAGCAGTGACGTGTCTGCCGAGGCCCGGTGGAGGCTGGAAGAAATAATTTATAAAATGCAAACACCCTGCTTGTGCATGGTCGTGTGGTGCGCTCTAAGTCGTGACAGGAGGTCACTCACCTGGGACGTGTATGGATGCTAGAAATAAAAAAATACTGAAATCCAGCGCTGTGGGGCTCCCTCTCCTTTCCCTCCCTGGAGCTGAGGCCTCACGAAATCACAGGATCACTGAGGTTGGAAAAGACCTCAGAGATCATTGAGTCAGCCTGTGGTACTGAGTGCCACGTCCAGTCTTCCCTGAACACCTCAGGGAATGGTGACTCCGCCACCTCCCCGGGCAGCCGCCCCTAAGTCCAATCACCCTTTATGTGGGGAAATCCCTCCTCACGTCCAACCTGATCCTCCCCTGGAGCAGCTCGAGTCCGTGTCTCTCCCCCTGCCCTCAATGCTGCGGTGAGGGCGGCTTCACGGGGGGCGCTCAGCGAGACGGGGGCGGTCTCGAACCCGCGGCCCCGCGGGGGGCGGGCGGGTCT
>JANRGV010000111.1:30877668-30888825 GCA_024734035.1 Alethe castanea | reverse complement strand
GCACGGCACGGCCGCAACACCCTTCTGTCCCCATCCTGCACCCGCGTCCCGCGTCCCTGCCACACCCCCATCCTGAAGTTCTCGTCCTGCTGGTCCCTACCGCGTCCCCACCCTGCGCCCCCCATTCTGCATCCCCTGCCACACCCCCATTCCACATCCTGCATCTTGCATGCCCTGCCACACCCCTATCCTGCACCCCTCATCCCTGGTCCATTCCGTGTCCCCATCCTGCATCACCCATCCCCATCACATCTCCATTCTGCAGCCCCCATCCTGCCCAGTCTCCATCCCACGTCCAATGTCCTGCATCCCTTGGTCGCTGCCATGTTCTCATTCTGCATCCCTGCCACATCTCTGTCCTACATCCTTCATCCAGCATCGCTGGTCCCTGCTAGGTCCCCATCTCACATCCCCCATCCTGCATCCCCTGCCACATCCTCACCCAGCATCCCACATCCCTCATTACCACGTATCCATCGTGCATCCCCCGTTCCTTCCACAACTCCAACCTGTATACCCCACCCTGCATTCCCAGCCCCTACTGCACCCCAATCCCACAGCCCCATCCTGCAGCCTGTATCCCTGTATCCCACCCCCATGTCCCATCTCCCTGCCATGCTCACACTGCAGTCCCCATTCCTCAGCCATCCCAGCACAGCATTTTAGGGCTCCAGGGAAGACTCCCAGCCCTATCCCAAGGTTTTGCTTTTGGAATTTCCCCTCTTCTCAGCGGGGGGAAATCAGGGTAGGCAACAAGTGACAACTCACCCCAGCTGCAGCTCCCTCACAGCTTCAGCTGGGGATGCCACAGCACACATCCAGTTTCTCTTCTTCCTGCCAGGATGCTCAGGATGGGAAGGATAACTGCCAGCAAACCCCAGTGACGACAAGGAAAAGATCAGAATCCTTAATTCTGCCTGGGGAAGGAGGTGTGAAATGAATTTTGCTGTGCCAGGCTAGAGCAGTGGGATAAGCTGCTTACCAGCGAAATTCTACCAACTTCCAAAAGAATTGTCACTAAAACATGTTAACACAAGTGGCAAGAGGAGGACTATGCTCCAATTGTCAAAACTTTGTTTGGTGAGAGTCGTTAAAAACTCATCAGGCAGAAGCTTCCCAAGGTGCATCTCCCCTTTCCTGGTGGCTGCTGAGCAGCTCCCGGGTCTGTTCCCAAGAGATTTGCCAAGTACCTCTTCAGGCTGGCGGGAGGATGACAGCAACTGGTGTTAAGTGCTCTCAGCACCTCCCTGTGAGTGCGTGCTGGTGCTCTGCTCCCCGAGGGAAGCGTTTGGAAGGAGGCTCTCAGAGAGCACAAAGGCATTCTGAGCCAAGGAAAAGGACACAAACAGCCCAACGGCTGTGGCTGGGTACAAGCAAGGGCACCCAAGATGATTTGATTGCCTGACAGGCAGGCTTAAAATCAGACAGGCAATTTGGTCTGGGAAACACAAACAGCAGCATATTTGGGGGGGGAAAAAAAAACAACCCCAGTTCCTGAACGACTCCCACTGCTGTTTGTGCATGGCCAAACAGCCAGCTCACTCTGGAGGAGGATATAGGGAGAAGACCTCTTAGAAATGATCACTAGGACATGTGGGTTCTGCTGGAGCACCCCTATCCCTGGCTGAGACACTCTCCACCTCTTCCACAGCATGATTCCATATCCATGGAAGCAACTAGGAATGGGCAGCAGCACCTGGTTTGTTACAAAACACCCAAGCACCAGCACCTTCCATTTTTCAAAGCGTTCATCCTAGGGCAAGTTAAAATCCTGTGTCGCTATTTTTACCAAATGTGAAGATTTACAGGAAAAAGCAACGTTGTCTTGAGATCTCTGAAGGATTCACAATGGAATCAAAGAGCTTGGTGCTGCTTTTAATGGAGAAACCACCTACAAGGCATATGTTTTTTGACACGCTCCTAAACGGTCACTGGAAAGAGCTCTAACCATCAATGCTTTCTTATTATCATAGTTATGTGCTGTGCTGGAAGTTTAATTACAGAAACTATCAATGCAACAGGAGATAAACACTTTGCTTTTGAAGGGAATTAATTTATTTGGAGATCTACATCACACAGGCACGCTGCTGGAGATCCAAGCAATGCCTGACCTCAATATCGTTAAACCGTGCTCTGGGGAAGCTCTCCTGGATTTTAAATACTTAAGAACAAACTTCCTTCTTCTGAAAAAAAAAGCCACGTTTAAACACCCAAAAGCCCCAGTTCTAGCTGTTTTCTTGGAAAACCAGCAATCCACAGGCACCAAAGAGGCCACTTGGTGACATTTTGAGGAAAGGAGGAGGAAGGACCCCGACAACCCCCAAGGAGAGGGCAGTGGGAAAAGCTGCAGGGAAATGCCACGGTTCCCATGCTTTGGAGGAGTCATGAAGCATCCCAGCTTGGAGTTCCCAGGTTCCCATTGAAGATTCATGTCCCATAAAACCTTTCAGTGAGGGATCATGCACACAGCAGACCCGCTCAAGAGAAGCACAGCTGCCCAGATGTTGCGTAGTAGCCAGAGGCGTCCGAGGAGAACCTCTGGGAGAGACGCACCGAGTCCAGCTGCACCTCCCCGAAGTGGAAATTCTCAAAGAGCTGAAAGAAAGAAGAAAAAAACCACTTGAAGGGCACCAGAGAAATGGAGCCTGCAGCTGGCCCATGGCTCTCTCGCAGGAGCTGGCCCTGCCAAAAGCCTCTACTCACAGATTGGTTTTGCCTTTAAATCGAAGTGCTCTTTATGTTATTTTTCCCACTAAAGACTGCATTGAACTCTTTTTATCTACAGCAGCAGCTGCTCAAACCTCCCCTATTTTGCTGCCTGTGTCACTGAGGGAGTGTGGGGAGGCTGCTCTGGAGGCAGCACCCCGGGGTGGCTCCCAGGCTCTGCAGGAGCAAGGTTTGAGGCCAGGAGGTTTGCACCAATCCAGGCCACAGGATGCAGGACTTAACAGCTACAGCTCAGTCCTAATTCTAACTAGAGGCACAAGGCTCCTCATCCCAGCACTGACCCTGCTTTGTTCAACAAATCCGTCTTTGTTCGGCAAAGACTTGAGTGCAAATTAAGGAGAGCAAGCCAAGTCCGGCGCCCGGGGGGTGTGTCCCTGCCCGTTAATCCAATCCACGAAGCAGACCAAAAAAATGACATCAGAATTTCTTACAAGAAGTTATTGCTGGGAAAGCATCGTGCCCAAGCGTAAAGTGCTCCTCCCGTTCCATTAAGCAGCAGGAAATTGGGAACCTGGGAACATCAGCCGTGCCTCAGGAAAAGCTTCTCGGTGCAGATGCTAATTTGGAAGCTCTGTTTAACCGGGGAGCTGTGAGTCACTGAGAACCTGAGCAGCGACTTCTCCCCACCTTGGGGATCTCCAAAATCTCCATTCCATCTGTCTCCTATTCAATTTTCTATCTGTCCCTGCAGGCGTGGGCTTGAGACAGTCCCACAGCCCTTCCTGCCCTTGGAGAAGGCAAGAAGGAAAGCCAACACATTAAACCTCCCTGAGCCAATGGTGCATCAATTCCTCCACAGAGGGAATGACTGAAATCCCAAATAACTACTTAGCATCTGAAAGGCTGCACTTCACCTCCTCAAAAGAGGCATTTGGCTCTGCCTGGCACTGATTTGGGCACAACTGCTCTTTTGTTGGTTCTCCCAAGAGTATTCTGTTTTGTAAATACCCTTTTTTCCAGAGGAAACCAGCTAGGTTTTTTTTTTTTTTTCAGGACAATTCCTGGGTTTGCTGTGACTCCACAAAGGAAAAGAACCACAGGGAAAGTGATTCCCTGCCTGTCTTGGGGCAGAGCAAAAGACCCCAGGGCAGCAATGTGGCCTCAGGGGACAAGTGTGAGTGCTGGCTCCACGGGGTCACTGCCCTAAAGAAGAGCAGCCTGCAGAAAAGAAGCTGTGCTAAGGAAGCATCTCAAACCAGGAGAGGAGGAAAAGAGAGGAAGAGAAATGATGACAGCCACACAAACTCCATTTCATACAATTAAAGATTTATACAAGAAAGATTAATTATGTTCCCAAAAGCCTGCGTCGTTCATGTTGGAGGACTTAGGATAAAATGTCTCATTAATAAGAGATGGCAGTAAAAAGGGGTTGGTCACCTTTCTCTTTTTGTTTTGGCTGACCTCAGAAGGAAGGATGGTTTCCTGCTCTCTGGGCCTCCCTGCAGTGCTCTGCCACTGTGCCCACTCACCCCAAACCTTAACACCTGTCCCTGCCACAGTGGCTGATAACACTGTCACTCCTTTCCATAACACAGCACTCTCCAGCCAGGAAAAACAGAAATCACCTCTCTCTTGACTCCTGACAGAGGGAGTGGTAGGTGTGCTGGTAAGCAAGGAGTACTAGGGTTTGAAGAGGACTCCCCAACACCTAAAGGGGTTTCAAGAGAGCTGGACAGGGACTTTGGACAAGGAGTCATGGGACAAAGAGAAATAGCTTCCCACTGCTGGAGCAAGATTCAGGTATTAGGAAGAAGCTCCTCCCTGTGAGGTGGGCAGGCCCTGGCACAGAGTGCCCAGAGAAGCTGTGGCTGCCCCATTCCTGGAAGTGTGCAAGGCCAGGTTAGATGGGACTTGGAGCACTCTGGTCTAAGGTGTCCCTGCCCATGGCAAGAGGGATGGAATGAGGTGGACTTTAAGGCCCCTTCCAACACAAACCATTCCAGGATTCTGTGAAAAAAACAAATAAAATGCTGGGATGTGCCAGACTCATCAGCAGCACTAGAAGTCAAACCTTTCCACAAAATAATCAAAGGAAGAGTTTTGTTTATGCTATTGCTGCACACCACAACCTGTTCTTACTAAACACAGGCACTTCAAAGCAAAAATTAGTTAATGAGACAAATCCTCCCCTAGCCCCTCTTGTCTCACACAGCCTCAGGCACGTCACAGCAGAAGGATGATTGGGAAGCCCCAGAAGACAGTGCCCAGGTCAAGGGCCCTCCATCTGTACACTGCTAAAAGTGCAGCAAAGCCATTGTGCCAAAGCACTTTGTATTCCCTTGGCTTTTATAAGATTCACCACCTCCCGTGTGTTGGAGCAGCCGCGTGTTTCCCAGGGAGGAACGCTGCTAGAACTATTGATTTTTGGTAATGTGGCTGTACTTTCTGAGAGTAAACATGCTACAAGATTTAGAGGACAACCACAGACACTTTTTCCTGCTCTTGTTTCAGGCTGGTTTCTCACCGATGCTCCTGTGCTCCCTGAGGCTTCCCAGGACAGAAGGCACCGGACTCCAGGCACAGAGATCACTGCACATCTGAGACCTGCCTTGGGCAGGGTGGACAGAGGCCTCTCAAACATCATCCTCCAACACCTCTGAAACACCAGGAATCCTCCAAGACCTCTGAAACACCACGAAGTGGCTTCCCATCACAAAAGCATTCTGTGCTCGGGTCCCTGGGGACTCGGGAAGAGATTGCAGAGACCCAAGCCTCTGCTTTTGACTTTCACTTCTATTTATCTTGAGGAGAAGCCAAGCAGAGCCAAGAAAGATATTTTTAACTCCCCCCTCTCCCCAGCCACCACGGAAACGCTCTGGTTTCAGAGGAGCCCTGGAGCACAGCTGATGAAATGCCTCCTGGGAAAGCATCTCAGCAATTCTGCACCAGGAAAGAAGGTACCTGGAGGTTGTTGCCCTTCAGAAGCAACCACTGATAACCCAAAGATTAGCCAACTCCCCTTCCTGTCCTTTCCTGCAGCTGCCAAGGGCCCACCTTGCCTTGAAAAGGCTGCAGGGAACACGAGAAGATGTGGATCAGGAGCAGGCAGGAGGGAGGCAGGGGAGGAGAAATGCAATCGCCCGCAGAGCCGTGTCATTTGATTGGAGTGGGACGCAAGGCTCAGCAAAAGCACAGTAATTCTATAAATCCAAACATGCCAAAGGATTTATGTCCTCAATGCCCAAGGAATAAATAAGAGGATGGAGGTTGGGGTTGTTTTTTTTTTAAAGCATTATAAATGAGAATGAACCTGATGGAGGTAAAGGTCAGCTTACAGAATCAACACCACGCATGCAGTGCAAGCTACTAACTCCCACCCAGGGAATAGCACTTAGAGGACTAAGTGCCCTCTGTCTCCCTGCTGCCTTCCCAAATTGAATTAGAATGGAATAAGGAAAGAGCACTGTTAACTTTTAACCCCAGACCCAGCACCTCCAAGCAAGTGCTCCAGGGATGTGCCCTGCCTTTCAAGCCACAGACAAAGGTTTGGGAAACGCTCAGCGAGGATGGCTGCATCTCCCGTGGGGACAGAGCAGGTGCCTGCAGAGTGGCAGCAGAAGCATCCCAGGATTTGTGGGGATGGCACAGACTACAGCCACACTGCCCTCCCCAAAAGCCATGAGCTCCCAAGAGAAGGAGAGAACTGGATGATGGATAACCCACATCTCACAGGTCAGCCTGCAAATTACCATAGGCCCAAGTGCTCCTCTCTCATCCTGGGGACTGGGTCCAAGGACACACCACTCAGGTCATGATGAAAGGCAGGCAGCCCTGTGGTAGCTCCCAAAAAGCAGGTTTTCCTCCACTTCTCCCCCCAGAGTCATTTATCCTGAGCCAGGAAAAGCCAGCAGCACCACTGTCATTTCTGACACCACATTTTCTCCCATTTAAGACAATTCTGTTCAGATGCTGGAAACCCTTCTTCCTCTGAGGTCCGTTCCCCTCGATTACCCACAAATTACCCAGCAGACCTCGCCTGGGATGAGACAATCACTTTCTGAAGGAAAACAAGAGGCTGAAGACTTGTTTTGGGAGAGATGGAACCACACATCAAACCGCTCGCTCCTCGCGAACCCGAGCCAAAACTGCTCGTACAAACTTCAACCCCTAAACCACAACAACTTCCTTATCAAAGGCAGAGCAACAGATCAAACCCTCTCTGCCACGCTTTCTTCCCCTTTCTAAGCCTGTGAAGTAGGTTTTGCTGAGGCAAGGAGGAGCATGACTCCTCAATGAAGAAGTTAAAAGAGGCGCCCAAACGATGCCGTGTTCCCGAGCGCGGGTGTTTGTCAAGCTGTCCTCCTCGGGGGGCTCGCTTCCCACAGACAACCCTCCTGGAATGACACAGCACCTCTGTGTTCCAGCCTGGGAACAACAGCAATAAATCACAGCTGATCCACACAAGGACAGCAGCGATGCGTTTCAGCGCTGGTTATGAAGAGCGGAGGTGCCAACGCGAACTGGGGCTTTTAAATCACCTGTCACGGGCTCAACAAGCATGAGAAATATTAATGGATTCAGCTGGAGAAGCACTGGGGAGTGGGAGGACAAAGTAAGTCCACGGAAAGGAAGGGAGTCAGAGGTATTTAAAACTTCCTTCACGTAATCTCTGGCTCGCATTCACGCTGCCTTGGCCTGGATTTTGCCACTACCACCAGGATTATTGATCAGTTTTGAAAGCCTTACGTCGTTTACGGTAGTCAGCCAAAAAAAAGACCCATCCTGAATTTATAAAAAGTCCAGGCAGCTCTGCTGAGTGCTTCGGAAATGCCGAGGGAGCAACAACTCACTGTGATGCCTTGCAATTAAAAATTCCCACTAACAAGCAGCGATACCATGGGATAAAAAGGATGTGCACACACACACACACACACACCTCTCTGGACTGTGGGGAGTTGTGCTGTGAACTCCAGCCCCAGAAAGCAGTGCCTTAGGGCTGGGCTATTATAGATCAACAGCACAAAACTGTCCCCGGTGACTCAGCGCCGCGGGCGAGCAGCGCCGTGTAATGTCATTAGCCTGTGACAATCCGCCTCACAAACCCTGCTGCCCTCAGCAGGGAGCTGAGGGAGGGTCCTGTTATCCGTATCTGGAACAAACACAGAAATTAGCAACTTCTGAGAGGCTGGGAGGAAGAGGCTCCCAGCTCCAGGAGCCTACAGCTGTGGATGAGCTCACTGTCACTCCCGCTGCGTGGTCCATGCTGAGGGTGGGATGCCAGCAATCCCTCCTCTGCTGTTTCTCCTGGGGGGAAGATGTTTATCCACCCCAAGGTGCCATCCAGGAAGGGTGTGAACAGGCTGAGCACCACTGGGCTCTGCCTCCCTGGTAGAGCACGTGCAGAAGGACCGTGCTGACAGAGAATCCAGTGCTGGGAATGGGGGTCTGGCAGCCCACAGCAGCGCATGGAGAACTCCAAGCAGGAGATTAAAGAGAGGCTTTGGAGGAGCTGGAGGCTTTACAGCTTCAGCACCAAGTGACAACATCACCAGCTCACAGCCCCAGCGTGTCCCAGTCAGAGCAGTGGTGAATGTGGCAACAGGCTCAGAAAGGCAGGAGAATTCCACTGGAAATCAGCATGCTATGGTGCTGTTATCCCCTTCAGGGAGGGGGAGGAACAAACAAAATCCCAGGCACCCACTGACAAGCATGGAGAAAAAATAAGTGGCATTTCTGAAGAGGTGCCTCAACACAGAGCAACACAACCCGTTTGTCTGCAGACTTCCTGCGCTCTCCCCTGGAAATTTTTCCATCTCATAAGGGATGATATATTTGAATTGAAGTTTGTATAACACGTCCACAGCTTGGGATGGAAAACACTGGAGAAGAGCAGAGAACAATCACCCTTCCAAATCATCTGCCTGAAGCACAGCCACAGTTCCCGTGCCAGACACAGCAGGAAAGGGAGGCAATGACTCCTCAGCAAACTGCTGCATTACTGATACCACCACCAGGCAAAAAGGATTGATGGAGGAAATGGCAAAAACATGGAAAAATTTAAAATCTCAAAAAATTAAATTCTGGAATGTGAAAGCAACACTGAGAAACACTGATGGGCTCTAAGAGAGTCCACTGAACTCCAGTGAACTCTGTCCACCTGAGTTCCTCTGATTAACCTCCTCTGCTGCACAAAACACAGCCTCCAATCCTGCTTTTGGGATTCCACCTACTTGTTTAATGCACCTCAGTCCTGCAGCCTCCCACACAGACCCACCAGGACCTCTCCAGAAGGCTGTTACCTCCACAGCTGACACAGTTCCCAGTTGCAGTATGTGCTAGCAGTGCTCCTTCTTCCTCATCCCAAAAAACTCACCAAACCCCATCCCAGCTGTGACCCAAATTCCCCCAAACTATGACAGACAAAGCCCAAACCAAAGCCCCTGCTGGCTCCCAGAAGATGAGACACAACCAGGCAAATTGTCAAGATCTGGGGAGTTCGTTAAATGAGTAGATTCTTCTTCCTTCTATTTTTGACTTTCAAAATTTTCTGAAAAAAATTGGTGCCAAAAAAAGAAATACCTGATTCCTGTGTTATTCACCCTGGACACCACTCTGCCAATGATTATCTGTCAGAGATTTAATTGTGCTTGGAAGCTTGCCAGGAATAATGCCTGAGAAGCATAGGAAAAGCAGGTAGGCAGGCATTCATCCAGAGAGGCAGCTCTTCCCAGCATTCCCAACCTTTTCCCCAAATTAGCAACTGCTTCCTTTCCATGGCTTTTTAAAGGATGGCTGGCTGGCCATCCAACATTTTCCAAGACTGTTCAAGTGTTACAGTCTTGGGAAATGTTGTGCAGAGTGACAAGGGTGGAAGATGGGTAGGAAAGACAGAGACAGGGCAGTTGTCACCTGGGCTGTCACCACCAGCACCAGCCAGAAGGCTGCAGATTGTTTTGTTCTGCAAATGAGCAGCTGGCTCTGGAGTGTCTCTCCATACCCAATATAGCATCCAGTCCTTCCCTTCCCCTCTCCTTTTCTTCCAGCCTCTGTCAAGATTTAAAAGGCACCAGCAGAGACCTTTTCACCTCATCTCCCTTAGGAGGAATAAAGCAGGCAGACTTCAGGAGGGAGAAAATCTTGTGTCATAAAAGTCCCAGTGGCGTCTCTCCTGGGAGATACCCAAGTCAGGGCTATCTCCTCTGTGACACAGGAAAATCCCTCACAATTAAATCACTGGTGCAGCCCCTTGGAAACAACAGAACCATCTCTCTCTGGCAAAGTACCACCAACATAAGAAGCAGCAGCAAGTTCCTGGAGAAAGATCCAAGGTGTGTGATGGCAGGTTTCCTTTTCATACTTTTATTTTCTGAGCCCAAGTAAATGCCACGTAAACGCCAAGAAACTTTTGGTATGTTCACAGATGCCATCTCATGGGTGTTCTGCATGCATTCCATGTAGGAATCATGAAGTGGCAAATGGAAGAAAAGACCAGTGAAGGTCATTGGCTCCACCATCCTCCCCTTCTCCAAGGCAGGAGGAGCTTGGTGGTGGCAGATTCCAGATTAACATCTCTGCTCCCTCAAAACAAACAGGACCCCCTTTCCCCAGCTCCTCTAGAGCAGTGCTTCCTTATCCTCCACTTTACAAAGATTTTCCTAATCCCTTGTTGCAACTTAAGCCCATTATTTATCATTTTACCATCCACTACTGGCAAAAACATTCTCAAGCTTCAAGAGCTTTTCCTATGTGCTGCCCTCCTTCCCTTTATCAGCCTTAAAACAACTCTTTCAGCCCCAGCTTGCAGGCATTTTCTACCCCTCCAATCATCTTACTGTTGTCCCCTGTGCTCTTTGCACCAATCCACGGTACCCAAAACTGGACAAATCCTTCAGCTTAGAGTAGTCAGAGGCTTACTTTAAAGACATTTGCCTCTTTTTTTTATATTTCCACAGGCTGACTCAGTCTGGAGCAGCCCCCCCATAAGACAGGTCCTGGCCTGTCAGCTGGTATTGAGGAACTTCTCCATCCTATACCCATGCCACTGCTCCCTCCTGGACCTGTCCTTGTTCACAGCTGCCTGTTTGTTTCTGCCTGATTTCCCAATGTTGTTTGGAGCTCTGTTCCCTCCCACTCATGTGTGCAATATTCCTGCCTCTCCCCAGCTGTGTTTCACCTGCAGACCTCAGAGTGTACTTCTTGCTGCCTGTAACACCCTCCTGACCTCCACGGGTGGGACCAGAACGAGGTTTCCAGCTCTGTGAATATGGAAGCAGCTGATCCTTCTCTGACTGCTGCCATGTGAAACCTCAGCTCCTCATAAAACTGGAGCAAAGCCACCTCAGCTGCCAGAGGGTGATGCAGCAGTGGGGAGGGTGACATTCAGCAATAGTCTAAATTAATCTGTCAGGCTGGATTTTTTTTTTTCAAATAGAACTGTTCAGGGCAGGGTGCAGGCTTTTGTTCAGCTGAGATCCCTTCCCTCCAGGATCC
>JANRGV010000111.1:30856775-30877657 GCA_024734035.1 Alethe castanea | reverse complement strand
CACAAGCCAAATCCAGTGGTGCTCCTGGCACTGCCACACTGAAAAACCTTTGCTTTAGCTCACAGTTTTGGGTTCGTTCCCCCCATCACAAATCCATGAAAATTCATGTGCTTCAGGAAATCAAACCCCAGTTGCTATGGTGAAAGGCATTCTGCAAACTAAGAAACAAATACAAGTGGGACATTTGGAGGTTACTGGATTTTTGCACGTCTTTCAGACAAGAATAAAAACCCTTTCAGCAAATTAAAGGTTCCGATAAGATCCCAGACCTACACCTCGAACGTGAGGGATTTACAGTACAACTGAAGGAAATTAATAATCAAACACTGCATATCTCCACAGAAGCCTCATCCCCATGGCTCCCATTACAGCAAATGCAGCAACAGTTTCTAAGAGCTGAGCTCTGCCTTTGCTGCAGAGAGGGCAGGAGGCTTGAGATGCATCCGGGAACACCAGGACAAGGAGCTCCCATCAGTGTGACCTCTCACTACGCCCACGAACACCCAGAGGAGGAGTCTAGCTACAGAGCCAGTAAATTAATTCACACAGACACAGAAAATTATCCAGCAGAAGGGTCATGGCACCTTTGGGATGAACTGCCTGCTTTTGCTAATCAGTGGGTTGGGGCTTTTTGCATTTAATGTGCTGGGTTCTTGCCTTCTATTAAGGCGCTGCTGTAATTCAACCCCTGCCAGCTCCACAGAGAAATATCATCTTCTTAAGATCAAAGAGGTGACGCTGCCCTGGCTGGCTGGTGGCACAACAGGGATCTCAGGGAAGTGAGGAGGTGGGATGCTCTCCAGGTGGGAGGCAGAGGCACCCACAGAACCCCCAAAAAGCTCAGCTGCTGGCCTAGGTGGGAGTGCAGCAGTGCAGGGGCAAAAGGATTCAGACACTCTCAACAAACCCTCTCCTAGCACTCACAGCTCCTGCTAAAATTAGTCAGAGGGGTGTAGAGCAGATCTGAGAGAAAAAAAAGGCTTCTCCCTTTCTTGATAAGGTCACCAAAGAGACCTCTGTCACACAAAGGCAGCACAAACCTTCTGCACTGCGTTCTCAGTGCAGTGGCTCAGCCTTCCCCCAAAACTCCAACGCTGCCTCTAAGGCCCAAACACTCCAATAAAGATATTTTCCCTCCTTTGTCTACTCTGCCTTTTCAAATGCCACTTCAGATTCCTGTTTCATCAAATGCAAATAACACGAAGATGGCTTTTTCTCCCCCTGAAGAATATAATTCACAGGAAAGCATTTTCACAGCAACCCCAATTTAATCTCCTTTTTTTTTCCCCATGATTATACAAACTGATCTCCAGTCTCATCTGCTCAACTGTCACATCCTCCCATCCCACTGTTGCTCTAATTGCACACTGCTGAGCCCCCTCGATTGTTCCGGTACCTCTTGGTAATGGCAGGAATTCTCCCCTCTGCAAAGTGGCATCACAGCCTTTCATTCCTGCTTTTGATTCTCCTGCAAAAACGAGGTGAGGAAAGCACTGGCTTATTTCTGAGATACTGATGTTGCACCACAATCTCTTATTCAGTCTCTCCTCACCCCAGTGGATTTTTTGTTTGGTATTTTTAACTCTAAACTTTCCAAGCAGCCACCTCCTGTTAGGTATTTGTTCCAGCTGTCAGTCCTACTTTGGATCTACATCTTTACCACCTCTCTGAGGATAACAAGATGTTCTTACCCTTTCTGAACACCAGGCAGTCTTGATCCTCACCCAACACCAGTTCTTTAGCTCTTTGATTTCACCTCAGCTTAGAAATACATCAGGAAAAGACTGAGCCTCCTTAAATCCACAAACAAAAATTACATAAAAGGCCTGGGTACCTGGGTACAATGGCTGCAGAACATGACCCACGCTCCTCATCTGCGAGCAGAGCTGCCTCTGCACAGGGGCACATGTTCATTTGTTTAGAGCTTGGTGGGCTTGGGGTATTTTGAGGGCTCAGGGGTTTCTCCAGGCCAAGGTTTTTCTTTTCCATTGCACCTCTGTCTGTTTTAAACTGAACTACTGCACGGCACAGCCACTGCAGTGCTCTCACCCAGCAGGACAGGCACTGTGACAGGCAACACCACTGGCTCTCCAGTGCATCAGCCAGTAAATGCACCTTCCCCCTGCTCCCAGGGAAAGCAGACACAGTGCCATAACTCAATACTTTTATACAGGCCTCAAAAGAGAAGGAGCCTCATCAAATGATGCCTTATCTGAGCTAGCAGCCCTCCCTGGGCACTCCTGCAGCCCTGCTGCTGGACCAGGCCACGGCAGCATGTGTCACCACCTTGGCTGATCCCGCTCCCAGTCTTCCATCCCAGCTTAAAGTCTCCCCTAATGCCCTAAGACATAAGATGTGCAGCTTTCTGCCTCTGTGCCTCAGTAGCTGGTCCCTCAATATTTAATCTTGTAAGCTGTTAATGCACAGATCTGTGCTAAGCGGCAGACTTCAGCTTTTTCTGCACTCAAAATTTGCTTCCTTCTTGTTTGAATGAGGCAAAGGCCATACATTTACTTCTCAGCCCTCAACACAAGCCAAAATTCATTCCATTTTGACCCAGAGAGAGTCCAGGTGCTTTTCTTCCTTTCCCTTAAACGCGCAACAGAAATTTTTGGCCGCTCGGCGCTTTCGCATTTCTTTTCATTTTTATTTATTCACTGCAGGCTTAGTTGTATTTTTTTTGGTTTTTTTTTTTTGGTTTTTTTTTCTCCCACTGAACAAAAAATAAACAAAAGGCCGGAGGCAGCGCAGCCTCGTCTCCGGAGCTGCCGGCAGCTGCCCCGGCCGCCTCGGTGCCAGCGCCGTGCCAGCTGCGGCGCAGGGCACGGGACACGGCAGGGAGCTGCCAGCCTGGCACCTCCCCTGGCCCAGCCCTGCCCTCCAGCAGGGAATTGGGGGCCCTCCAGCCAGGAATTGCTGCCTCCTCCCTCCGCTGGCCGAGAGATCCCTTCCTGACCGGAGCGCGATTTCGGCGCGTGACTGGGATGCTCGATGCCAGCCTAGAAGGAATACTAGAAATTGCTCCATGAAGCATCCCCAGCTTTTTGGGACACTGCTCTGTACCAGAGCAGGGCAAAGCCAAAGCTTTGTTGGACACAAACCTATTGGGTCACACAGCCCCTTGTGCTCTCAGCTTCACCTATGCCAGGAAAGCTTGTTCAGGGATATTCTCCAAGACAGAAGTAATTTAAACTCCCAAACACAAGTCATCCTACAGGATCTATTTTCTGAGCAGTGTGGGAAGGTACCGGCCTGCACAACCACTTATTAGCACAAATAGGAGTGTATGTTTAACTCTGCGGAACGGGTAGAACAAAGGATTGTTAAATAAAATTCCGATTAGTTCAGCTGAAATCAAAATACCAGCTGGAGCCTGGTGTAGCACAGGCATGCTATCAGCAAACATGTGCTGCCAGCACATCTGCACACACACACACACACAGAGCTCTGACCATGGGGAGCCTCAGCCTGGAACAGCAGAACCACAACACTTGCACTGTGCTCCGTGCCCCGACAGCTCCAGCCCTGCCCTGAGCCTTTGGCCCTACAGGGCTGCACAACGGGATTGAGAGCGATGAAACCTGAGTTATCCCACTTACCCTCCTACCAGCAGCCATGCTTTGTTAGTGCTCCAAGTGGGAGCACAGCCACTCAGCACAGCTATCCCTGAGTCCCACCAGCTGGAATCACATGGGGGGCACATGGCTCTCCCTCCCACCAGCCTGCCTAACTCCATGCAGCCATATTCATTAACAGCCCGGCGTTTAGATCCTGGTGCAGAAGTTAACGAAGCCACTTTGTGAGAGGGCAGCCTCCCCAGCAGATAAATAATGGATATAAAAGCAGGCTGGGAGGGAACTGGCGCATCCCTGCAAGGTCATGCTGGAATGCATCAGTGGCTCACTGAGGCTGGGCTCCTCCGGTAAGAAGCCTGGAGCTATTTATGACTCATGTAATTAATTAATGCCAACGGGCCTTCTGCTGCAGGCACGTGGGAGACCAAAGGGAAATACGAAGCGGGCAGGTTAGGAAATGCAGTGGAGGTGGGAGAGAAGGATGACATTTCTTGTGGCAAGACATGCTTTGAAGTAATTACCAGCAGTCCAAACAGCCAGCAGCTCTTTCAGCTACGTCAGTACAAAATCAATTAGGAGCTTTAAAAATGCATCGGGCTCATATTTCTGAGAGCATCAAGAATAAGAAGTAGGCTTGGAAGGAGAGCAGTTGCATTTCCAAGCACTGCAAACAAGACCCTTCCCCCAGATCCTCAGACCCCATGAATGGTGTGGCCAGCAGAGGGAGCATCATTAATACCTTCCCAATCACAAATGGCTTGGGATGAGAGCACGGAGGAAGACCCACAGTTTGATTTTATGTGTCTCTAAAGCCTGAGGACAAGTTTAACAGAAGCAGGAGAAAGGAGCGAAGGTGAAAGCAGAGCCCAGCAGGCACTCAGGGCTCCTGACACACAGCTCCCCCTTCCAGAGCCAGCTCTCCCAACACTGGGAGCTATCCAAAACTGCAGATCACGTCAAGAAAGGGACCAGGGCTGTGGCTTCCCTGCTCCAGCTTGCAATACTGCAGTCTCACACTGCACACTCAACATGTGGTGACGCTGAGTCATGACACCATGCTCAAACAGACCGTTTGAGGACAATGAGAGCTTAACCTAATTTTGTCCCTTTGTTTGTCCTCTGCACACAGATCAATCACTTCCACTCCCTGCCTTCACATCCCCCTGCATCCAGTGCCTATACATTATTAAGACTGTAAATACAAATAAAGTGCACCCTTCCCCTCCTCTGGGAGGGCTCTGAAGTCCTTCTGGGCTGTCCAGCTCCCACCCAGCCTGCATCCTCTCTCAGGTCTCTTCATTACCACAATATCTTCTTACCATTCCCCAGTGTGTCCATGCATTGTCCTCACTCCCTCTTATCAGAGCTGCCTGCAACAAATCCTCTCACACAATGAGGATTGCAGATTTGCTTACAAGCCTGTGCTGTTTTCCATTTCTGCTCCTCTGTGCATCTCTGTTCTCTCTGGACACTTGCAGGGGTCAAGCATCACAGCATCAGTCTGCCACAGCCATCTGGATGAGCAGCAGAGGCTGCCTGCAGCCCCAGCCCTGGTTGGCAAAGCCTGGGAGTCTGCAGCATGCTCCCCTTTGAGCCTTACCCAACCTCCACAGTCTGGGGGATCGTGGTTTCTACCCTCTGATCACTGCCAAAGCCCTCAGATCCTGGTAGGACTCCCTACCACGACCTGCTATTTTTCAGGAGCAAATCAATAGCAAAGCTTAAAAACAAGAAGAAAAGAGTAAGTGAAACGAGAGTGGGGTTTAGTTTCATAAATATATATGAGTAGCACAAAAGCAATGAAGAGCTTCTTTCTGGTGGGCTGAGAATCAACTCGAGCCTGAGTCTCCAGGGTAAAACAGGAGCAAAGTAAACGACAACACGAACACCCACTTAGCATTCATGCTTCATATTCCTGCTCTGAGCCTCAGCAGCTTTAGGAACACTCCTGTTAAAATACTGTAATGATCCCAATTACAAGTGATCTGGAATGTTTATTTTCTAAACAGAGTCCTGTCCCCCCCCACATCCCCCCCCAACCCCAGGAGATCCCATAAGCCTAAAACAAAAGCAGTTTGAAGAGGTGTTTTGACCTCTTTTGGCTATACAATATCCATAGCTGGCTCCATTTCCCTAATTGTTTCATACTGACCTTGAGGATATTCTGGCCATTAAACGACTCCCGCTCCTTGAAAGATGATTTACCAGTCATTGTGTTGTTTCGCTCTTCAGCTGTAGAGAGAAAAGCCACCACCAGAATGAGCTTCAGATGGGAGAACTCTGTGTGCTGTACTTCACCCCCCACTCTGTCCCTCCCCAAAGTCAGCTGCCAGCTAATAAACCATCTCTGCCCAGCTCTCAGTGCAAAAAACCCCACTTCCACTTGGATTTTAGGAGGAAAAGGGCTGGAATTGGTGCTTCTGTTGGGATCACCTCTTGTTACCCAGGAGGAAAGGCCTTAAATCACAGCTACTGCCATGGTGATTCTGTAGGGCTGACTGCTCAGGGCAACACACCTGCTTCTCTCTGGCTCATTTTCAACCCACATCCTGCCATGTCAGGGTGAGAGACAGCACTTGTGTGGCCTGGAACAGCACCAAATTCCAGGCTGAGCATGCCAGCACAATGCCAGGCGGGATGCAGACGGCACCGACACAAACCTCTGCTGCCTGCACCATACATGTGGTGTGGATCTTTTGGGGTGGGCACGCAGCCACACACACACACAGACTTTCAGAACAGCAACCCAGGCCTACAGGAACTGCCAAAAGTCTGAGATCCGTTTCCCCAGAGCACGTTGGGGTTTTTATATAACCCCCAAGTACATGATCTGCTCTTTCCACAGGACCTCTGCCTCACTCGGTGAATACATTCAGCACTTCTTTTTCATCTCCATCATGAACTGTGAAGTGCCCCTCACATGCAGCTTGCTATTCAAATGCTGTGTGGAATACAAAGCGACTTCCATGGCTGCCTGCGGAATGCTCTCTCCCCATTGTGTCTGAATGCCTGGCATGCCTCATGGGGCTGTGCAGAATATAGACTGGGGATGCCAGACCTAGCTGCCCAAGTGCCTCCCCTCACACCGAGCCACATCAGCCCTCTGGGCTCACATTTTCAGGGCCCAGCTTGAGAACTGAACCCCATCTTCACAGGGTTTCTATGCCGTGGCTGTGTTTGACCTCAGCAGCAGTCAGACCCAAAACCTGCCCAGAAAACGATGACACAAATCACCTGCTGTTACCACTGTCCCCACAGAGAGTCACAGAGGCAACAGCTAAAGAATTCTTGACACAACCTATTGCAGTGCACAGGGGCCACCGTGCCAGAGCACGCACGTTTGCACGCAGAAAACCAGGCTGTAGCATGCTGCCCCTCCCCAAAGATGATGCTTTTAGTGCTGCTTTATAAAGTAATGTGATCAGAACAGTGCTATAGACAGCCAGAGCAGACCATCTCTTGGCAGAGACAGCAGACGCCACACACTCAAGAATAGCTCACATTCAGCTTCGCAGACGTCTGCATCTGATTTAAGGAGAAAGACAATGGAATCACTTTCCTAAAGAAATGGGCAATCTCTAAGTTGACCAAAGAGGATTATGTTTTCATCTTGTTTGAAGGTCAGCACAACACATGGAGTTGTTTCTCAGTTTCAGTTTTACACGGGGACACAGAGAGACCAAGATTTCACCTCCACAAGGAGCAGCTGAGGTCACTTGCCCCATTCAGCCTGAAGGAGACTGAGGGGAAACCTCATCAGGGTCTGCTGCCTCCCCACAAACGGCAGTGCAGAAACAGCCCTGATCTCTGCTCTCTGTGACCAGGGACAGGGCCCAGGGGCATTGCAGGAGCTGTGCCAGGGGGGTTGGATATTGGGAAAAGGTTCTTCCCTCAGAGGGAACACTGAACAGGCTCCCCAGGGCTGCCACAGCTCCAGGAGCATTTGGACAATGCTCTCAGGCACAGGGTGGCATTGTTGGGGTGTCCTGGGCAGGGCCAGGAGCTGGACTGGATGATCCTTGTGGGTGCCTTCCCACTCAGGACATTCTGTGATTCTACTTGAACGTATTTTTCCCTAGCCCAGATACTATGAGCGCTACTGGGTGACAAGGTTTTGAATCTATGACTCTTGCTCATTGCTTTTTTCATTTTCTTCTGGGTTTTATCTGCAGACATTTCCTCCCCAGCCCTGTAGGTAAGAAAAACCACACTGAAAAAGCAAACAACAAAAGCATCTGCTGAGCAACGGGACTACTTTAAATGCATTTAGCAGCAGGGATGAAGGCTCTGTACATACTTGGATCTTTCCTGAAGAGAGTGTTCATGACTGTGGCATGCAGCTTCACCCTATCCCACTCTTTAAGCATCAGGCCAGAGGCCACAAACCGCTCCACCAGCTGATCAGCGACCATCTGCAGTCTGGGAAGGCACAAAAAGAAAGAACAGGGCCATGTGAAACAAGGAGCCTCTGCATCACCAGCTTTTGGCTTTTCAGCCAGGAGGGCAGCAAGTGTGAAATGAAGCCAGCATCCACACAGGAAAGGGAGCTGGTCCCTGATGGAAAGCGAGCAGAGGCATCAGGATTCAGCTCTAATGCAAAAAGTTCTGACTGCTGTGCAAAGCTTCCTTCTGCTGCAAATATTCCACGAGGAAGGGCAGATTTAGCACAGCAGAGAGCTCGCTCACAGTGACAGATGTTACTGGGAGCTGAAGGGTGCATCTTTCTACTGCCAGGAAACACAATGTGACTCTCCTTGCAAAAGCTAAAATCTGCACACCCGCAGGGGCTTGGGCACCTTGACTCCCAGAGGATCTGCTCAGGGACTGCTGCAGCCTGGATCCTCTCTGTCCCACATAACCAACCCAGCCACTGGGTTTGCTCTCTGGGAGAGCCCAGAACGTGGTGACAGGGGGCACAAACCCAGCCAGCACATCCTGGCGAACACTCCAGCTTTGGAGCTACTGAGCAAGCAAAATCCAAGGACTTATTCCCACCTTTGATCTGACTGTCAGTATCTGAGAGCAGACCCAGCCTAGGACAGGCAGCAGGAGCAGGGATCAGAGCACTGCACTCATATCTACAGAGCTGAAGGAACTTCCAGGCTGCTGCTGCCGTGCCCAAAAAATTTCTGCAGCGCCTGATTCTTACCAAAGGCAGCGAGGACATGCCAGAATGACAGCTTCCCATCTCTGAAAGTAAGGCCAGGGGTTATTCAGTCAATGCAGAAGAATCTGAGCTTCTCTCAGCACGTCCCAGGGATTAGAGAGCTTTCTGCCCTGTGAGGTCCCACCATGCTGGTGTCTCAGCTGTGGCAGAGCGTGGCCTGTCCCCAGAGCCTGGGGCTCCAACCCCACTGTCCCTCACTGCCAGCCCCCATGTGACCATTTCAAGACTCTCCAACTACCAATTGTCACGGCTTTCTACTATTTTCTGGCTTTACTTCAGTGATTTTTAGAATTAGCAATGACAAAGATTAAATGAATATCATTACAGACAATACTAAAACAAATTAAAGGAGAATAGCTCAAGTGAAAACGGTGCTTTATTACGTTATAAAGTTAATCAAGGAAATAAAACAAATTAGAATGAATTATAATGGAAATTATTTGCCATGTGGGAGGCATCAGAGCATGATCCCTCTTTCAGTCTGAGCCATTATATGTGCAGAAGGGCTTGCCAACCCCTAATTCTGTCTGCAGTTATGCAAGCTAAGTCAGGATAAATCAAATCTCCTGCTTTACAGCTTAAGCTGATCAAGATCATCCAAAGATCAGGAAGGAACTCCACCCCTCAGCCATGCCAGGAACTACACAGGGCTAACAGGACATCTTGCATGAGACAGGAAGGCACACACCTCTCTCCAGCACAGGCTGCAGCAGCCTGATCCAGCACAGGAAGCCACGTGGCTGTTACTCTCCTCTAGTATTGGCCTTGCAGCTCAGAAACTGCTTTCCCATTTCCCTAAGCAAGGCACAGCAGGTTTCAGCAGGCAAGAGGTTCAAGGAACTGCTCAGCAATGATGTGTGTCACAGAAAACAGAGCAGGGTTTTCTGGAGAGATCACCATTTGTTCCCTCTTTATAATCACTGCTAGCCCAACACAGTGTCTGCTGGAATCTCAAAGGAAGGAAAGGCTGCTCTCCATCAACACAGAAACAACTTTTTTTCCCCTCTACAAAGCTAAATTTTTTTTCTGGATGTTTGCTAATAGCTAAAGAACTCTATAAGGGGATATGATATCAGAAGGTGCTTCACTCAAATGGTGGTGGGGCACTGAATGGGCTCTCAGGGAATTGCCACTGGCCCCAAGGCTGCCAGAACTCCAGGAGCATTTGGACAACACTCAGGGACAGAGTGGTGGTATTGGGGTGCCCTGGCCACAGCAAGGAGTTGGATTCAATGACTCTGATGGGCCCCTTCCAACACAGCCTGCTCTGTGAATTCATCTGCAGGTGAGGGCAGGACCAGCCTGGGCCCAGGATTAAAACTTCAAATTGCTTGGCCCTCTCTGAGTATTCTGCTATGCAAAAAGCAAAACAGGTGCTGTGGAAGAGAAGCGTGGCAGTTTCCAGGTGCCATGCAAAGCACAAGGTCTGGTTTTGGTCAAAACCTCAGCTACCAGATCTCTGTGAAGGCCAGTGGACACATCAGTCCTTTTCTGGGGGAGTGGGGAGTGCTGCTTTCAGCTTCAAGGCAAGGTGGATTTGAAGACCTCACTTCTCCCCCCTCCCCAAAGCAGCTCTGCTGTGCACCTGTGATGCACATCAGCACTTCCTCCAGCATTGTGCCTAAGTGGGTTCTCATCACACAGGCTACAGCTGGCATCTGAAACAGAGCACAGTGCAAGTACCAACAATTCAAGCTGTCCCCAGAGGCAGGCAGACAGCACTGCCAATTTAGGCCCTGCTTACGCTCTACAGGAATTCTCTCCCAGCTCCTCCTTATTTTCAGATGCAACCAGACTGGCAAACACTGCACCTCAGAGAGAGCCAGAGCTCAGTGACTCAGGAGAAGAGGCCCAGACCTCAGCTCCCAGAGCTGGTATTTTAGATGCTCTCTACAACAAAACCCACAGAAAGGCATTTGGGTCATTCAGTGTGTGCCTCCATCTCATATTTCCAAGTGCTTCTGCCCCCTTTCTCCCTGTGCTCTGTCTCCTGGCTGATCTCTGCCTTGCCTTGCTTCTCCTCCCGCCCCATCTGTTTTTATCTCACCTCTTTCAGGGTAGGACAGACTTCAAAGTGGAAGAGCCAAGAAAAGGAAAAGACTTCAATTCCTACTGCCACTTCTTACATTTTTTTTATTTTCCCACTCATTTCCTTATCCCACTTCCGATCTCTTACTTCAACACAGCCTCCAAAGTGTGGTTTTAAGCAGGGCCCCCCTCCTGCCATCTCCTCAGCCCTCAGGGAAAGGATGTGCCAGAACATATCCCTTCTTCCCTGAGCCAGTCCCTGCTCACAGCCTCCCTGCTTCTCTGCTAGCTCCTGCTGTCCTCTAGCAATGGGAACAGACAACAAAAGGGCACTGCTGTCAGGCAAAGAGCAGGCTGAGGCTCACAGACAGCAGGTAAAGCTCTTTTGGCTACTCCCCTTCCCTACTTCTGGCAACCAGCAGCACAGAGTACAACAGCTCTTATGTTAATCATAGAATCTACAATGGTGTGGGCTGCAAGAGGTGTTAAAGATCATCTGGTTCCAAACCCTGCCAGGGGCAGAGACACCTTCCACTAGACCAGGGTGCTCCAAGCCCCATCCGTGTTTCTTCAGTCTTCCAGAAAGCACCAGGAGAAAAAGATGGTGCTGCCACTGGTGACGTGGTCCTTGCCAAAAACAAGATGAAGGAAGGTTGTCCAGACACTGCCACATCCTGGGCAGTGCTGCTTGTAGAGCTGAAGCCATCAGCCACAGTGGTGAACAGCACAAACACTCCAGCTGACACCAACCAGGCTTCAAGATTTTGCAGCAGCAGCTCCAAAAGACATTTCACACCCAGCACCTGTTCCAGACTGCTACAGACACACAAACCAACTCTGTAATCAGGTCATGCTCTTCTGAGGACCCTCTGGGCTAACTGGGTTTTAAGAATAATTAAGTGCTGCAGAATACACCAGGCTGGCCAGATTAATCTGGATTGCAGGTTGGGAACTAGACAGTAGAGGCCAAATCATCCTGCCTTCTAAGTCATCTCAGGAGTATCTCCCTGGCCATCTTATCCCTGTGTGAACCGTGACTCCATTATTCAAGCTGACAGAAACAAACGACACCCTTCAGCTGCAGCACCAGTGACTGATTTAAAGAGCAAACACATCACTGCCTTAACCGCTCCAGGAAGCAAGGATGACTTCATCTTGCTGACTGCTGGCCTGAGGACTGCCAGCAGCAGCCACCAGCTCCAGAGGGTGTTTCCCTGGCACTCTGGGGAGGAATGAGAGACAGGAGCACGGGGAACTCACCTGTCTGAGCCGTCCTTCATGTGGACTTTGGCGTAAAGGACGTCTGTCATGGCGGGGTCATCGTTCATGTACTCCACTCCTGCCACCTCCACAGTCAGGGGCTGGCCTCCAGTGATTTGGCTGAAAGCCAAGAAATCCCTCATGTTAAAAAGCAAAACATCACACCAGCTCTTGAAATGTAACACATAGTGCTCCTCGTGCACATACCAAATGTTTGGGTTTGCTACAGGAAGGAGATTAATACTCTTTTTGCTGTAGTGAGACATAAATTTGATGGTAAGTGGGACTTAAATGTTATGCAGAGTCTATGGGGCAGTGAACTCCACTGAGTTCTTTTCTGTCCCTTATTTTTCAGCTTGCTCGCACTGAAAAAACCCACACTCAAAAAATCTCCCTAATTCCTAAAATCAAAAGGCTATGCCTGCTATTGCCTTATCACCCCAAGTGGTAAAAGAATTTAAATTCATACATTCGGTGTTTCAGACACACAATAAGTCAACTTGTCAGTGCTCACAGGCCACCTCAACATGGAGATCTCCATCCACACGTCAGAAAACCCAGCAGAAGTTCATAGTTCAAGTTCTCATTCCAGAGAGGCTCAAAAGACCAACCATGAAGTCTCCAACTCTCTGATTTTTGCTGGGAAAGGCACTCGATACAGAACACAGCTCTGAGTGCAACACCCAACCAGCAAATAGAGCTGGTTTAAAATCAGCTCCAGCTCTTCATGCAGGATATAATATGCACTCCCACACCTGTAAAAGCTGTAGAGTGTATCTGCTTCCCAACATGCCACCTCCTTGCCTTTCCCAGCAGAGCAACCTGGGGAGGCTGGAGCAGCAGCCAGGGCTCCCTATGAGTAAGTGATGCCTCGTTTAACATCCAGGGCTTGTGGAAAGAACAGGGAGTGTCTGGGCAGGCAGATGGAACAAACACCAGACAACAAGGTGAGTGTGACTTTGCTCTGACCTTGCTCACTTCTGTTCAGCATTTGAGGCTCTCAGCAAAGATTCCCAAGTGAAATAAGCAGAGTGTGATTTCCTTTCCCAGTATAGTTACTGGGAGGGAAACAGCACAAATGTACTTTTATGGACATCCCACTAACAGCACTAAAGGTCATGTATTTCAAAAAGGGTCAAAAAGGTCACAGCTACTTTCACAGGGCACTGCCTGCACTTTAGAAAAGGAAATGAGAGCTAATGAAGGTTTATGTAGGTGGAAGAGAGCCTAATTAATTTTCCAAGTATATTTACTTGGGTGTGGAAGGGGAAATAAACTAAAGGTTACCTTCAAATGTTGATTCCCCCTTCACTAAAGGAAACAGGGAGCAATGATTTTCTCGGCATCAGTTCAATCCACTTATGAGGAAGCTGGCACTTTCCAAATATTGCATTCAGAGCCTCCCCCTGGAAATACACTTGCATTTCTGTTCAGCAGCTGAACTGGAGCCATCCTTTTAAAGGCAGAGGTATGAATTCTGGCCATGCATTAATTCCCACAGATATTAGCAGGCACAGCGTGGCCAATTCTTCATGCACCAAGGCAGCAAATAAATGAATGCGAAGGATCCGTGCTCTGTGTGCAAAGGCTTGGCAGAAATAAATAAATAAACCACCCCCTCAGGCCATCTTCAATTACTAAGCTGACCAGAGATAAGCTAATTACAGTGTCACTGGACCACCTTTGCAGCTACAGCCCCAACATCTGTGGATGGGTGTTAACAAGGCAGCGAGGCAGAGCAGCACGGACTGTTGCAGGCTGATCTCTCCTGATGGCTTCCCTGCACACAGCTCCCCTCGTCCAGGAATGCATGTCAAGGACACCTCAGCATCTGCTCTGAGGCAGGAGGGAAGGGCCAGAGCCAGAGCCCACTGCAGGCAGCGTGCAAAGGTAAGGGAGCTCAGCCCTCCCTCTGCAGCAGCCAGGGGACAGCGGCAAAAACTGCTCATGCAGGAAGGGCAGTGAGCAGAGCAGGTTTTCAGGGAATGCCGAGGGGCTGAGCTGAGCTGCAGATGCTGTAGGGCTCTCTGTGGCTGCTCAGTGATTTTTACTGCCCCATTTGAAACATTCAGCCTTTTAGAGGTGAGACTACTGAGCTGCTCTTCTCTTTGCTGTTCCTTGTCACGACAGAGTGCTGCCTTCCCCTCTCTCAGGGCCATCCCTTTCCCACCACTTACTCCACAAAGTCCTCTTTGCATCTCTGCAGGAGGTCACACGCTTTCTGGATCTCTTGCTCGTTCAGGAGCACCAGTGTCCCAAGAGTCAGGTGAAGCTTGGCAGGGTTCTGGAACAGGCTGCTGCTGACGCCGTGATCCTACAAATCAATCCATCACACAGAGGTGTCTTACCTCGTCCACACACCCCCTGCTCCATCACAGGGATAAATGCTACACAAAACAGCTACCAAGTCACTGGCATCAATCCTTCTATCTCTGGTTGGGTTGGTAATGACTCGACGCTGAACATTTCTCAGGCTTTGTGAGGAGGCAAGCTCAGCCTGGCAGGTGAGGCAGCTCCCTGCCTGCTTTTCCATCAGAGCTGCTGAACAGCAGCCTGGAAGATCAGTACAGCAGGCTGTAACTCAGGACCCAGGACCTGCAACACTCACTCCTAGGGGGTTTTTTTGGGAAGAGACTTCCACAGCTGTCGACGCAGCATCTGCTACCAGCAATGAACTCAACGCAAGCCAGCTCAGATTTAAAACCTAAGTCCACTTCTTGTGCAATAAAGCTGAGACCAGCTGTAGTGACAAGCTCTAAATGGTCTCTAAATCCTGTCTAAACACAGGTTGCACCTCACAACAGAAGCACAGCTAATGCCAGCTCTGATAATTATATTTTTCTTCTTCCCATATGCCCTATAGTTTGCCGAGATGAATTAGTTTAAATTCCCTTTATAAGAAGAGCTGCTTGTTGTTGCTGGGGAGGAACTGTTTCCAGGTGGAGCAGTGGTTGCATCCAGCTTTTAGAAACATGCTATTCTGTTCTAGGATACTTATAAAAATACCTCAAGGATGGTTAACACACCCATATTAAAACAATTATTTCCACTTAGTGGCCACTTCCCATCAGCACATTAAATAACCTCCAATTTTAACTCCAGTAAAAGCCAACCTGCCAGGCCATGGAAGCCTTTCTGCATCTGAAAAGAGTGCACCAGCTGAGAACAATAGCTTTGAAGTTTCTACTGCTTTCCAGAGCTTGAAATAAAACCTTTCAGACGTTTAAATGCTGCAGTATCTCAGCCCGTCAAGAGCTTAATGCCCCACATCTCGCTCAGCATTTTTCATGCCTAATGACCACGTGCAGGCCCTTCTTTACAGCACAGCTTATGGGCTGGACTAGGGACAAGGCAGGCTGCAAAACAGAGGCCAGGGGCTTGCTCCAGCAGCCACAGCTTGGCAAAAAACAGGGATGGCCCCATTTCACTTTCTCCCTACCTTCCCCTCCCTGCAGTAAAAGTTTTGTGGCTTCCTTTAATTCGTGCTGCTGTTCACATGCATGACAGGACATGATTTCTCTCCGTCAGCCTTTTTGCTCCAGCGATATCTGCAGCCAGAGAAGATTTTGCCTATCACAAAACAACAGCCTGGCTAACAGAAACTGGGAGAAGGTTTGATTTAACTTTGCCACGGACAACCCGCTGAGGTCACTCCCACAGAGTGCACAGGTGAGGTACAGCAGCACAGCCCTTTGCAGGTCAGAAAGCCAAAGCCCTGCCCTCATTTTCTGCCTCAGCACGAACTGTGCTGTAAACATGACCCTGCCCCAAAAGCAGCACTTTCCCCTGAGGTTTTCAACACCTGAGTGTGGGCTGAGAGTGGCACGTCACCTCCACGAAGCACGCTGCTGCTGCTGGGGAGTTTAGCTGTGCACAGTGAGCAGGCCAGGACCTAGATAGTCCTCCTGATTTACTCCCTAGTATTTCAGGCAGCTCCTCAAAACCCTGCTTACACTCCCTCCTCTTTCACAGGCTGGCAGATCCCACTTCTCCCACACATGAAATAGATGCTGCGTCAGAGGTGGCTCTCCCTGGAACAGCCAACGTTCCTGCAGGAGCCTCAGCAGCCCTTCCTGGCTGGATACTGCTCACCAGGATGGAAAAAGCCTGGAACTCAATTCTTCTAATCCCAGATCATGATGTGTGATCAGCAGTCACGGAGTCACCTCAGGGGAACCCGCCCTATTGTCCCTCCAAAAATTTACTGTTCAAACCTGGGCTCTTTAAGGTTTATTGAGAGGCAGGAACTTTATGCACTATCCATATGTGATTACTGCCCTTTACAGCTCATGCCTCTCCCTAACACTGCCCTGTCATGGTTAAAAAAGCCCAGTTCATTTCCACTCAGTCGTTTTTTCTCCCTCCTGCTACCAAAGACTTCTACCTCTGCTCTCCTTCTTTAGAAGAAACACAGAAAAGGTTTTATCTGGGAACTCCAGCTCTTTGCAAAGCCCAAGCATGTTGTCCCTCCAAATCTACGACCCTGTAGTAGGGAAACCATAAACCACAACACACTTCAGCCCTTCTACATGACAAGGCAAGGGCTCAAGCTCCTTAGCTCTTCTACCCTGGCTGTGTCCTCTCTACTGTTCTAAAAGCTCCCAATGTTTGCAGACAGCTTTGTTTTTTGGGTTTTTTTTTCCCTAAGAGCAGGATACTGCATGCCAGCTATAAGCCCTCTGCCACTCTGATCCACAAACAAAGGAGCAAGCCAGGAAAACAGCATTTGCACAGGATTGACTGAAGAGCTAGAGGCTCAAAAAACCCTCCCACTTTCTGTCCCTTCCACTCTGAAATAGAATACTTCATACCTTAGCAAGGTTTGATACTTACAGGTTGCCATACATTACAGCAATCATGTTTCTTTTCCCTGCTACATCTGCATCCTGTCCAGCCTGCAAACGCTGCATTTGCACAGCTTTCCAAGACCCAACTGTGATTTTTCACAGCAATGTTACTGTGAAGTCTCTTCCCTTTTCCACCTGCATGCTCAGACAGACGTCTCAGCTCTCCTCACTCTGACACCTCCATGACTGTGAGAGGAGATTTCCAAGGTCATCCAGACCTCCCACTGCACCACATCAGTGCTGAGCCTGTCCAGGTGAGCCACCTCCCCATATTCAGATTAAATCAACCTAAGAGCCTCCTCTCAGCCCTGCTTTATATGCCTGGCAGCCCTGACTGTACAGCATGAACAACACCTGAAGTGTTCTGTATTTCAGCACAAGGTTTATCTTCTAAAAGCTTTTAAAGACACACACAAAAAGAACTTAGAAAGCATATACCCACCAACATAACGCTATAAAATATAAATGAATGGTTGTCATGGTAACTGCTTCAAAGAGAAACAGAGTCCCTCTCAAATGCTCAATGGCCAGAAGAGATCCTCATACACACACAACATACACACACCTGGTCCTTTCCCTTCCTTACCATTATTACCCCTCATTCAAAGCCTGAAGTTTACCCAATTCTGTGCTGTTTTGCACCAGGTAGAGAAACGCCCCACTTCTGTCACTGAAACCTATTCAGATTTCCTCAAGTATTCTGAGAAATCCCATTGCTTTGGACAAATCTATAAGCTCTTTTATTGCTCTGAGAGGCACAGTTTTGAATTACTGTTTTTCATTACTGATGTGCTTTCTAGCAGACCCTGCTGTGAGATAAAGTGGTATTAGAGTGGCATTACAGGCTGGAGGAGTGATTGAGAGACGCACGGGGCTGCACTGTACTCCTCCAACTAACAGGAAGCAATAAACACATCTAGAAACCTGTTTGCTAATGCCAGGAGAAGGAAGGGCAGAAAAATAAAGCACTATATATTCCTAGGCTACACATATGCAACCCCCTGAATACCTATTACTGACTGAGTTCTACATTTCAAACTGAAAATTGAAACCCTAGAGCTGATGTAAGCGGCGCCAGGAACCCTTCAGGCCCTTACAGGACTTGGAGCTGTCCAGACACAGAACAAAAACTGCAGGACAGACAGAAGGCCAGGCAGGAGGAGGAAAGATGAACACAGCCAGTACCTGGTCTCAGCACTTCTCTGACTAAGACTGGATTGCTGCAGTTTTCTGAGGCAAGGAGCATCTGAAGGTTTGCAGATGTTCCCAGGCAGCCCCTTCCAAATGTGACTGACAACACTTGGGGAATGCACAAAGACTGTGAACATGTTTTCAAGAGGATGGCAGACAACCTTCACTGCCCCCAGAGATGCAAACTGACATTTAAGAGTGAGCAAGAGAGAAACCATGTGACAGACAAGATCAGGAGGGGTGTGGAGAGCAAGTAGGATCACCAGTGGAGGTTGGGCCAGTGGAGGGCTGCAGAGATGCAATCCACCTGGGAGGCAGGAAAAATGAGTGCTCTGCTGGGAGAAGGGCTGGTCCTGTGTGAGTCTGCTGTGCTGCAGGATTAAAACCACTGGAGGAGAGCACAAACAACAGCATTGCCAGCAAAGATGGATAAAACACACATCTTAAAAATGTGACACTGAAAGGACTTAGAAAGCTCCCTAGAAAACTCATCCAAACACCAGGGCAGCCTGGAAGCCAGAAGTCAGCAGGTGATATGGGATAGACTGAGGTTACTGAGGAAGAGGATGATCAAATACAGGGAGTCCAGGATGCCAAGGCCTCAGGCAGAGCAGGGCCAGATCTCCAGGAAGGCCAAGTGAAAGGACTGCAGCAGCCACAAGCCCAGGCAGAAGGGGATAAAGGGCAAGAGAAACCCCAGGCTGAAAGCAGCAGCCTCAATCCAGAGCCAATGGCACCAGCAGCCTCTACAGAATCCTGTGCAGGCCACCAGCCCCTCTAAGAGCTGCTCCTCTCACTGTACCTTTGGTGTGTCCCACACAAGGACTGGAACTAGAAACCAACAGAGGGAGCCAGGTCATCACTTGATGCCAGCCCCAGGTCCCAACAATCCTCCAGCCAACACCTTCCCAGGCTAATGTTTCCATCTCCCTGCCTGCAGGGCATTCCTTTAATCAAGGTGAGCTTTAATAAAGGTAATGCTGCTGGCTAATGAGGAGAGATCATTCTCCTAGCCCGAGGGAAAGGTTCTCCTGGCATTTCACTGGCTAATCCCTGGATCTGTTGGCCAAATTCAGCTGTATTTAATGTCAGGTGCTAGAAAGCTTCTAAGATGTCGTGGAATTAAACAGCTGGGAGGAGAACAGGGGCTTAAATCCTGACTGCCAGGAAAGACAAGACTGCAAAGACAGCTCAGATCTGCTCCTGGAGATGAAACAACTGATGCAAGAGACCATGAGAACTTGAGCAAGAACTCTTATCTCCCCAGATATCAGATAATGCACACCCATGGCATGAAGACATAGGAAACTAAACTTCTTAAGCTATGCTATCTGCAAGATTGTACTTTCCCCTTAGCAAGGCACCAGAAGAAGTGATGGGCATGAAAGTGAAGAGTATTAGCCCACAGAGCTCTGCAGTGTGCGTGCAATGTAACCTGCAACAGCCACAGAGAGACCTCTCTCCTGCCTAGAGACATCCTCCAGCAGACACAGAGGACATGGCAATTTAGTAACACCATTTCCTCTCCTCAGCCCAGCCCTGTGCACTGACACACAACTTCTGTCAGACCAGAAGTACACTAAAACAAACCACAGAACGCAGAGCTTTCCCTTCATTTTCTTCCTCATTTCCCTACGCCAGACTATTTCCTGCTCCTCCCAAAATAAGATCTGAAGGCAAGCAGGAGTGCTGTCAGCACAAAGTCTTCTGGGGAAGAAGGGAAGTGATGAGATTTCCAGGATAGCATGTGCTACCAAGTCATTTCTTGCTCAGCTCTGGCAATGACACCCATCTTCCTTCACTGTCAGAAACCAAAAGGAAAGTGAAACAGAAGCAGCAGCAAATTTGTGAATTCCCACCTGGTTTCATGGCTGTGTAAAAATCATATAAAATGTAGACAGGTCCACTACATTATTTAGTGACTGTTCTATTAAAAAACCTCAACCCTCTTTTGAAACTCAGATATCCTCCCATCTAGAAAAATCTCTCTTACAATTCACTAAGCAAACCATTCCACTTTCCAGAAAACTTCACAACAGCACTCAAGAGATCACAGCAGATCTACTAACTTAAGCAAAAGGCCTGTTGAAAACGCATTCCTAGGACACAGAACAGAATAAGGCCTTCAAGGAAAATGCTCTGTCAATAAATGAGATAGCGCTCTGCACTCTAACCCTCACGTGGATCCCTACCTTTGAGCACTTCTCCAGCACCTCCTCCTTGAACTGCAGGAACTTCTCCTGGATGGCAGGCTGGTTGAGAGCAAAGGACAGGAAGTGTGTGAAGGGCTGCTTCTTGCGGAAGCTGTCCAGGAGCACATCGATCCGCGTCCGGGCTGAGACCACACCGCCCCGCTGCTGCCCCGTGATCACTGCAGGGAAACACAGCAACACCTCTCTGCTGCCCTGAACCTCTCTGCTTTTAGCCCCAGCCTCCTGAGGAAGCAGGAGGGATCAAAACTCCCAACCATGCCCTGAAAAACCTGCCAGATTCCCTGCTTGACTTAAAATGCCTGAATGGCTGTGCTTTCCTCAGCAAAGACAGGATGATGGCATTGAAAGCATCCCTCTGCCGTCCAGAAAGTCAGCTCTGAGGGACTAAAAAACAGTAATTGAGAGCCCATTGTGTTGGGTTGGTGTGGCCAGAAATGTGTATTCTGTCACCATCTGCTGAAGCCGGGTGGGGAAGTGATTCCTTATTTCCATGGAACATATTATCTGCTAATGGGCCCTGTTTAAAACCAGCTGGGGCAATCATCTTTATCTTTTCCACAGCCCATCCTCCCTCCAGGAAGATTTCATCTGCTGCTGGCCC
>JANRGV010000111.1:30843893-30856675 GCA_024734035.1 Alethe castanea | reverse complement strand
AAGAACTGTTATTCCTAATTCCCATATCTTTGCCTGAGAGCCCCTTAATTTCAAAATTACAATAATTTGGAGGGAGGGGGTTTACATTCTCCATTTCAAAGAGAAGCTTCTGCCTTTATTGGCAAACACCTGTCCTTCAAGCCAGGACACCCATCAATTCAGGGGCCCTTATGATTTCTAGAGCATTATTTCAAGTTTTCATATAGGCAGGCAGAGTGAAAATGCCAAGGAAATCTATCAAGGATCAAGACCGTGTTGTTTGTGCATGCACTTCAAGGCACCAAACAGAGAACACTTGAGCTCAAAAGGGAAGAACAGCAAGGATCAAAATTTCCTTGGCTTCCTATTATTCCATGTTTTCAACATCTCTCAACCTTCCTAACAATCCTTCACAGTTCTTGGGAAGAAGTCAAGACCCACTCCTTGAGAAGCAGCACCATGCTCCTGCACAGGATCACAGTGGGATCCCCCCAGCACTTCCTCCTCACAGCTCTGCCACAAACATCCCTGCACACAGTGCCAGCAATCTCTGGAGCATGCCCAAAGGAATATCTACTCTGGCAGAACTCACATGGGTCAGCACTGATGAGCAAGGTCTCCTTTCTTTTTAAATCCCTGGAAGTGATGAGAGGGAACATATGGTACAAGAAGCCCTGCTCTCAGTGCTGGGATCTAGTGACAGCATCAGAAAGTCAGGAATGTCATCTCAACCCTTCTCATATTAAAGCACGTGCAGATGTTTATTTTGCACACAGACAAACAAGGTATTTCTCTGAATGCTTATTTCAGTTTCTTCATAGAATACTACTTAAAAAGCAAAAAAAAAAAAAACAAAAAAACAACACCTTCAGGACCCAACTTCTCAAGCCAGTCATTTAAGGCCCAGAAGTGTGTTTTTTAAAAAAAAAACCAACCTGTTTTATAAGGTTTTATAGACAATAAAAATAAACCCAGGAGAAAAGTGGAGAGACTTTCCCAGGGCCAAAAAGTGAGTCAGTGCTGTGTCAGAAGAAGGAATTAAAGGGAGAACACCTCCTGTACCCCCTCCTCCCCCCTCCAAATTGTGCTTGTGCAAGAGCAGATAAAAGCACATTAATTTTATGTGTATCCTACTCACCAATTTCTCCTTCCACTCCAGGCTTGGGAATGCTGATGGAGGTTCGAGTCTCTGTTTCTAGCCTCTTCTTGGTTTCCCCCTTCTTCCCAATGATGTACCTGGAGGCAGAAAGTACAAGAGTTTCCACCACACAGTGACACTGAGCCACCTTCCATCATGTGTGTCCAAACCCAGACCCTCTGTGGCAGAGGGATGCACACACCCAGCTCCATGTGCAGGACCACATCCAGGCACAGAGGTGATTCCCAGGACTTCACACATGTCCAGCCTGGGACAATGTGGAGTTATGGCTCACAACTGGTTAAAATTAAAGTAAGTTGGTAGGTCCACAACAGCTCTGCCCACCACATTCTGCCACAGCCTCTCCATCAGCTGGGCTCTCTCTTTTCCCATTATCCCAGCTGAGGAAGAAATAAGGGCTCTTTTTCTGCTCTCTGCTTTGCTCCAGGTAGTCATTTGCCAGCATCCTAATACACAATGGACCACTTTTCCTTCTCTATATTTCAGCAAAACTATTCAACTAATAAAACTGTCAAAAATAACTAGATAAAACTCTGAACACTACAGATTCCCCAGTAGTCAAGGGACTGGAGTAAACAGCCAATTCCAAATTCCAGTCCCCTTCTCTGAAAGCTTCAACAAACTCCCCCTGTCAGGCTGCTTGCTTCCAGCTCTTCCCCCCTTCCTTCTCTCACCCTCCTTGATGCTTTTATGTTCAAGGGAAGAGATGTTCAAAGACTCTGCTGGCAGCCAGCAGGCACCACCTGCTGTCCCTACCACGGGGACGGTGAGGAGTCAAGCGAGGCCCAACTGCACTAGAAAGGCATTTCCAATTTCCCCTTCCCCAACACTCCAACCCAGAGCACAGAGCACATTCCACAGATCCAGCGCTCACCCCAGCCTCAAAAAGAAACAAACATTCTGTGCTCAACTTCTTCCCCAGCTGGCAGCAAATCAAACAAACCAAAGCACACAGGCTCACTTGTATAAGGGGCTGGGAACCTCCACCCGGCACTGGAAGCCTCGCTCAGTCTCCTCCACCACAAAGGCATCGCAGGGCTCGTCCACGCAGTCACCGGGGCCTACCAGGAAAACCACATCAGACCCTGCACAACCCCTGCCAGTGCTGTATGGAGGACAACAGCCTCCTCCCAGCCTTCTCTCAAGGTTAAATGAAGGAAGGAATGGGCTCCTCTCTGCTGTGGATAACTGCTTTTTATTTATCACCTCACTACCAGCTCTGGAACACATAATGGCTGCTTCTAAATCCAGCCAGCTGTGAGGTGCAGGTACAGCCCAGGTTTTTACTCAGCTGGAGTTTGTGCAATTCCTACACAGTGGGAATGGTCTTTTCTGGCAGCCAATGCAGAAATTTAAGCTTGCAGAAGAGCACAGATAAAAGGTGAGGATGGTTTTGGTCCGAGGGTTCAAGCCAGGGATTTAGAAACGGCCTCAGAGGAAAAGACGCTCCTTCCATCCGCAGGCACGGATCAAACAGCATCCTGAAAGAAGCCTGCTTCCCTTCCCCTTCCCAACACAAACAGGGATGAATCTGGATGAAAAGCACCTTGTTAAAGCCTAGTGCAATCCACTGAAAGGCAAGGTGGGACACCACTGCCACACTCCCGTCTCAAAAAGTGACACTGGAGCTTTTCTGTGCCCACAACAACTCACACACAACTACAGCAAACATACAGGCAGAAAGACAAAATAAAACACACCAGGACAGGAAGACTTTTGTCTCCAAAATAGGTAACACCTTCCAAAAGCTGCACTGTAAGAGGCCAGTTTTTAAAGGTAAAAACACTGGAAGGACAGAGGGTCTTTAGCAAGCAGCTGCCATATCTGCAAATAATAATGGTAAGGAAAAGAAAGAAACCTGGGAAGAACAGGTCTGCAGAGCTAATCTGGTTTTCCCTTTTCCTGGAGATCTTCCACAGCCAGCAAGCAAACTGAACAGTCAGCAGCACAGTCAGCCAACCCACTTGGGATAAGTGGGGCTGCTTCCACTTTGGGCAGCAGGATCATCAGGGACCAATGCAAAGCCTTTTTGTCGCTCCTGAACACCTCAATCCGCCACATGGGCAGCTCTCTGTGCTCACAAAGGCATCACAGATGACACTGAGAGCTCCCCAGGTCCCCTGTGTTGATGTTCACACCTCCTGAGCATCACTCCTTACCTGCACAGAAGTCCTCCTCCTCCTCGTGTGGGAGGGCCTGCTCTTGGATGAGATTTTTCCGGTACACTCGCCCCCCGATCCTTACCAGGGGGGGCCGCAGCACGTCCATCCTGCCCCTCCTCCTACTGCAACAAGAGACAGCCATGCTAACTCAGGCCAAGGAAAAGCTAATTTTGGCGTTTCCTTGCTCACTGGGTTGGGAGGTACCTTAAAGCTCAGCTCTTTCCAATCCCCTGCCACGGGTTCCACTATCCCAGGTTGTTCTGATGGGGCAGCCACAGCTTCTGTGAGCAACCTGTGCCAGGGCCTCCCCACCTTCTCAGGAGAACAATTTCTTTCTAATATTCAATCTCGACCTCCCCTCCTCGAGCTAAAAGCTCCTCCATGTAGAGTCTTCAGAAAGGCAACACCTCCTCAAACCCTATGTGCCTCAATCCAAGAGTAATTTTATGAGAAGTCACAAGTACATCAAGCGAAATCAAGTGAAAACAGGAAATTTTAGCGTGAGGTATGTAACTCTGAAACTCACAGGTTTCAGCTAAAACTCACTGTAACCTCAGTCAATGTGACATTTCATAAGTTTCTTAGGGCTGGCACCGAGTTAAAAACGTTTAGAGTGGAGAACATTTAATGGTGCTAAAACAAAGAGTCAAAGTGTTCTGTCAAACTTCACATCTTCAACACTTGAATTTCCATGTTCGTATGGTTAATTGAATATTGGTTGTCTCAATTTTAAACCAGAATCTGATACTCAGAAAATACAATTTCCACCAAAAAAATCCACCATTGTCAGAAGGTTTACCTGCCCACTGCAACAAAACAGGAAAAAAATAAGAGCTTGCCTCGGAAGCAACTAGAATTTATTACAGAGTGACATCAGGTTGAGAAGGTTAATACTTCTCCCCTCAGTTTGAGCCCCACCTTCTGAAATGACTCACAATCATCTGAACTTACACGGAAGATGAAAAAACCTTACACTCCAATAAAAGTAATAATTCCTGTAACTCAAGGGGAGAAGTGCAAAGGTCAACTGTGCACAATGACGGAAAAAGCCATGAAAAATCATTTGCTGGGGCTTTGGCTTTCAGGCAGGCTTTTTTGGACAGCTTATGTTTTTAACACACTGGTGCCACAATTTCTTGACACAGGGCTTCTGAAAAATGAGCAGCAACAGCGGGAGGCACAAGGCGGCTGGAGCCGCAGCCTTATGGCAGGATCCGGCTCCTGAAGGCAAGACCCAGAGGGGCTGTGGGCAGCTCGGCGGGAAACAACTCCGGTCCACCCGGAGAGGGCGGCAGGAACACCGCGGAAATTCCCGCAGCAACAGAACCGCTAGGCTTTATGCTCATACACCTGCGGAAAGGCGGCGGAGGCAGCAGCAAAGCTCCCCGCTCCGCTCCGCCGCCATTTTGTTCCCGCTGCCTTCCCCGCCCCGCTCCCGCCTCGCGCCCCGCCGGAAGTGGCGCGCGCCCGCCCCATCATGCACCGCGAGCGCGGCCACGCGCGCCGCCCGCACCAAGGCGCCGTCCGCGCTGCCCGGTGAAGGAGAGAGGGATCGGGACGGGGCCGGGGAGCGCCCGGGAGGCGTCGGCGGCGCGGAAGGTGAAGGGCGACGGGATGAGCGCGCGGGGAGGGCGGAGGCTGCGGCGGCGCGTGGGCTCCGCACTCACCGGGAAGCGGCTCGGAGGGGCCATGGGCGGGTGGTGGCGGCGGAGGCGTGGTCAGGATGTGGGCGTGGTCCTAAGCAGGGGCGTGGTTGGGGCGTGGCCTCGGGCAGTGGGGCTCCCCGCCTCCGCCAAGATGGCGGCGCCTTAGGTGCCTGAGGCGTTGGCTGGAGGTTCCTGTAACAGGCCCAGGCATCGCCCTGACCTGCCGCCTCCTCTCCTCTGCTCTGCGTTTGTTTAAAATAAACCCCCTGCAGCCACACTTAGGAATGTGTCGGGTCTGCGAGCCCCGGCTGGCGTCGTTTCAGCGCAAACGATCGTCGCACCTCCCTTGCGAGCAGCGAGCTGAGCCTGAGGGTTTGCTGAGGGAGGTGTTTGCTGGCTGTAGCATAGCGAAAATAAAAGTTTGTTTTGTGCCTGCGTTTTTCTGTAAGCCCCCAGCCTTCTGTGAGCTGCTGTGTTCTGTGTTACACACAGTAACCTTGAGCACTGTAGGGAAACTTAAAAGGAGTGGAGGAACAGGACAAAGGGAACGGCTTCCCACTGATAGAGGGCAGGGTTAGGTGGGGTATTGGGAAGAAATTATTCCCTGCAAGCCCCTGGCACAGGTTGCCCAGAGGAGCTGTGGCTATCTAATCCCTGGAAGTGTCCAAGGCCAGGTTGGACGGGGCTTGGAGTAACCTGGGATGGTGGAAGTTGTCCCTGGCCGTGGCAGGGGGTGGAATGAGATGAACTTTAAGGTCTTAAAACCTCATTTTCTCCACAAAACCCTTGAGTGCTTTCCAGGGGTGCTGTCTGTGTACCCTACAGAGCCTGCAGAAATGTACTTAATACGATAACAGAAATGAATGAAATGGGCAGGGCAATTTGGAAGTGCTTATGAGTACTTATAACTATTTGGAGGAGCAGCAAGTGTTGCCACTGATAAGGGCCAAGTGACACCTTTTTTACTATCAGAGAGGTACATGACAAGTTTTAAGTCCCATGTTGTGACAAACTGTACCAGTTTGGGTACAAACTGGGTACCCAAACTGGTACAAAGCCACTACCTCTTAAAAACAAGGCTGAGAAGAGAGCGTGCAAGAGGCAGCCGGAATTGTGCTGCACAGGCAGATGGGTGCTCAGGCATTGCCAGTTTAAGTCCAGTACAGCGTTTTAAAGGCAAAAGCACGTCTGGAGTGATGCAGAAAGCAGCTGCTGCGAGTTAGGCACGGCGTGGCTCCGTGCAGGATGCGGTGCTGGAACTGGCAGTCCCACAGCCTTCCAGGTTTTATGAGGCAGCAGGGCTTCTGTGTTTGTGCTCCTGGAAACAAGGAGCAGGGGGAAAGGAAAGAAACCCCGCCTTTTATGACCCTGGGGAGCGGGACAAGCGCCAGGGCAGCTAAAGGCCAGTGAATTCAGGCCAGCAATCTGTACCTCGTTATTCTTGTGCGCACTCAGGGGAATTCCGAGGGGTTGGAGCGGGGGTTACCATCAGTTTCGGGGTGTGACAGCTCTGTGACCGGCCCCACAGTGGGTGCAGGCAGCTCTCCCACACACTCAGGGCAGCCTGGACGCTCTGGGGCAGTGGAGGCGGCTTCATCCTGCCCCTCTCTGCCTTCATCCGTCCTCAGAGACGTGTGGCTGCTGGCTCTGCGCCCTGGGGAACTCCAAGACGCCCGCCCTTCCTAACTCAGGCTCTGCTCTTTGTCCTCCCAGGCTGGGCCGGGGTGCCATGGCAGCCTCCTCCTCCTCCTCCTCGGCCGGAGGAGTCAGTGGCAGCTCCGTGACAGGGTCGGGGTTCAGCGTTTCGGACCTGGCGCCGCCCCGGAAAGCCCTCTTCACTTATCCCAAAGGAGCCGGGGAGATGCTGGAAGGTGATTGCTCCTGCCCTTCTCCTTCCCCAAGCTGCTGAATTTCGCACCCCACTGGCAAAAGCTGGAGATAGAAAGGAAGCAGCAGGGCTTGGTTGGTCCCGGCTTTCCCACCAGTTGTTCAGGAGGAAGTGATTTTTCTGGCAGTCACCTGCTTTTTAGCTCCATGACAACACTTCAGACCAGGAAGCATCTACCTGAAAGGGAACATGACTGTGTTAATTGCTCATTGTTAGCTAATCCTTTGATGTCAGGCAGGGATTACTGCGAGGATAGCTGAGACAGGAGTATTTTTCTTGGCAGAAGTAATAATTTTCTTGGTTTGGGTTGGATTTGACTGGGTTAGTCCAGGATGCAGCTTGTCTCCCTGCCAGCTTGCATCTGGGTGCCCGAGCCCTGCTTCCAGCTTTGTCGGGAGTGCGGAAGCAGAAGCCCAGTGAGCTCTGGGTGAGGGAGGAAGGGCAGGTCCTCTGAGACCAGAGTCTCTCTGTCTGCTCCCCTTGAACTTCCCTTGTCACCGTGGGATGTCTGGAGTGTCCCTATGGCAGCACAGAGTAGCTGGGAGCTGATGGCTGTGCCGCTGAAGGGTTGTTTTTATTACACATTAGAGCCCATATGCCAGGCTATTGAAGTAATTATGACTAAAGGTTTGCTCACAGAACTTAACGAGCCCTCAAAACAAATTAAAGCAATGAAGCACTTCGTGTTACCAAATAGGCAGCTGTTCCTCCTGAGAGCCACTCGGCAGGACAGACAGGGAGTCTGTAGGAGAGGATCCAACATTTGGGGTGGAAAAGGCCTCCAAGACCCCACCTTGTCAACAGCACCAGAGCACTGAGTGCCATGTCCAGTTGTTCCTTGCACACCTCCAGGGACAGTGGCACCACCACCTACCTGGACAGCCCCTTCCAGTGTTTTTCTGTGTAAAAATTCCTGCTGATGTCTCCACGGTGCACTTGGGGCAGCACTTGTAAGAGGAAGCTCTGAGCACGGTGAAACTCCAGCTCTTCCCTTGCGTTCAGCTTTGGATTAGATTTTTCCAGAGTTTTGTCTTTGAAGCTGCTCTCCATGTTGTTAAGGCACGGAGCTTTAAATGGATTGTGCTTTGGGCTGACCCCTTTACCAGGAACACAGCGGTTCACCTGCTCTGGGTGGCAGCAACAGCCAAACATTGTCCCTGGTGCAGGAAGCTCTAGGTTGGCTTTTTAATTTCTGACACCAAAGGTGATACACCCATTCTTTCATCAAGCAGCTACCAGTGGAGAAGCTGCAGTTTCCTCTTCAAAAATTCCCACTGAGTGATTTTTATTGCTGCTTTAACTATCTCGCTTGTTTCTAAATAAATGTGTAGGTATTTTAGGGTTTTTTAGAAGGAGGCAGTATAAACTATGTCAGTGCTTGGTAGACAATTAGCTATATTTTCCAGATTGCTCTATTTCTGAGTCACTTGTGTGATCAGTTACTGACTTGAATGGCAAGATACACATTATTTGAAACTCTGTGTAGGGTTATGGTCTGAGCCTGTGGGAAATCCTAAAACATTTTAAGGACATGAGCATCCGAGCCCTGAGGGAATCAGAGACTGCCATAACATTACCTGGCTTCTCCCTAGCTTAACTTTTATTTAAAATGGACTAAAATTGCTTGTCAGAGGGGATGTAACAGAATTCCAGCAGGGATGTCTTCATCCCAGGAAGCATCAGGAGCCAGCCAAAGCCCTGCACAGGGTCAGAGGGGCTGCAGGGGAACGTGTCGGAACGAGGCAAGGGGGAACCCACGCCTCAAACATAAAAACAGGAGGTCAGGGGCACTGAAGGCTGCTCAGCCTCAGACTCTGGGGTCCAACCATGTCCTTTTTGTGTTTACAGATGGCTCTGAGAGGTTCCTCTGCGAGTCAGTGTTCAGCTTCCAGGTGGCATCGACGCTGAAGCAAGTGAAGCACGGTAAGCGCCGCGCGCCGGCGCGCGTGGCTCGGGGAGGGCGGCGGGGGCAGAGCCTGACCTGCTCTCGGGTGCCAGCCACAAGAAAGCAGAGGGAACGCTAAGTCAGGCCACCACTGAGTCCTTTTGCAAGCCCTATGCAAAGCGCTGGAAGCCCACAGAAGCTGGGTGGGAACAGGCTGTGCCTCCCGAAGCTTGTTTATCCATGGCTGTGTGGCAGCACAAGGTGAGGCCCGAGGAGGAGGTTCTGGGCAGGAAACGCCCACGCTCTGATCTCGGCCCAGCGCTGACTGTCTCTCTGGCCTGGGGCACAGAGACGCTCCATTCCACCTTTGTTTCTCTGCTGAGCCCTTGTGGCCCTGGCAGGGTCAGGTGAGGTTTGCAGAGGCACTCGCGTGGCGTGGCGTGGCGTGGCGTGGCGTGACAGGGCTGAGGCCACTCCCTGCCTCCCCGGGAACAGCCTGACATCCTGTGTGAACCTCTGCTTCCCTGCCAGGCCCTTTGCCCTCACCCAGGTGCCTGTGACCCAGCGATGGGCTTGGCTTCGTTCTCACAGAGCCCAGCAGCAGATCCTGTCTGCTGCTTGAGGGTCACATCCTTTCTGGGCCCCGCCTCTGGCCAGCCAGAATGGTACTTCCACCTGTTGTCTCTGAGTGGAGAGGTTTCCTGTCCTGCTCCGGTTGTGGGGGCGTGCAGCAGCTTGCAAGGCCGTGATCCTCTATTTCTGCACCAGAAAGCAAAGCTGAACTCCAGAGCCATTGTTCCTACAGCTCTGCTGTGGCTGTAGCTACCAGGGGCTGCCACACGGCCTGGCACCCCGATGGACACCAGCCTGTGGAACTGTGGAGCACCTCCCTGTTTTCTCCCTATAAGAAAGAAGGGCTTAAAAAAGTAGATGGAGGTCATCATTTTTTGGCTTGTTTGTTTGACAGTTCCCAAAAGGGTGCAGGAGGTGGAGTGAGAACAGTCCCTCTTAAAACAGACCCACTGCTGCAGTCAGCATAAATCACACACAGTTTATGTTACACCTCGTGCTAGCCCTGGTCTCTCTAAGAGGCTGCAGTGAGCTCACAGCACTGTTAGACTTCCAGCAGAGCTGGGAGAAGGGATATTCCCATCTCTGCACCACTGCAGCACATTTAACTGAAAATGGGCCCTGTGTGCCCAATGCACGACAGGTTATAAATAAACCTGAGAGGAAGACGTTGTCTGGGGACCTTCCTCTCATTAGCAAGCTCTGGTTGCAGAGCCTCTCTGCCACACTCATCCAGGTCCTCCTCCAAGGACCTTCATCAAAAGCACAGTTCCTCCTGCTGCACCCAGCTCTACCGTGGGCTGACCAAGCGCTCTCTGAACTTCTCTGTTCTTCTGCACTATAAATATTTATGCTTTATGAAATGAGCTTCATCCTGTTTTCACCCCCGTGCACTAATGGGCCTGATGTTCCCCTGTTAGGACTTGAATGTGCATGGCACGGGCAGGGATGGGTAAACACACACTGGGGCAGAAAAGCCTGTCCCTGCTTTCTCCTCGCTGTTTGTACAGAGTGGGTTTGGATTCAAATGGGCTCCGTGGGTTTTATTCTGCCCTGCTCCCCACTGACAGCTGGGAATTTGCATCTAATTGAAAGGTTTAATTGCACTGCCATTGCAAACCACAGTTACCTTTGAACTCCTCGCAGATCAACAAGTCGCAAGGATGGAAAAACTTGCCGGTCTGGTGGAAGAGCTGGAGGCAGATGAGTGGAGGTACAAGCCAATAGAGCAGCTCCTGGGATTCACTCCCTCCTCAGGCTGAGCGTGTCTGGATCGCTGCTGTCAGGGAGCAGAAGAAAAACATTCCCTGGCCTGGCTTCAAAACACCCCCCATCATTTATCAGATGCTAGCAGCTGCATCGGCACGATGGGGCTCCGGGTTTTTTTGAGAGTGGGGATCCCCCGTGAAGCTGCCAATAAACGGAAATGATGGGATTCTGTGGGTCTTTACAGGCTGGCAGGGCTTTGATTCTGTAACTTAGAAGGCAGGATGAGCTGTGCAGCCCTCGGAGAATCTCCGTGTTGTTTACAGAGGAGGGCACAGGGACAGCATGGCTGTGGGGTTCCCGCTGGAGCGCAGCCGGAGCGCTGGGTGAGCGGGGAAACCCTCTGGAGCAAGTGCCAGGAGCACTCCTCAGCCCTGGCTGTCGTGCTGGGGGATGGACACAAACTGTCCTGGGGTCGGGTGAGGGGCCAGGCGGTGTCACCTCCCAGCAGTGCCTCGGCCACTGCCCAAGCCGTTCCCCCTTCATCGCTGTTTGTCTGGTAGCGCTGGCAGGACGCTGCTCTGTCTTCAATACCCTGAAACTTTGTCCTCTTTGTTCTGTATTAGATTTCTCTGTGACAATAAAATGACTCTGAAACTCTTTACCTGGTTTGATGAGGGAAACAGTTGGCTGTTTGGGAGCTAAGGAGGTTTAGTGAAGCTCAGAGGCAGATCGACTGTCATGATGGTGGACTGGAGTTCAATGTGAGAGGAACCAAACCATGCTCAAAAGTGGCTTGATTTAAGCCAGATTTTAATCCTGGTTTAACTCAGCCAGAGGAGAAGACCCTGGTTTAAAACCATCCATTTTAATCATCTTGTTTTTCGGTTGTACTTCACTTCTGTTCTTGGAGGGAACTGGATTTCCATGTTCTGGCGTAACCATTTCAACATGTTGATTTTCCATGGATGAGAGCCTTCACCCCACGGCTCTGCTGGCCAGCAGGGGGTAGGAGCAGCACCGTATGCAAGCAATTATTTGATTTACTGCTCCAGATGCCTAATTTTTCCATTTTCAACATCTTACTTACGAGATGATTGTGTTTTTTACTCACTATTTCAGCCCAGCCACATCTGCATCGAAACAGATTAACTGGGATCCATTCCCATTTTAGATCACCAGCAATTAGCTAAAACTGAGGGGGAGAAGTGTGCAGCCACCTTCTGTGTTTGTTGCTGTTGACAAATCAGTCCCAGTGCCAGAGTCAGCTCGGGGCAATCCGGAGCCCCACGCTGCCCGATCCGCAGGTGAAGCCGCAATTCCAGCTTCGTGGAAATTCACCGGAGCGGCGCAGGGGCGTTCTCACGTAGCGCTGCAGCTCAGCTGAGACTGTCCCACGCTGGCCGCCCCGGCCCCGGCCCCAGCCCGGAAAACCTCCTCCCCAGCCTTGGAGGGCTGCCAGGCCCAGCTCTGCGGGGGCCTCCTGCACAGTCAGCGGCTCTCCAAACGTGACGGCAGGCGGGATTCAAACTCCATCCCAGATGGGAAAGGAGGGAGCGCTTCAGCCCTCCACTTTTTTGTTTGCTTGCTGGCATCTATTTTTAATCCTGCTAACTCCAGCCACCTAAATCTACCTTGGTCAAAGCTGCCAAAAATGCTCACCCCGTATCATTGTGGGGAGCAGCAGATCCCCCAAAACCCCTCACTCACAGCCGCTCCCCACTACTCGCTGACCCAGCACAGTCAGGCGCAGAAAGAGCTTTTCCTTTTCACTGCTCAACTTGGGAAACTTCTCCACCCTGCCAGCCCTCCTGGGATGCCAGGGGCTCGGTGCCTGCAGCTCTGCCCAGGGGATGCAGTGCCCAAACATTGCCCAGATTTCCCCGTCCAGATCCAAAACACGGCGGGGCTGAGATTGATCCCCCTCTCCCTCCTCCCATTCCTTGTTTTCCAGCAGTTTCTTGTGCTGGGACAAGAGCAGGAGCAGGGAACGTCCCCAGCCAGCTCTGTGCTGTACATGGTGTGTTTGTATGTGTGCCCAGCACCAAAATAGACACATGTGTGAGAGCCATTGAGAGGAAGTGAAAAGTTCACCCTGTACAGTACTACGAATGCAAAAACATGTTGTTGGCCGTTCCCTCCTCCCGCTCAGTAAACACTTCATGTAAGGCAAGGAGAACTGGAGGGATCCATATGGGCAAAAACCTTCCAGGCTCCCCCTCCTCCAAACCCAGGGTTTCCCTGGCAGCTGGAAATTCCCAAGCCAACCTATTTCCTGCTTTGCAGA
>JANRGV010000111.1:30816700-30843741 GCA_024734035.1 Alethe castanea | reverse complement strand
AAAAAAAAAAAAAAAAAAAAAAAAAAAAAAAAAAAAAAAGCCGAACAAAGAGCCTCGTTCAGGGCTTGGTGGTTGGTTTTCCTGTGGGTGCTCGCAGCAGAACGTTATGTACCGGCACAAGCCCCGCTCACACCTCCCCTCCCCGGCTCCTCTCGCCGCTGGCCGCGGCCCCAAACGCCGGCCACGGCGCCAAGGCACGCGCTCGCCTCGCTGCCCGGGCACCTCTCCCAGCAGCGAGGATGCAGCTCCCCCAGAAACACGCTCTGCCTTCTTTTCCCCCCGAAACACCCAAGGGGAGATGACTTTCACAGCCCCGCACCCTACGGTGCCGACCCAGCACTCGAGCCGGCCTCTCGGCTGCCAAAACCTGTCCGCCGCCCTCCTGGATGCGCGTTCCTTGTTCTCCGCCCGGCTCCTGCAGCTGCTTGTCCCAGGGGCGAGAGACGGGCCCGCGAGGTTTGGCTGTGGCACGGACCCGCCCGGCCGGCAGCACGCCGGGACCTGCCAGCGCGTCCCACGCAGCCTGTGGGAGCTGCCCACGGGCTCGGGAGGTGCGGGGTCACCCCCCGTGTGCCTGTCACCCCCAGCCACAGCCAGGGACCCGCTGTGAAGGACACACACCCCGCCCGGCACTCGGGGGCGCGGTGACAACCATGGCCTCAGCCCCTCTGATACTCGGACACAGAGGGTGCCATCCGTGTCTGTGCCAACCCAGTGTGCAAATTTAGCTAAGAGCAACTTTTTGGGGAAAAACCGTGAAGCCAGGGCCTCTTCCGTAGCAGTAGCCCATGGGGCAGGAATTTGCTCCCCACCATACAGGGGACACGGCTTGCGCCCGACGTGAGCCAGGGCACTCGCTGAGCCCCTCAGTACATCTCCTCCCTTCCTCCTCTTCCTCCTCCTCCTCCTCCTCCTTCCCAGCCCCTCCCCCTGCAGCCTGCAAAAGCGCTGAGCTCAGCACATCCCCGGCAGGGGCCCAGCCAAGGACCCTCCCCAATGCCAGCCGCTCCCCCCGCCCCGGCTCCTGCTTAACCCTTTGCAAAGCCGGGCTGGAAATCAGAGCGATCAAGTAAATCCCATCACGGAGACGGGAACAGGCTGTGCAGAAAGCCTCGATCTGTCTGCTCTCCCAGAAAGGACAGCGGGTCAGAGGCAAAGACACGCTGCTCGTCCACAGAAACCACGCTGGGTTTACTGCCAGCAGCAGGACCAGGGGAGGGGAAGTGCAGGGATTACCAGCACTGGAGCTAAAACTTTACTTTCCAGCCCAAAACCATTCCTAGAGGCCCTGCTGCAGTGGAGCAGCTTGGATCTCAGCTTCTTTTGGGAAGCAGAAGGAGCTGCCAGCCCCACATTGCCTCTCCTCCCCTCCTAGCTGGATTATTTTATTGCAGGGATCAAAAAATTACATTTCGCTTTCAAACTTGCCATCACACCAGAGCTGCTTGCTCCACTGCCTACCAGGAGATGTTATGGCAAAGAAAGAAAAATATTTATGCTTGGCTCCAGAATTCCAGCTTATTTTTAGCAAGGCGCCTTCCCTGTGGTCCTTTACCTCTTTTTTGTTTGTTTGCTGCTCTCCCCCCTGTTTTGACCCCCCGAACCAGCAGATCCTCATCTATTTTCAGCCTCACACAGCCGACGTTCGTACCAATGACTCGGTGGCTGTGGGGAGAAATAACCCACGAGGTACATTTTGTGAAAAACAGGATCCCAAGCACCATCCAGCTGAGCGTGCAAATATCGGGGTGTATTTTTAACAGCTGGGGTTGGGGCATTGTTCATTTTTTGTTTTGTCCCAAAAAGCCGAGGAGTAGCTCTGCAAGCTGCAGGCGCAAGCCAGGACTTGTTCCCAACTCCCCACACATCTCCTCTGTTCCTCGGGATGCTACCCACTCCCCCAGCCTGGCCTTCCACGCCCAAAATGCTGATGGATTCAAGCTCTGCCCTGAAAAGCAGGGGTGGTGGCGATGCTGGTGGGGTGCCCAGACCCTCTGCCCGTTTTGGGTGGGAGGTCACAGCAGTGGGTGAGGGACCCTGCCCCTCGCTCCAGGCTCTGCACCGCGTTTATCGCCGGGCTCTTATCAATCTGGGCTCGGGAAGGACAGGAGCCAAGATAGGTCCCGGGGTGGCTGCGGAGTGTGCTCAGCCCCTCCGATAACGCCGCAGGCAGCGCAGCGGGAGGACAAACAAAGCCCTTTATCTGCAGTTGGGCTCCTTGCGCTCCTCGGGGTCTGGCTTTGGGAAGGTCACGTACGCGGGGAGCGGCTGCGGGGGACAGCAGAGCCGGGGCGCGGGCGTGTCCCGCCCCAGTTTTTGGGGACACCAGGGAAGGCAGACAGGGGTGACCCCAGCCTGGCACGGAGCAGAACCCCATCCCAGCCTGGCCCCGCAGCCCCTGATCTTCAGCGAGTTCCACTCCACCATCCCTCACCGCCTGAACAAAGCGGGACAGGGACAGCGAGCGGGACAGGGACAGCGAGCGGGACACCGGGATCACGTCTGGGCTCCCGGTTCGGTTCGTGCCTGGAGCGGGGCAGCAGGATCCGGCCCCAACCCACACCGGGGCAGCGGATCCGGCTCCATCCCACACCTCCCACACCAGGGCAGCGGGATCCGGCCCCATCCCACACCAGGGCAGCAGGATCCGGCTCCATCCCACACCAGGGCAGCGGATCCGGCCCCATCCCACACCAGGGCAGAGGGATCCGGCCCCATCCCCTGCCAGGGCAGCGGGATCCGGCCCCATCCCACACCAGGGGAGCGGATCCGGCCCCATCCCACACCAGGGCAGAGGGATGCGGCCATGCCGGTGCAAACAGCCCCTGAGGGACGAGACAGATCAAGGCCTACCCCACAGGGGAGCCCCCATTGCTTGCCCAGCCCAGGGAGGGTTCGGGGACGGCGGGGACAGGGCGGGTGTCCCCTTCCCCACCAGGACGGTGTGCCCGAGCGATGGGCTGGCCCCCATCGGGGGGTGCTGTCCGGGTCCGGGGGTGCCCCCGAGCCCGGCCCGGCCCGGCCCGGCCCTGACGCAACCCCCGGTCCCGTTTGCAGCGCCCGGGCCGCCAGGGGACGGGGCCTGAGGGAGAGGGGCGTGGCCCATGGAGGGGGCGTGGCCTCCCCGCTGTCACCGGGCAGGAGAGACGCCGCGGACGTGCCCCGCGCTCCCATTGGCGGACACGGAGAGGGGGGCGTGGCCCGGCGTGCCGTGGCTATATAAGGGTGGGGCGCAGGCAGTGCAGGCAGAGCGGCGGCGGAGCCGGGTGTGTGTCGGTGCTGGTGTATCCGGAGCCATGCCCGGGCTGTGGGAGCGGCTGGCGGGCGGCGAGCGGGGCCGCCTGGAGACCTCCGACTGCGAGTCTCTGGGCAGCGCCTCCGGCTCGGAGGGAGGTGAGTGCGGGGATGGATCGGGGTCCCTGGGCGGAGGGAGGGTGGTGCCGTGCCAAGTTAACACCCGCAGAACCCCGGGTCGGTGTGTCCCAGAACCACCAGCACACCGCTGTTACACCCCTAAACCCCCGGGATCGCTGTCTCAGCACCCATGGCCTGACCTGCCTGTGTCCCCCCGCAGATGCCGAGTACGCCGAGGGTGTCTCCCTGCCGGACATGGACCTGGAGCTGCTGCACGACCCCGAGGACGAGCAGCTGTGCGCCAGCCTGCTGGACGTGGTGCAGGCCGCGCTGGGCCGGGCCCCGCTGGGCTCCAAGCGCTGCTCGCGGCTCCTGATGCCGGCGCAGCTGCAGGCGCAGGTGCGGGCGGAGCTGCTCCGCCTGGCGTGCAGCGAGCCCTGCGGGCTGCGCGGGGCCCTGCTGGACCTGTGCGTGGAGCACGGCAAGGCCTGCCACGACGTGGGGCACATCGCCGCCGACCCCGCCGTGGTGCCCACCTTCCAGCTCACCCTGGTGCTGCGCCTGGACTCGCGCCTCTGGCCCAAGATCCAGGGACTCTTCGCCTCGGGGCCGGCCTTCGCGCCGCTGAAGCTGAGCACGGGCTTCAGGGTGATGAAGAAGAAGCTGTACAGCTCCGAGCAGCTGCTCATCGAGGAGTGCTGATGGAGGAGCAGCCGCTTTCCCAAGCGCTTCGGAAGAGCCGGGCAGAGCGTGGCGGCTCCTGGCAGCCGCTGTAGTTTAGGTTAGGCTGGAGTAGGGCTGTAGGTGGAAGTAGTTGGGGCAGGCCGAGCCCCAGTGCCGGGACATCCCCGGCGTGGAGCACACGGGACCCGGGCGGAGGTGGCTTCACGCCCTCGCTGATGGCGGGCTGCTCCCGGAGGCGGCAGCGGGGCTGCCGGAGGGGTGCCGCTCTCCTGATGGCCGATCAATCATGGGGTTGTTTTTTTGTTTTTTGTAAACCAGGATTGTAATCAATGGGGTCTCAGGGGGAGGGGGAGCGTGGCAGCGAGTGACGGCCGAGTGGGTCTGGAGCAAAGGCGGAGCCCGGCTGGAATTGTCTTTGCTCGCGAGAGGGGCCGGAGGGCAGGACCCCTGGCCCTGACACGCTGGGGGCACTTCGTTGGTTACAGTTTACACTCATACACTTGATGTTCAAGTGCGAGAATTCCTATGCAATCGTGTCGGGTGGTTTTTTTACTTTTCTAATAAAACTTGTCTTGATTGATAACCCTGTTGTCACCTCTGCTCGGGATGGGGGGTGGGGGATGATGCAACCACTGCTCTGCAATTCCCTGCTGGCACCCTCGGGATGCCTTTCCCTGGCCCCCCTGCGGTGGCAGCTGGATGGTTTGGGGATGGTGGGGAATCCCGCGGCGCCCACTCCTGGTGGGAGCCACGGGGCTGTGACTCAGGAGGGCTGAGTCAGGCTCCTGAGCCTGTCTGTGCTCGGCAAGGAGCACCCCAAAAACCCAGCGAGGGGATGCTGCTCCACGGTGGGGAATTGGGGCAGAAACCCAGGAGAACGGGCTCTAAAACTGAGGGAGAGGAGGAGGAGGAGGAGGGTCACACCTGCCGGGGGGGAGCACGCCCCAGCCCCAAACACACTCTGCAACACCGAGGCCAATTACCCAAACCTGCAATTAGAGGCCTCGGGGAAGAGGCTTTCACTCAAGGATAATTAAGCTGCTTGGCAAACGAGAAGCCCGTGGAAGGTGTGGGGGGATAAAACCAGTCTGAAAAGCCATTTCCATTCATACGTGAGCTTGTTCTGGCTCAGCCTTGGGTTGTTAGTTTTTTTTGGTTTTTTTTTTTTATCGTTGTGGACAGACAAACAGTAACTTCTTTTAAATGAGAATTTTCACCATAAAAACCTTGCTTTTGACACAAATGACTCATAACTGGAATGGTGGGAGCAGATGCTGGAAATGCACCTTTACACACACACACATCCTGCAAAGAGGGGATACTTCCCCTAAAATTTTGGGGTCTGGAGCATTTCTCAAAGGATCACATGCTAGAGCATCCCCCCTTCACGTGAGGGGCATCCCCTGTAGGGTCATCCAGCCCAAATCCACCCCCAGAGACACTGGGAGGGGTGGAAATGGAGCTCCTAAGCCAAAATTTCTTGGCCAGGGTGGCAGCGCTGCCAGCAGCTCAGCTGGGGCTGTGCTGCCAGCCCTGCTGAGGCATCCTGAGTCTGAGTGGTATTTATAGCTCCAGAAATACATGGATTTTTAAATACTGAGCTCCCAAGGGGTGGCCCTGCTCCTGTGACCCCTGCTCGTCCCCCACCAGCAGCTCTCAGGGAAGCTGAGGGGCTCTGCATCCCATTTTTTAAAATTATCACGCCAAGAAAACAAAAAGAAAACCCCACCAAAACTCCCAAAAGCCAATGCAGAGCGATGGCACAGCCTCTGTCCTGGGAGTGCCCAGCAAAACTGACCACGTGCTCCTGGAACAGCCCCAGCTATGAAGGTGAAACTTTGCTTTTATTTATAGCAAAATGTCCTCTCCATGTGAAATTTGGGGGAGTCTCAAGGTCCCTGGGGTTTGGCAGCTCCCTGGAAGGTGCAGAGGCTTTCAGCAAGGCTGGATCAAATGTCTCCCAGGACAGGGGGTGAGGCAAAGGGATTATTTTGGGACCTGGGAAGAGCCAGTGGGGCTATTTGTGGCACCAGCAACAGCCCAGGGATCCCAGGTGCCAGCAGAGGAAAGAGAGATTTTTTGGGGGCATCAGCAGCAACAAGGCAAATGAGGATTTAAATCCCAGGATAACACTAAACTCTCCTGGTTTTGCTACCAAAAATAATGATGGGGGGAAAAGGGGTCCCCTTGGCTGCCAGAGGAGGATGTTCCTGGAGCACCTGCTTTCCTTTGATCCCTCCCTGCCTTTGGCAGCTGCTCCAATTAAAAGCTTGGGCTAACGAGCTAATGGGCAGCTCAAACCTCCCACACCTTTGGTGAGTGGGCAGGGACCAGCACACCCTGAAATTCAAGAGTGTCTCCCATTGCTCCGGGCTGGGAATGACCCAAAATGCAGCAAAACCACCCCAAAACCTGGGCTGTGGATGTGCCTGTGCTGGCAGGGCTGACTCACTGCCAGAGGGGAAATGGCAGGGACGTGACTCTTGGCCTCTGAGAGGAGGGGAAAAAAAGGGAAAGGGGAGAAATTCCCACTCTTGCCCTGTGAGAGAAGGGGGAAAAAAAGGGGGAAATTCCCACCCAAAGCTTCCAGCACTTTGGTGCATGGGCTTGGGGAGGAAGAGGGAGGTGCCAGAGGGGTCCAGCCTGCTCCAGGGAGGGGGATGTGAGGGAAAGAGGCCCATCCCAAACCCATCCTCAAGGCTTTGGGCCAGCAGCCAAGCTGCTGCCAGCAGGAAGTGCTCCCAAGGCAGTGTCCCTGCCTGGAACAAAGACAGCCCCACCTGATGCCAAAGGCCACAATCCAAAGGATAATGCTGCCAGGCTGGTGGCATCCTAGGATGAGAATAAGGCATCCCCCCAAAAGAGCTCAGCCAGAGGATGTGGGGCTAATGGGATGGAAGGAAGAACTGGGAAGTCCCAGTGGAATGAGCCTGAAGCAAAAGAGTCCTGCTGGGTGTTTGCTGTCACCCTGCCAGGTCTCACAGGGCCACCACATCCTCTCCATGCTCTCCCTGTCCTTCCCTCTGCCACCTCAGGGCAGCCCCTGCAGGACCAGAGCTCTCAGCCACTGGGATGGCAAACACCCCAAATTCCACCCACCACTGAGGAGCTGCAAAAGCAGAGCTGGCTGGAGCAGGGATCCACAGGACACCAACCCAGCCGGAGCCTTTCACGTTATAAACATTTATTTATAGATGTACAATTATATAATTAACTCTAAATTGAGAGATACAGCCTCTGTGAGCATCCACTGGGATCCACTCTCCCTCCTTATGATCCGTGGGTATCTACCAGGAAAAATAACCCAAAGGCTCTGGTGGGCAGGCTCCAGGCAGGGAATGGCATTGGGCAACACGTCCAGCTCCTTCTGGGAGCAGGATTTTGGCTTAACCCCGTCCCCATCATCCCTGTGCCTCTATCAAGTGCCATTTCCAATCCTGAACTTCCACCCCAATTTCTTCTGAAGGTGGAGGAACCATTAAAAAAAAAAAAAAATAAAACCCCTTAAAATCAGGTCCAAGCCATGGTGGCTGTGGGATAACAGGGCTTGCAGCCAACGGGAGGCTGAGATTTCACAAAATAAATAAACAGCCAAGACAGAGTGCACGGATTCCTAAGGCCAACAGGATAAAACCACTTCTGCCAGCCCACCCAGGAGCTGCTGTGCTCCCAACTCACCTCCCTGATTGTGCCAGGGGACGATTTTCACTGGAAATGTCTTTAGACACAAATGAGCTGCAGAGCAGCAGGAAAAAAAAAAAAATCCAGTTTATTCCATGGGAGGTGGCTCTGCTCGTGCTGGCTCTGCTTCCAAGAGCTCCTCACCTGGAGCAGCCTGCCACTGGTCCTGCCCTTGGTGGGGCAGAGCAGACACCCCCTGATCTCCCCCAGCAGAATGCTTTGTTCCTTGTGCATTTGTGGCATTTTCCAGGTGTCCTCCAGGAAACACGAGCCAGGGTGTGAAGGCCAGGGCTGGGTGGGTGAGGACCCCGAGTGTGGGACAGCACAAAACCTCCCAACAAAGGGCCAGGCCGATGGAAAGCCCTGATTACCAGGCAGAATTCCAGCAGACTCGGCAGAAAAAGGGAGTTACGTGCACAGATAAACACCAAAGACTGACGAGCAAAATCCATCCAGGACAATCCTTCAGCTGACCCCGCGGCTCCTGCCGACGCTGCAAATCCACGCCACGCTCTCTGGGATCCCCTGCACTTTTGGGATTTGGTTTTATCCAAACCCCAGGGGCAGGTGTATGGACATCCCCATCCACAGAATGTCCTCCTGTGAGCAAAGCACATTCCTGTTTCCCAGGCTCCTGGGAAGAGGCTTCCTGCTGTCCTGCTCCCCAAAACGGACAGAAACCAAAATAATTTAATCATCTAACCCCTGCATAGTTTAAAAGTATAACATATATACAGCTATAAATTAATGCTAAATAGATTATATTTCCTTTTCTTTCTCTTTAGTGTCTTCTTTTATCACCAAATCATCCCACTTCTCTCTCCACTGGCAGCAGCAAAGGGTCTCCTCCTGCTTCACGGCTTCTGCAGTTAGTGTGGGTTATTCTACACTCTGGGTGTCTGTTCCAGGGGCTGTGGGATCCTTGTGGGATCCTGGGAGGAAGACTGAGAGCTGGATTTCCTGTCCCAAGCACTGCCTGCGATCGTCAGAGAGGGGCAGAGAGAAGAGAGAGGGGCAGTTGTGCGTTGCTAATTCTCCAATGCCGTTTTTAAGGTAAGGTTTGATTCTTTTTAAATAGCAAAGTCTGTCACCTCGGCTCGGGGCACTTCCCCAAAAGTCTCCAGGCATTTCGACGCTCTGGGAACAAAAGCAGCAGCGGTGTCAGTCTCCTCTCTGGACAATCTGTGACTCCCCCTGCCTTCCCCACCCCACAGCACAGGCAGCAGCTTTTCCAGGCTCTTCCCAGACCACGGGTGCAGGGAGGGAATTAAAGAAAAGCAGGTAATTAACACCAGAAGAGGCACAGTCATCCAAATGAGAGAGTGGGCTGATCAAGATAAGAACGATCCAAAACTAGGATACACCCAAAAAAAAAAAAAGCCCAACATGTCCCAGAGGATTTGCTTTAAAGGCCAAACTTTCAGATTGTCCAAAACTGCAAATCAAGCAGCTCAATCCTCAAGGAGTCCCTGTGAGCTGGAATGGTGTCCACACAACACCTGGGACAAGCTTCACCCAGGAGTTTTTCCATAGAAATCCTGCGTTCAGATAATTTTGGGGTAGTGTGATCTGCACATTTCACAGCCAGCCCAGCAGTACCAGGTAGGCGAAATCAGCACAAAAAATTATGCAGAAAAAGGACTCCAAACCCTGTGGCAATTTTTTTTTCATTATTTCGGTGCAGTTCTCCCAGCACATCGGGTCTCACATGTGTTATCCGGGCTCTTCTTAATCCAAGCTCTCCAAATCTTCCAGACCCCCTCCACCAGCTGCTTTCCCTTTGATTGCCAGTTTAACCCAGTAAGTTACTTCTACAACCTGCTGGGAACATTTGCTTTGTCCTCCTTGAATGGGAAGGCCACGGGAGGGGGGACAAGGAACATCTGTTGGGTGGGACTCCACTCCCTGTCAGCACGTGCCAGGGATAACAGCTTTCCCAGTAAAACAGGCAACAAAGCAACCAAAACCAAGGGTTCATTAAAATGCGGAGGGTGGACGCCACAGTAAAAAAACTTCCAACCTCACAAAGGGATGCTGCCCTGCTCCTAGAGGCCAGAGAAAACAGGGGAGCCTGGAGAGAGCCGAGGGTGCTGACATGCAAATGAAACCCAATCAATTCCTGATTTAATGCGGGAGCGCTGGCCGGAGGGGACCCTGCGTGCGTGCACCCCGAGGAGACTCCTGGAGGGCTGTGTCTCAATCAGGGATCTCAGTGATCAGAGCACTAGGCTGCCCTGCTCGTGCTTGGGCTGGGCTGTCAGTGCAGGGAGGCCTGCACGTCTGACAGTCTGCTGCAGCTGGGGGTGCCCATCTTCTGCGCCCGCTGGTACAGGTCCGAGTCCCCGAAGTAGCGTGCCCGGTACAACAAGCCTTCCTCTGCAAAGGGAAAAGCCCAGCGTCAGGAATGCCCTCTGGAAAACACTCCCCCTGCCATGCCCTGCTGCCCAGGAGGCACCTCCAGCTGCCCAAGGTGAAGCAAAGGATGAGGATGAGGAAATGCCCCGCGCCCTTCAGGACAGGGTGGGTGGAAGAGCTGCTGACAGCTCATCCATCCCGGGAAAGGCCATGGAAACCCCTCTCCAGTCCCAGGAGGTGCATGGGCAGCCCACACAAAGCTATCCCAGCAGGGCTCAGTGTGTTTGGATCCCAGCCCCTCCAGCATTCCAGTGCTGAAATCCTACCCCAGAGCTGTGACCATCACAGCAGCCAGGGCACACAGGTTGCCCCTGGACTCGTTGCCCCCACCCCCATCCTCCAGGATATTTGGCTGGATCATCTGCCTGGGCAGACCCCACAGCCCTGGGAGCAGGGATGGGATGTGGGACACGACACCAAGGGCAGCAGACTTTGCAACACCGCCCTAGACCAACTGAAATATTACACAGAGATCCCAGAGGTTCTACCTTCCCCCTCCACTGGAAATCAGAGGCATCCTGCTGACACGGCAGGGGAACCTCTGGGGCACAGCTCTTGTCTGACCAGTTCTGCAGCAGTGTTAAAAAGCAAAACAAAACAAAAAAACCCTCCACATACCGGGCCTGTCATGAAGTCATAGACTGAAAAAAACAAAGCCAACAACACAGGAAATGCGCTGGCACCGTGTTAAAGTGTAACTTTAGCACGGCTCAGTCCTCAGCCAAAGAGCTTTCCAAAGGCAGCCCGAGGAGCAGCTCCTGACCCCTCAGTACTCACTCTGCTGCTTCTCTCTCCAGCAGTTATTCCGAAGGTTTGCTATGTAGTCGTCCTCCACGCTCCGCTCAACGTTCTTCAGGTTCGTGCCCGTGTACTCCTCAGCAAAGCTCTCAGACACATAGTAGGGGACTTTCAAGTGCTCTGTGACCCTCTTGTGTGTGTGACCCACAGACCTGGTGCAGGGACAAGAGCACAGCAGTGTAGGACACGTTTCAAGGGCACAGCAAAGCCCCCAGCTCAGGTGATGTGATTCCAAATCCCTCACCCCTACCCAGCCACCGGCTTGGAGGGTTGGAAGGGAGCTGCCAAGCCTCCAGCAAGGTGAGCAGAAATCTGAATACAGAAATAACTCCAAGACACACTGCCCAGGGCCTAAACCCACTTAAAATAAAATGTTCCCTGGATTTTTCATTAAATTATTAAATCTGTGATTTCTTCCATTTTCAAAATGGGACCCGCTGTGTGTGCCGGCCTGCATCAACCAGCACAGAAAGCACTTTCCAGAAGGAAATCTCTCCCTCCTTTGGCCCTGTGGATTTGCATTTCAGACAAAACCCTGCTCTTGCTTCCCCTGACACCCCAGCAAACAGAGAGATCCTCCCTAGGGTGTGTGTGTGAGCTGTAACACAGGAGCTGGGCCCAAATGCTGGATTTGCCAGGAACGGCTCCACCTGGAGACGTGCCCAAAGCTCCCCGTAATAAATACCAGCTGCTGTTGTTCCTGCATTGAAAGCCAGCCTGATTCTTAAGGCAGGTATAAACATTAACTCATCCATTAGCTCACCCTTCAGTGTGTTATCAGAGTTTACAGGTGGGATCCCAAGACCCCTGCACGTTTCACCAAAGCTCAGCGCTGGTAACTGAATGGACTGAACAGGAGCACAGAGCTCTGCTGGGATTTCTCAAGGCAGAGGTGCAGCCTGAAAAAAGCCAAGCTCACTATTTTCCCTGTCAAGACAGAGCCCTGAGCTCTCCTAAATCCTCTCCTGGATAAAGATGGACTGCAGAGCGTGCCCTCACAGGAGAAGGACTGGGAATGGCAGGGCTGCAGCAGCACACCGGGGTGTGAGACATGAAAATCAGGGCACAAGAAACCTGTCACCTGCAGTCAGACATACAATTATGTCAGGCTAATTCCATGAGGTGCTACTGAACAGTAACAATCAGGTCCACAGCCAGCAGGAAGATCCCTTTTGGGAGAGATTTACAAAGGTAACAGTGGTTCTTTAGGACTCTGCCCTCCCCAGTGACAGCTTCACTATGGAGTGAAGTGGCATTTAAACCTCTGGGTTCAAAGCTCCTGCTGGCTGAGCTCAGGCACAGCTTTCCCTTCACTGCTGGCAGAGGAGCTGGCAGTGAGTGAGCCAGCAGCTCCTCCTGCTGGCACTGCACTGCCTCATTCCAGCTCAAACACCCTGGCTGCTCAGGAAGGCTGGGGGAGGACTGGGTGAGCTCATTTGCCACCCTTGTCCAAATCCAGGCTTGGAAATCGGGTTGCTTGCTGCTACCTGAGCATGCAGAGACAGGGACAGCACAGGGAACAGGGAATGGGGCAGCAGAGGAACATCTGGGGCTCAGGGATGGCTTCATCTGGCAGCTGGCAAGGCTGGAAGCAAATCCCTGCCCACTTAAATGCTGCCCTCCCTTCGGTGTCTTCTCATCCCACAAACTCTTCACCAGTATAAACCAAACTGGTGTCTAATGCTTGGTTTTATAATGCTAATACCAGCTGTGGAAATCACAGCTCAACACCCTTCAGCCTCTCAGAATAACCCTTAACTCTGCCAAAACCATCCCACCTTTTGGTCCCAAGCACCAATGTCACAGTCTTTACTCTGAATCTGAAAGCTAAGCTGGGTTTTATAGCATTTAACATCACACCCCTCCCCTGGGATTGTTCAAGGCCAGGTTAGACGGGCTTGGAGCAACCTGGTCTCGTGGGAGGTGTCCATGGCCATGGCAGGGGGGTGGAACAAGACAATTTTAAGGTCCCTTCCAATCCAAAGCCTTCTGGGATTCTATGATCAACAGCAAACATTGCTACCGGTGAAAATAGGCAGGAACCCCAGGCTGCCCTCTCTAAATGAACATAAGGAACTCACACTGAACATGTATTAGGCTTTTGCAAGAATGATGCAAGCAGACAGAAATCAAGCCTGTTTTCCGACTCTTTGTTAGCACTGCAAAGTGACTAAGAGTAAGGACACATTCCATTAGTCACCAGAGGGAGCAAATCAGGGCATTTCCACAGGATCTAGAACAAAGCAGTTCCACTTTCACATCCTCAATGTCTGGCCAAAGCTATTTCATGGCAAGATGAGAGTTCAGAATCAGGGGATTTCTCTGGGAGTGTCTTTTATTCCTTATCCTCTTCCTCTACTGCATTGTACTAAGGCTTTTACGGAGAATATGACTTTTGTTTTTCACACTCTAACTCTACACCTCCATTTGTTCCATATGGGATTTCAGTGCTGCCCTACAGCCTCCCCAGACCATTTTGTCTGTCCCCTTCCATGACAGACACAGCTGTGGGTATGGACTGCAGAAGGTCCCTGGCAAGCAACTCTCTCCATTAGGGAAGTGAGCACCCTCCAGCTTTCCCTGCACCTTGTCTCTCACACCTGCTGGAGAACCACAAAGACTTCACTGGCAGCAGAAGCAATGGGGTCAGGAGATAAAGCAGAAAAGACAAAGAAAGCCAGGAAGAAGGGAGGCAAGATCCCTGTCCCCCACACCCCTCCAGAGCCCACCCCCCACCATGTGGGTAAGTTTTAGAGGAATGGGTACTAACAGCCTGTGGCTCAAACTGTAGGGTGGGCTGGAGACCATCATCTGGCTGAGAGCAGACACGATGATCAGGATGAGGATGGGCATCAGCTGCACAAACAGCCCCAGGCCACCCTGAGGAAACAGAGACACACAGTGCAGTGCCACCCATACAGCTGGACAAGGATCCCATGGCACCCCTCTCCCTCCCTCCCACTGCTCCAACACAACCTCCTCTCCTGCTTTTCACAGGAGCAACCCAAAATCGCTGGGGGGAGCCCAGCAGCCCACAGGACAGTGTGACTCTGAAGGTCCAAACCCCCTGGTTCCTGTCTGGATGTGACAATGGGCAGAGGGGACTGCCAGGGGGAGCCTTGGGAGGGAATTCCAAAAGCCTCATGCCCACAGTTTGTTTTTCTAGAGCAAACTAGTGAGCAGGACTGGTTTTATGGATGGCTTTTTCCCCTTTTTTCCCCCTAGATGGATGAAGGAATTCCCCCTCCCCCTCACCTGCTGAGCTCCCTTCAGTTCCACCTTTAAGCTCGAGGAAAAAAAATATTCAGGAAGCTCTTGTTTGTTTTTTTACAATAAAATTGGCTCTGCCCAGACAACAGCCATAACCCTGACTGCAGCTTTCTGTTCAGGGGAGTGGCAACCAGCAGGACTGTTTCACAAGGCAGCCCCAGGAACCAGCTCCAGGAAAAGCCTCCAGCCTCCCAGATCCCAGTGTGCTTCCCACTCACATCCCCCTGGTGCTCCCGCCTGTCCTGCCTCTGGTGGTAGGTGTATCTCATCCTGCCATTGCTGTACACGTGAACATTACCTGAAAGAAAAAAAAAAAAAACAAGGAAACTCTCACTCCAAAGTCACAGTGTGGAGGGTGCTGCTGGCTGGCCAGGGAGGGACCACCAAGTCCATGATCCATGTCACCTGCTTACAGGCTGGAACAGGAGTATTCCTAAGGTGGTTTGAGTGCAGAGTGGGCACAGAGATTACAATGCTGTAAGGTTTTGCAGGATCGTATGAAAACTCAGCTTGGAAGAGACCTCAGGAGGTTCAACCCCCTGCTCAAAGCAGAAATAAAACACCTTGCACAGGCCTTCTCCCTTCTGATGGAATAGATTAAAACCAGTTACAACCAGAAATAATTCTGGTGTCTTTCCCACCCTGCAAACAAAGCTCTTCCATGTCTTGTTCTAAATGTCAAAGCTACAGCTGCAAAGGGAGTCAGGCTGAGAGAGCAGCCTTCAGTTCTCTTGGGACAGTGAGGAAAGGGAAAAAGAGACTGAGCTAAAATAGCAACGTGCTGTTTTTGCAGGAGTAGCTTGGCCTCTCTGCCAGGCAGAGCACGAATGCTGCAAAAGGCTTCCAGATGCCTTTGAGTCACTGGGGTTGGGGTGCTAGTGCTTAGATTCCAGGCAGGAAAGAGCTATCAGAGTGAAATTTCTTAACTGAAACCACTTTTTTTTTTTTTTTCAAGTTGGTCTGCAGAGGTCAAAAAGCTCTGTTCTCACTTCCAGTCAGATATGACTGGAACAAATACAAAGGAGTCTTCCAAAATCCTCTTTTCCTGACATGCAGTCTGTGCCTTTTGAGCAAGTAAAGGAACAGATTCTTTCCTGCTCCCCAAGCCATGATCAGCACTGTGGACAGACATTTATTTTTCAATTCACAAGGTCTAAATTATGTTGTAGAAATATTATTTTCCTTCTTTTTATGGAACACAAAGGAGAGAAGGAAATGGCCACTTGGAGAACCAGTTCCAGCTGTGTGGCAGAGCAGACAGAGATCGAGAACAAGGCCCAGGTGTTACCAGAGTTTGCTCTGATAAAAAGATTTAAATTCCAAAACCAGCAGGCAGAAAAGCCTTCCTTAAAACAGGATTATTTTCACAACAACCCTTAAAACAAGTCGCTTTTTGTTCTAGCAGCTGCTGGATGCTGCCAGCATGCAATAAGTCCAGCTCTGATGGCTGCTGAGTTCTCCAAAGATGAACCATTTGAGAAACTGGAGGTGTTTAGGCCACAAGTGAAGCAGAACTCCCCCTCACCAACCCTTGCACAGCCCAATAAACCCCAACCACACCGCTCCAGCACCAAAACCACGAGGCCCCACGCCCGAAGTGAAGGTTTCAGGTGCTTACTAGAGGGAAAGCCACCCCCAAAGAACATGTTGAAGAGGTCCTCGGGGGAGATGTCGGCCTCGAAGCCGCGGTGGAAGTCGTGGCTGTGCCCGTGGCGGGCGGGGTTGAGTTTCTCGTCCCCAAACTGGTCGTACTGCTTCCTCTTCTCCGGGTTGCTCAGCACCGCGTACGCGTTCCCGATGGCTGTGACATGGAAAATGAGGAGGCAGTCAGCTCCTTTCTGCCACCTCCAGCCCTGCAAACTGCCAGGATTTGCCTTGCTCGTGCTACAAAGCAAGAGCCTCTTGCAATAGGTACCTGGCACGCGTCTCGGGCAAATCCAGGCAGGAGGAAACCATGCTCCTTAATTCATTCAAATGAAGAAGTTATGATATGATTTATAAGGATTTGGTGCATGTCCTCAGAGAAACCCTTCAGCTGTAGGCAGCTGGGTAGGGAAATAAAATTTTAGTTGACAAATTTTATTCAAAAGTGGTATTAAGGGAATTCAATGTCAGAGCCTAAAACTAGAACTGTGAAGAACTTAAAATATTGGCTAAATCCTTGAAAGAGACTCCAAAACTTTCCATAAAAGCTGCTAAGGAAACATTAGCCAGAAGTTGCATCCATCAGCTATGAGTTTCAGTATTTCCAGATGCCACATGCAAGGTGCATAATTACAAGGACTGTTAACCAGTGCCTGTGGGGCTGGAAATGTACTGGAACTAAACCCCTGCCAGGGCCCTCTCCTTCCATTCCCAGGAGTTTGACCCCTTTCCCCAGAATATCTGCCTGCCACCCTCCTATTTCTGTACTCACCTCTCCACACACTGCAGCTTCTCACTGTCCTCTGTACCAACCCACCCCAGGCCTCCCTGCATCACAAGGACCCAAAAATGCCCGTGGCAGTGCCTGGTGTGTAAAAGTCAGGAGCAGAAGGGATGGAAAAGGGGGAGAAGGGGGATAATGTGCCCTTTTGGAGATCAGCTCTAAGATTCAACATTTTGCCCATGGTCAGATGGAGGTGCACAGTTTCTTCCTGGAGCGGAGATTTGGAGGGCAGAGGATGTAATGTCAACACACTCCTTCTCCTTCTTGGTTATAATCAGTGCACACAGAGCAAACAGTTCTAGAGCCAGGCAGGGAAGCTGGTGGACAGGGACTGACCCAGAGTGTATCAACCACACTGCTGGAAAGAACAAGGGAAGCAACGACAACAGAATGGTTCAGGGTCTGTTCCCTGTCTGTCTTTGTGCTGACAAAGCCCAAGAAGTGCCTCATTTCAAAGCAGGATTTTAGCTCCAAGTAGCCAGGCTCAAGGTTTTTCCCAAGAGCAGACAGGCAGTGATGCAGATCTGCCAGGAGACAGCCTGCAGCCAGCTGGAACTGTAAAGTGAGACGCGGGCTCAGCACAGGACGCAGCACCTTATCAGCGGTCACTGGGAAGGCGAATGCCACGACTCCAGCTAATACATCAACGTGAGGAAAAATTAACTCACATCCTCACAGCAGGGCACGTTTCCCCCTTCACCCTCTGGAAGCACACAGGTGGACTTCAGCTCAGCTCAGGGGCTGAAGGACAGGAAGCCATGGAGGCAAGGCCTGGAGGAGATAACCCGCAGTGGGGGATAAAGGGCACTTTGCTTAATGCTCCACTTCTGGCACGTAACTCCTGCCAAAGCCTTGGGCAAACATCATTATTCAAGATAACAGGTGAGGAAACCTGCCTTTGGCCACTGAGGGATCCAAGGATGAGCTGTGGAGCAGCAGCTCTGCTCAGGTAGAGCTGATACCTGTGTGCAGATGCCCTTTCATCTGGCCCCCACACCAGCACAGGCTCCCCCAAGTAGCTGGGGGTCAGTCACTCTTTGCTAACATTTATCAGTGAAGGACTGAAGTCTTAAAAGGCTTGAACAAACCTTACCTAAGACTTTTACTGCTGAATTTGCGTCTGTGAGGAGCTCATCTGAATACTGTACTGGTACACACATCAGGCAGCCCTGCTCCCTGCTCCAGCAAAGGTCTCATGTGCTTCACTCCCAAATTCAGGCTGCTTTGGGGTGGAAGGTGCCTTAAAGACCCTCTCATTCCACCCCCTGCCACAGAGCTTCCAATTTCCCAGGTTGCTCCAAGCCCTGTCCAACCTGGCCTAGAAAACTTCCAGGGATGGGGCAGCCACATCTTCTCTGGGCAGCCTGTGCCAGGGCCTCAGCACTGCCTTGAGTAAAGAATTTCTTTCTAAAAAGTGGCCAGAATCAGACTATTTAAATGGCTTCCAAACCAGTCCTTAAGACTGGCACCAAGGAGCTCTGTGTTTAGCTTAATGATAATAATCAATCTTCCACAGCTTGCAGGGGAAAATGGGATTATATGTTCCAAGCAATAGCACCTCTCTTGGAAAATTACTCCAATTTTAAGGTATCTTATTACCCAGGAAACATCCCTGCTGTATTTATAGAGAGGCTCTGAGAATTGGGCTCTTTGCAGCAGAACTAGAGCTCCTTTTCTGAGCTCTGGCTGGGCTCACTTGTATGGCTGCTGCAGTTTCACCCTAGAAACTTCCACTTGGGATTTCTATCCACCAATTCCATCCATGACCGGTCGGGTCGTTCCTGGGATGTTTCTGCACAAGTTAACTGGGTTAATCCTGATAGAATTCCCTCCTGAGCAGCGAGGCAGGAGGCTGGAGCAACACACAGGGAAGGGCTGCTGGCAGAAAGAGAAGGAAGCTTCTCCTCACCCAGCCAACAGAGGTGAATCCTACCCGTGCCAACCTGTGTTTATTGTTTTAAGCTCATACTTTGGTCATGACACGACCAGCTCTGAATGGGGGCAACTTCACAAAGAGCAGCTTTATTTCACTCTGCCTGACTCGTGGGGCTGTTTTTGAGGGTTCTCACGAGCCCAGCTCAGTGAGAGTCGGGGGCAAACCACAAATCTGGAGCTGGCTTTACCTTTGAAAGCCTCCGTGGCCCCCGGCGCGTGGTTCTTGTCCGGGTGGAACTTCAGGGCCAGTTTCCTGTAGGCCTTTTTCAGATCCTCATCAGAAGCTTCTCTGTTGACTCCCAGAATTTCATAGTAATCTTTGCACTGCTTTACCCTGCCAGGGGAGAGGGGAGCAAACAGGGACACTGAGTTCCAGGAGTGAAAACCTCCTTGTCTCGAGTACTTGTCAGCTCTGAGGCTTTTCAGGCAGCACAGTTCCCATGGATGTTGCTCAGGGATCTCTGGATTACTCAGCCCCTGCTCCTCAGAGGGTGACCCACTTGTTTTCACCAATTCACTGTGGCTGTGCCAGCAGGACCAGCACAGAACGAGTCGGGCCAGTGGAGGAGGAAGGGCCTCTCCTCAGGGCCACACAGGAATGTGATTGGCAAATAAACTTCACATTCATCATGTTCACGTGCTGGAGGCTGTTTGGGAAGGACTACAGCACCTGAAGGATATTGGCCTTTCCCCCCCTCACTCTCTCCTCAGCTAATTCCCAGATCTTAAAACTTGCATCAGCTGAATTCCAGAGAAGGAAACAGGGAGCAGCCCAGGGTGTGCAGCCCAGTTCTTCCTGGGCACCCTCAGCCCAGCCAAGGCTTCTGCTTCTCATGTGATGAGACAGAATCCAGCAGGCTGGGTTTTTAGAGAAGTGGATGACATAACAAACATTCCTGCAAGCCCCTTGGAGTGGTTCTTGCACAATTCAGGCCGCGCCCATAACCTTAAACAAAGTTTACCAAGTGACTGCACTGGCAGTCCTTCAGCTTCCAGGATGGGCAAATGGGAGAAAGGAACAAAGGGAAGCTTGAAACAGGGATTGGAAAATGAGCAGACTCAACTCAGCTGCCTACCAGCGCTGCTGGAGCTCTAAACCCTCCTGGGCATGTTCTTAACACTGTTCCATGTGGTTCAAAGCTGAAATCTCTAAAATACTGTGAAAAGCAGATGAGCACCACGTGATAAAGTCAAACAAGTGCCCCTGAGAGCTGTGCACAAACCTCTTCACTGCATCCAGCTGGTCCTGAGTGTAGCCCTTGGGGGCCTCCCCCCCAGCCTCTCCGTTGGCTGATGGGAAGTCCTCGCTCATTTTCCTGAAGTGAGGGCTTGTGGGTTCCTTGGACTGGGACTGGCCATTGGCCGGCTGCTCCTTCTTGTTGAGTGACTCAAGCAGAGCTGAAAGGAGAGAAACAAAAACATAGAGAAGAATGCACCAAGCTCAACCTGCCCTTCCAGCTCTCCCATGGAGAGACTCCTCTTCATCTCTGCCACCTTCCCAAGACCCCCCATCCTTCCCCAGGAAGACCCTCGCCTTTCCTCTCATGTAATTTTGCAGCTCCTGTTGCTTCTCACCCAGGTGTGAAGGCTGCTCCTGAAGAATTCTGAGTCTCCCAAAACACACAACCTCCATAAAAACTCCAGGATCACCCAGACACGCAGTCCAGGAGCCACAGCACATCAGCAAAGCTGTGCATCCCTGTCCTTTTTTCCCTTCTACCTCTCCTCAACAGCAAAGCATGTCCAAATTTGTCCTCTGGCACGTTCTGAAGTGTATAATTTCTTCTTTATCTCCTGCCTTTGAGAGCCTACAGTGCTGGGGAAGTGATGTGACGATGCCACATCTTTGGAGAGCTCAGAAAATAATTCTGTGGGCTGCCAATCCCACGGGGACACTCCCCTTTTGGGGACAGAGCTGCAGCACTGCTGGCTGCCAGCTCTTCACACGAGTCACACGGGTGCTTTGTTCTCCAGCTGTGAAATCACCTTCTCTCTCAGTTACTGCTCTGAATAAATCCACCTTCCCTTTTCTTTTCCTCCTTCCAAGGCTCAGGCACTGTCTTCCACCCTCTCCAGCCAAGAGGGGACAAACATCCAGGCCTGGCCTAACCACCCAGGTGAAACAATGGAGGGAGGCTCCAAGCATCTTTCCATCATGCATTTCCCTGGCAGCTGCACGGCACCACCTTTTAGAACTGCTTTTTGAACCAAGCATCAGACTGATTTTGTCACCCCCACTAAAAAGAACAGGCACACATGCTACAGTGAAACCCAGCCAAGGATATTTACACAGGCCCCAGTATTCTGAGCTTGCAGTCCTTCATCCAGACCCTAGAACTGGGAAGGACATTCCACCTCCTCCCATGGATTGCACACCACAGACCTTGCACCATGGGGGTATCACCTTCTTTAGGCAAGTGCAAACAACTCTTGCAGGCCAAGAGATGAGCCAAGATATCCTATCTGGCCCCAGCACTTGGAGGGGGCAGAAAAATCCACTTGCTAATCCAAAAGTCAATACAGGATGAGGGATGAAAAGGACAGTGGGCTAAGGAGCAGTAACTCACTGGATGAGCTTGGGGGGCTTCACAAATTTAAAAATAATTTATTTTAGGAAAATAAACTCTTCCCTCCCTCATATTCCCAATGCTTCAGTGTTCACTGAATTACAGCCTTCAGTTTTGCTGCTTCCAAACCTGGAGTGATCTGCCAGGTGATTTTAAATTTCACCTCACAAGGCTGCTCCCCCATCTAGCCCCCTTCCTGCTGCTTTGGGCTTAGTTCCCTACAGCTTACCAGGAGATTTTGATCCCTGAACAGTTTGGGTTGGAAGAGATCTCAAAGCCTATCCAGCTTTACCCCTTGCCATGGGCAGGGACAGCTTCCACTATCCCAGGCTGCTACAAGCCCCAAAGTCCAACGTGGCCTGGGACACTGCCAGGGATCCAGGGGCAGCCACAGCTTCTCTGGGCACCCTGTGCCAGGGCCTGCCCACTCTCACAGGGAAGGATTTCTTCCTAACATCCCATCTATCCCTGCCCTCTGGCAGTGGGAAGCCATTGCCCCTTGTCCTGCCACTTCAATTCATGATGAAACTCTTCTCAAATTTTCTTGTAGACCCTTCAGACCCTGGAAGGACCTGTGAGGTCTCCACACAGCCTTCTTTTCTCCATAAGCAGCCCCAGCTCCATAAGGGAGGTGCTCCAGTCCCATCAGCATCTCCATGGCCTCCTCTGGACTCTCTCCAGCAGCTCCAGGTCCCTCCTGTGCTGGGCTCCAGGGCTGGGGCAGCTCTGCAGGTGGGGTCTCACCTGAGCAGGGCAGAGGGGCAGAATCCCCCCCTCCCCTGCTGCCCAAAGTGCATTTCCCAAACCCAAGCACAGATGGCCACAGGTCAGCCCCACTCTGCTCTACAGCCCCAAACCTGTTGCTTTTTGCATCCTCTGTGCAGCCCCAGCACAGCCTGAATACAGGGATTACTGGAGCAGAGTGCAGAATTCTGCCAACTCAGTTCCTCCCCAGCACGTGCCACAGAGCACTTTTCCTCCCTTATTAGCCAATATTTGCTAATTCTGATACATTTTCCTTAACTCCCACTTAAAAGGTGACCAGTGTGTGACTGTGCCTCTGCCAACGTGCCCTGACACAGGAGATTTTTGCTGCAATCCCCTTGCAAAACCCTTCCCTGATCCTGAAAAGCCCAGTCAGGGTCAGAGTTTGCTCTGACCACGTTGCTGAGTTGCCAAACCCTGGGTAAGTCCTGGGAAAGAGATTTCCCAGGAGCTCCTCAGAGACTCAGTGACCACCGTGGGATCTCTGGCAGCATTTCCCAACTCCAGACCCAGCAGGACATCGAGCAAAGGGCCCTTGGATGAGAAACTTGCCGCAAATTAGCAGGTTGTGTTTAACATTAACCCGCCCTGCTGGCCCCCCTGGCCTCTACCCTCTTCCAAACATCACTTTTCCTACCCAGTAATTTCACCAAAGGATAAATTCTGGAGGAAAGGGAGGAGAGGAAAACCACGCCACCCCACACACACGACATGCCGTGTTTGAGGGAGAGGGAAGAGGCCTGGTGGAACCAAAAAGAGGATTACAGGAAGCCTTGGGACAAACAAGCTGCAAAGCTCAGCCAAAGAATCCAAACTCCGATGAGGTCAAAACAAAAAAACCAAAAATTTAAATCTACAGGCCTTTGGAAAATATTCTGCAATGTAAGAACATGCAGGGAAAGAATTGTGTTTGGCTGCTTTCACAAACCACTTCCCATATTAATTAAAGCTTTCAGGAAATTACGAAAACGAGCACAAATCTGGCAGAAAGTCTCCAAGGAGGATTATTTTGTTACGCATGTGAGAGTGTGAGCTCAGCCACGGCCTGGCTGTCTGCAAGCAGTGGGCAACTGCTGCAAGAGGAACAGGAGAGGAGGGACACGATGAGAACAGGAGGAGCAGGAAGAGGAGAGGAGAAGGAATGGGAGGAGGAAAGGAGGAAGAATGAGGAGGAGAGGACGAATAAGAAGAGATGAGGAGGAACAGGAGGAGAAGGAATATGAGGGGGAATGCAGGAACAGGGAGGAGAGGAATAGGAGAGGGAGGAGAGGAATGGGAGGAGGAGAGGAGCAGGAATAAGAGGAGGAGAAAAACAGGAAGAGGAGAGGAACAGGAGGAGATAAAGAACAGAAGGAGAAGAGGGACAGAAACAGGAGGAAAGGAATAGCGACAGGAGAGGAATAGAAGGAATAGGAAAGGAGAAATATAAGGAGGAATGGGAGAAGGAGTGGAATAGGAAAAGAGGAATAGGAAAGGAAAAGGAGAAGGGCTTTTCGGAGCCCCCCGAGAACTTCTCACTCGCCTTGCCGAGCTCTTCCCTCCCCTCAGCGCTGCTCCACCAGCAGCGGGTGCCGTGCCCGCGGCTCAGGGGTCCCACAGCAGCGCGGAGCCGGTCCCCCTTCCCTTCCCGGCCCCCTCCTCACTGGGGTACTGGCGGTACCCGATCGCAGCCCATCGGTACCGGGTCCCAGGCAGTACCCAGCCTCAGGAGAGACCCGGTCCCAGCCGGTACCGCAGCCCGACACCCCCCGGGACCCCCGCGGAACTCGCTTTCCCGGCGTGCCCCGCGCGCACTGCGCAGGCGCGCTGAGGGTGAGAGGTCAGGCCCGGCGGCGGCCGCGAAGGCCGCGCTCCCCCGGGCCTCCCGCCCCCGGCCCGGCGCTCACCGCGGACCCGCTGCGAGGGGTACAAGCGCTGCGCCTTCTCCAGGAAGCGGCGGGCCTTGTCGGGCTGGTTGGCCTTGGCGGCGGCCAGCGCAATACTAATGCACCGCTCCGCCTCGTCCCGGTTCGACTCCATGGCGGCGGCGGCCGGGCGGGGGGGCGGAGAGGCGGGGCCGGGCGCGGATTGATGACGTCACAGAGACACGCCCTCAGCCGGGCGGGGCCGCGGAGGATTTTTGGGGAAACGGGAAGGCGCAGGGAGGGAGCGGGATTTTGTTGGGGGAGAGACAGGGATTGCCCGGGGAGGCGAGCCTTGAGTGGCTCCAGCCGGCCCCCCAGCAGAGGGTACCCCCGGATCCTGCTCTCGGACGCGGTTCGGAAAGGAAGGATTAACCCTTTCAGGAATTCTCTCCCATTCGAGTCCTCCTCCTTATGGAGTTTCCTGCCTTTGAAACAGGTCCTGGCTGCGGGGACTGTGCCCGGGACGGGCTGAAGGAGACGCTAGAGGGATGAGGCTGCTCGGGGCTGTTTCACATTGTTTCACATTCAGTCGCACTAGGGATGGCTGTAACAACCTTTATTCCAAACGAGAGAATTCAAAGACAGGTGACATATCCCTGGAAGGAGGGAGGGAAGAACAGCTTCAGCCAGGAAGGGCCAAACCTGCACTCCCACCTTGGTATTTGGGATGTGATGTGTGTGACAGCACAGGGACCCACACTCAAGCCACCCCAAAGGAGCAGGGTCTGGCTGGGAAATGAGGGAGCAGAGGAAGAGAACTAGCTGGAGTGATCAGGATCAATATCCATGTATGAACCACGGAATTCCAGAATGGTTTGGGTGGGAAGGGAACTTAAAGCCCATCTGGTCCCACCCCTGCCATGGGCAGGGACACCTTCCACTATCCCAGGCTGCTCCAAGCCCTGTCCAGCCTGGCCCTGGACACTTCCAGGGATGCAGGGGCAGCCACAGCTTCTCTGGGCACCCTGTGCCAGGGCCTGCCCGCCCTCACAGGGAAGGATTTCTTCCCAATATCCCATCTGACCCTGCCCTCTGGCAGTGGGAAACCATTTCCCCTTGTCCTGGCACTTGAGGCTCTTGTCAATATTCCCTCTCCATGCTTTTTGTCATCTCCTTCAGGCACTGGAAGGCCACAATGAGGTCACCCTGGAGTTTCTCTCCAGGCTGAACAATCCCAGCTCTCCCAGCCTTTCCTCACAGCACAGCTGCTCCATCCCTCTGAGCATCCTGGTGGCTTTCTCTAGACTCTCTCCAGCAGTTCCATGTCCTTCCTGTGCTGGGGAAGGAAAGCATTCCAGGAGTAATTCATCCCCTTCGGCTTTCCAGCTCTGGAAAGTCACGGGGATCTCCCTCCCCCTTCCCAAAACACCCCATCTTCAGGGCCTCAGCCCCAGCCTTGGGGGAGGATCTGGAGCAATGGAGAGACAGAGCCAGGCTGCTGTGAGCAACAACTTTACATGGTATTTTACAGAGGACAGCACCCGGGAAACAACGCCTGGCAGCCCCTTCCCGGTACAATTCCCCACGGAGAGGGCTCTCCATTTAGGAGATCAGTCAGGGAGCTCCTGCAGCAGGATGCTTGTGCAAGGCAGGAAGGGCAGGAGAGCCAGTTGCTCCACTACTTCTAGCTGCCTTTCTGCAGCAGGTGCAGCACAGAGCTTTTGGTGGGCTGAAATCCTGGTCTGGGATGCAGGAAATCCAAGAATTGCCTGGCTTTTCTGAGGATCAGTCCGAGAATCAAAATAACCTCCATGCCATCTTTTCATAGCATTAATTAAATAAAGGTGATTTGGGGTCCAGCTCTCCAGCAGGGCACAGAGGTGGTGTCAGTAAAACTCCTTTCCTTGCTCCTGAGAGAGAGGAATATTAAGGAGCCAGCAGCAAGCAAATACAGGCGTGGATTTCTAACTCGGGTTGACAAACCCCTCCTGTTTCAGCCAGCCTGGTGGCACCCATGGGCTGATGCAGGGAATGGGGGTGCTCCTTCCCACTGCTACTGCTGCTTGGGAGCTGTGAAGTCCCAGGCTGTCTCCTGGGCACACTTCCACATGGCCCTCATGAGCCGGGTGAAGCCCATGTCCTTGGGCTTCTCCAGGCCTCGCATCAGCCGCTGCTTCATGATGGCCACAAACTCCTTGTTGCTCAGCTCCCCGTTCCCTGCAAAAAGGAGGGAAAATAATCAGAGACCCACCACCAGCCTCCATGAAATTATCATTTTGAAGGGCAGCAGCCGTGAGTGTCCTTTGCTGCAGAAACAGACCATATTTGGCTCCCACCTCCCAAAATATCCTGCTGAGCGAGGGTTCCCGAGCCACAGAGTTTAAAAAAGCAAATGCAAACCAAATGTCTGTGTCTTCCCAGGAAACACTGCTTTAAGTGGTTTAGGAAATTATGGGTGCACAAATTTTTCTAATGGAGTAGAAGAGAAGATTTGTTGATCTGATGAATGAGGTTATGGAGAATGCAGCCACTGGGCAGCAAAATTCCAGCAAACTATCAAGGGGTGAGCAAAATTCCCTCCAGTGCTGCAGGCTTTTAATGTCTGTAAACACTGATGGAGTGAAAACAACAAAATAATAATAATAAAAAGAGGTCTGTGCCTGTTTTTCTACTTGGTTTCTTTCTTGGGGGACTCCTCTGGCAACCAGTCTTTTCCCCCAAAGATTTGCTATCAAAATATTTAGGAGATTTTCCTCTGAGAGAAGGCAAATGGAATATTTGGATGCACTTCAGCTCACTCCAATCTCCAGCCTGATCATCTGGCGTGAAGATTGTACTAGAGCAGTGGTACTGAAGCACAGAGGAAAATAAAGCAGGAGATGTGACCTTAGAAAGGCACAAAGGAGCAGGTGGGGCTGAAACCATGAAGGACAACAAGGAATAAAATAATTAAATACATTTTTTAATGTTCATACTTATGCACCAGTGCTGCCACTCAGAGCTTCCAGATGCTGGTGACTGTGTTGGAGAAGCAGAGTGCCAGCCTGGACTCTGATTTTGGCTTGGCAGGTTTGGGCAAATGCAGAATTTCCTTCTTTCCAAGCTGGAATTGCTGTCACCTGGCAAAGACTCCAGTAACTCCCATTAAATCAAGCTAGGAGTGCTTCAGTGTGTTGGGTTGATGTGGCCAGAAATGTGTATTCTGTCACCATCTGCTGAAGCAGGGTGGGGCAGTGACCCTTATCTCCATGGCACACATTATCTGCTAATGGGCCAGCTTTAAACCAGCTGGGGCAATCA
>JANRGV010000111.1:30794696-30816600 GCA_024734035.1 Alethe castanea | reverse complement strand
AGGGGGTTTACATTCTCCATTTCAAAGAGAAGCTTCTGCCTTTATTGGCAGACACCTGTCCTTCAAACCAGGACAGAGTGCTTCAGTGTGGCAACAACTACCCTGGGGTGCTCACACCCTCTGCAAAGCCACCAACTTACCAGCAGGGCACAGGGCTATTAATTAAAGTAAAAAATTAAGCTAACATTTGTCAAGGATTTTGGAGATAAAGCCCCAGACCAGCTCATTTCCAACACTGGAGCATAAAACATTGAGAACAGGAGCAAAGTGTGCACACCAAACCTCCAAGATCCATATCTCACAGAGTGGGAACCACTGGATACCCTTCCCAAAAGGGCAGGGGGATCACCACAGATGCATGGGCGAGGAGCATGGCAAGAAGAGCCCTTTTCCCTTGGATTTCCTGCCACAGGGGGATCACCACAGATGCATGGGCGAGGAGCATGGCAAGAAGAGCCCTTTTCCCTTGGATTTCCTGCCCTGGGCTGGCTCTCTGCCGGCCTGGCTGAGGCTGGGGCCGTTGCTCACCGTCGCAGTCGAAGAGCGCGAACACCACGTCGCACACGTGGTCCGAGAGCTCCACCTTGGCCACTGTCCTGGCCACTTGCTGCATGGTCACTGCAACAGAGGGAGGGCACAGGGTCACACAGGGCTCAGGATGTGCCTGCTGCAGGAGGAGGCTCCTGCTCCTCCATGGAAAACAGCCTCTGTGTCTTCAGAGAGGCCTGGAATAAGCTTGATCAACGAGGCAGCTCCTTCTGACAGCATTCCAAGGATGATACTCTATCAAGCAACTATCCCAGCAGGCTGGGAATTCCAAAAACTGCTTTTCCTGTTGCAACTCAGTCATTGCAGAGTGAATCCACCCACTCTCCTGCAGGGAGCAGACCAGATTAACCTTGCAATAAAATAAAGAGTTGTAAGGAATTATTTCCCTTTTCTCTGGCAGCAGAGAAGCAAGCAGGAGTTTTATTCCCACCTTTGGAAAAGGGCAATCCATGGAGCTATCAATCTGGCAGGGTTAGGCAGATGATTTTGCTGCACAAATGGGGAAAAAAAAAAGCCCCCTCACTAGGCTGGTGTGAGTGTATTTAAAGTTCAATTGCTTCCCCACAAATCCTGACCCAAGGAAACGCCGTCCACAGCAACTGGGATCAATGTTTAGCTGTGGAGCAAGGGAAAAGAGGGAAGTGGTGCATCACAAAACCAAGCTGAAACCACAAACAACCTCTGCTTTCCTCCACAGCATCCTTATGAGTCTCTGCACCACCAGTCCTTCAGGAATTTTGGAGTTAAATGTGTCAGGAAGGAAAAAATAATCATGCAATATACATATACCATAACTGGATTAATTACAAACTGCATAAAATATTTCTAATAGGATTTTTTTTTTCATTAATGTTTATATTATTGGTACCTTCCACCCTGTTTCTGTTCCCCTGAGTGAAACCTGGAGTTTTTTGAGAGGAATTCACAGCCACCATCACGTCCTTTTCCCCATAAAACCTCTCCTTTTACTGAATAATGCAGGAAAAAATTGAAAAGACACATTGTATACATGTAAAATACATACAATCTCAAGCAGGATCCTGCTTTTTAAAAAATTATTCTTTTTGAGTGAAATTGCTTTTCTGCATGAGTGATGTAGCTCCAGTCAGCAGTTATTACTCTGTATTTCCTCAGAGAGCAACACCAAATTTCATTTAATTTGTTGTAAATGTCAAACTTCTCTCAAGGTGCTTCACTTTGATGCCATCCTCCCCTCCTGGTGCCCTATGGCTGTAGACTAACATGTAAAAAAAAAGTCAGATTGATTTCCTACATCACAGAATTCCAGAATGGTTTGGGTTGGAAGGGGTCTCAGAGCTCATCCAGTGCCACCCCCTGCCATGGGCAGGGACACCTCCCACCATCCCAGGCTGCTCCAAGCCCCATCCAGCCTGGCCTTGGACACTTCCAGGGATCCAGAGGCAGCCACAGCTTCTCTGGCCACCTGTGCCAGGGCCTCACCACCCTCATAGGGAACAGTTTCTCCCTAACACCAAATCAGCATCTCCCCTTTCAGTTTAAAACCATTGCCCCTTGTCCTAATTCCTTTAATTCTAAGTCACGTTTTTCTGCTGAGATTTTACCTGCTCCTTCCATCTCTGCAGGGAGTCTCCTGTTCCCTCCCCTCCTGTTTATTTTTCACAGCCACAGTTTTCCCAGCTGGAACTTGTACTCATGGCCACCAGTTCCTGCTTCCTCTCTTATTAATCCAACTGTACAAGTGTCAGCTCCATCCCATCACTCTTGCTTGATGCCAAAATGACTTCATAGGGGCTGCATGACTGTGCTGTGCTGGTTTTTAAGGAATCAAAAGGAAGAGGGAAAGCATCTCCACTTTCCACTTCCATACACACTCTCCAGACCACAAGGTAACTCAGGGAGGCAAATAAAATTGAAGTAAACTTGCTGGAATAATTTCTTTACCATTTTCACAGAATGAAATAGGTGCTGTCTGGGCAACATCTCTTAAAACAAAGCCTGTCCAGGTTTGGAGTTCTGGGATAGAAATTCTCCTGGATTTCATACCATCAAAAATGAATTCCACATTTCTATCTTGAAAAGCTAAAATTTCTAAAATTTCTAAATTTCCCTGCATTGCTATCTCCCCCTGGTTCCTTTAATGAGTTATTTTATGCAAGTTTAGTGTCTGACACAGTTATCCTTTTTTTCCACTCTGATTCCCAGAACTGCACCGTGAGCCATGCCTCACTGAGTGCCTGCAAACGAGGCTTCGCTCCAGGAGACAGCCTCGCCAGATGGCAAACTTCACTTTTCCCTCCAACTTGAGATTAATCACACATGTGGCCAAAAGAATGGACAGCTGGGCTGCTGCCTTTGTTTTCCAAATGGCACTGGGGGTGATGGGAGCAGAGCTCCCTGCCCTGGGCCATTCCAGGATGGAAAGGCAGGACATGTGTGTTCTGGGCTCCCAGAAATCAGGCTCACGTTGATGCACACGTTTCATTTCAAGGCTCCCAGCTGGAAATGCTGGATGCTATCACTGGCAGTATGGCCACCAAAATCTGTTTAACTTTTCACAAACCATTTGCAGGAGTAGGTGCTGGATCACCCATCCAGGAAGGAGCTGGATAAGCCTTGTGCAATCCCTGTGTGCACAGCACATTTTCCTTTGTCTCCTCAAACTGTGAGGCTGCAGCCCTGCAGCTCAGCAGAAGCTGTTCTGACATCAAAGGGAGCACGACACAAAGTCAGGGAGATCAGGGAGAAAAAAGCAGAGCCCCCAGACCAAAGGAAGAGCCAACCCTGTTTGTGCAATACCCACAGCCAGAAATGTGGAAAGAAAGGAGGTTCCTTGGAGATATCCCAAACCTGACTGCAGGTGGCACAGGGGGAGCAGCTGCAGGGAATCCTGTTGGATATGAGGGTTTCCAGAGAACCCTCACAAGTCCTCCCCTCCCAACTACCTGCACTGCCATTATTCCAGAGGAGCTGTGCTTCCAGGGGGGCTGACTGCTTCCATCCACCTCCGAGGCAGAGGAAAGCAAGCAGCAATTCCATGACTGCATTCCAGCTCACCTCTGCCTCCTTCCCCATTCCCTGTGGACTCTGCAGCCATTTCCAGCAGCATCATTCAAATAAAATGATTTTCCAGGAACCTCTCTGGGGCTCCAGCCCTGCTCCAAGCCACGGATCAGCAGTGGGCTCAGCTGTCTCCCCGTGCTTTGGCCCATCCATGCCTTGCCCTAAACCCCAAAGGAGTTATCCCACACCAGCAGAAGGGCTGCTTGGAAAGCCTGGCTGCACACAGTGCCAGAAAAAGTGCAATTCACACCCCCCTAAATGGGGAATAGGCTCCAAATTCAGCTCCTGTCCTGCTTCCAGCTGTGAGCCCAGGCTGGAGAAGTCTTCCTTGTGATTTAGGAGAATGACAGCTATTATGTTGCTGGGCAAATGAAAGATGGGCAAACAAATAATCTGGGTGTTTATAAATGGGTCATTAAAATACAGGTTTATGATCCTTTTTAAAAGAAGATGTGACTTCAATTCAGCACAGAATACAGGCTGTCAAGCTCTGGCTGTTTGGTACCAGCCATTTTGTCCCTCTCTGAAATGTTAAACAGCCCTTCTAAAATCATAATAATGTTTAATGCATTGTTAGCAGCAAATTATTACACAAATTATTACATTCTTCCTAGTCCCCATCCCAGTGTAATTTTTACATTTGTTAGTTTGTAACCAGCAACGCTGTGAAAGCTTCACTTTTGGGAGGGCACACACCATTTATGGTTTACTTGACTTAAATCTGGTTTCTGCCCAAAGAAGGTTCCCTTACCCCAGCCCAACACTCCCAGCTCAGTGAGCACGAGCTCATTAACAGCACATAATTAAACAGCAATCACACTGATTTACCAACTGCACACAGACCTAAATTCTGCAAAAATGTATATTCCACGACAGGATAGATGCTCATTTCCTGTAGGCACTGAGTAAATTCGATTTGCTGGGCTATTACCTCCTCTGGGATGCTGCAAAAAGGGCTCAGAGCAGCAGCAACACACCCAGACTTGGTATTTTACTTTTATGTATTTTAAAGTAAAAGTATTTTAAATGTAAAAGTATTTTACGTTTAAATGAAAGAAAATCCTGTCAGGTTCTTTTAAGTCTTAAGGTAATGATGATCTAAACCAAAGAGTACAGATGATTCCCCCCCAAAAAATTTAAGATGAGAAGGGCTGCTGACACACACAAAAAGAGATGTGGCAGGTTGGTTACCCTCTGTAATTCCACTGCCCCAAAAACTATTAATGCCTTAATATTCCCACAAGAGCAGCAGTTGGAATAGCTGACTTTCAAAATGTTTAATTCTGCAGCTGCCTAAAGAAATCAGCTTTAACTTTGTGGTAGACAAGAGTTTCCACTTAGCCTAAAAATCTTTTAATGAGTTTGCCATCTCTTGTTTATATTCTCAATGTGGTTAAAAAAAAAAATCCCCCTTAAAAAACCCTAAAGACCAAAGCACCCACTTGTGAACAGATGCTGGCAGCAGAGTGGGACTTTGGTTTGAAATATATTTTGGGGCTTTTTTCCTTTTTTTCTTTTTTCCTACATCAGTGTGTTAGATCTAAGAACATACCTGAGCCAGACCAGCTCAGAAAATGAAACATGATGAGAAAGAGGAGGATATGGATTGGTCTGATCAATACACCACATTATTACCAAGGTCCCCAGGAAACACCAGCTCTGAGGTTTATTCAGCCCACTTCTCTGGACTGTGGGTTATCTGAAATGGAGTCTCTGGACAGACTTTAATGCTCAGTCTGGGACCTCAGGGTTGTTCCAGGGCTCCCCCTTTTTCCCTCCAGCACTCCCAGGAGCTCTGAAGGTGCTTGCCACTGCTTGGATTTCCAGTCAGAAATACAGCATCCAGCCTTTATTTCTAGGCAAAGTCTCTGATTTTTGAGCAAAGCTGAAACAAAACCAGGGTTGAGCAGCTCCTACCACCAGCCCCACTGCTGCTGTGCCTCTGCCATGTGGATCAGAGACCTCCACAGAAGAGAACTCTGCAAGAATTTTTTTACAGTCATTTCTGAAGTCCTTCATATTAGGAGGAAAAAAGGTCACTTCAAGAAGATGGGAATGAAGAAGAAACACTGGGATCTGGAACCACACCTGTGGCACACTCATTAGGTGACCTTGGTCCTTCTGAAGGCACCATCATGAAATCACTGCTTCCTCATCCATTCAGGCTACACATGTCAGCCTTTTTTCTCCCTGTATCTAAAACTGTGGCAGTATGAAACTAAAATCCCTCTTTATCCATGGATGTAGCGAGCTAAGCACCTCATTACAGGGAGGAATTGCAATTTGGGTACATTTTTAACCTGACATCTTCCTAACTCCAAAGACACAGCGTGAGTTGTGCTCCCTCAGGCTTTCAGCACCTCAACATCCCACAGCTTTTAATACCTTTATCAAGAGAAGCTCCAGCCATGTGGTAGAAGCTCAAAGCCGTGTCCACGTCGTTTATGTTCTTCAGGAAAGTGAAGAAGTTCTCCACCTCCTCAAATGTCAGCCCCTAGGACAGAGAAAAGACACTCATGTGGCAATGGGAAAAGGAGATCACAGACACTGCCTGGAAATGACACAGTGATTCATTGGCCTGAAGGGAATTCATCTGCACACTCCAAAAACTCAGCCTTGGAACCTGAGGATGTGGTTGTGACCTGGACTTTTGTTCCCCTCCTGCTTCCCTCCTGGCCCCACCAATCCCACAAGGGGAAGGGACTGAAAACCATTTCCCATGTGAGCAGACACACCACAAGCCTGCAGTTGGGATGTAGCTGAATTTGCAATTTGCCTGCAAACAGGTGAATTGGTAATTTATTTTGAAGCCTGCACACTCGCAATGACAATATTAAACAGTCTGTGCACTGTAAGGTCTCTCCCAAGAGATTTGGGCTCCCTGGGGGAATCCAATGTGGCAGAAGGTGACACTAAAGCACAGAAGTGTCCCAGCTGGCTTTGCTGCTGGAGGCAGGATCCCTGTCTGCCCACTTACCTGGGCCAGGTGAGAGCCGACAGCCACGCTCTGGGATAGTCATGGAAAAACATCCTGAGATCCCCAGGAGAAGAACTGCCAATGAGCACAGCTCTGGGAACCCCACCTGGTCACACTACACCTGATTTTATCACCCAGTTCAGCTCCAGCACAAGCACAGCAGTGCTGGGGCAAGAGCTGGAGCCTCCAACTCCTCCAGCAGAGCCACGGCACGGAGCCAGGGGAGGAGGTGAATCATCACCACAGTAATAACCACTCAGACTCCCTCTCTGGGAGACATAAATCAGCTTGTCAACAGCAGTTCAGGTTCAGGCTCCTCCTGTCCTGCCTGGCACGACAGATTGATAGAGCAAGATATTAAAAATCCTAACTGCAGAACACAGCACAGTTCCACGGTCTGGATGTGTTCAGCAGGTACTGTCAAATATAAATTCACACAATCTGCTGTAACTCTGCTCAAACAACTTCTAATCAGGGAAGAGGCCACCAATCTTTTGAAAGAAAAAGAACATTTTTAAGGCCTTTCCATACAGACATTTGCAGCTTGTTCCCATCTTTGCTGTATGTGGCACTGCACTGATGATCTACTTACGTGTGCACCAGCACGTGCAACAGCAGCTTTGAACTCATGGATCTGGGCCAGAAAGGATGAGATGGCAAAATGGGAGAGCACATGGGGACAACAGAGCTGACTGAAGGGAGAAACCCCTGGTGACTCTGCAGGGAGCTTTCCTTGAATGTTTTTGCCTGCTCCTCTTCCCAAGAGGAACACTAGGATGGTACAGCAGAATTAAATTAAATACTGTCCCAGGAAAACAATGATCCAATAAATCAGGTACTTCTGCAGGAAGCACTGCAAAGATCCCTCTGTTTTGCACAATGGTTCTGCAAGAGAAAATATCTTTGCAATTATCACAATGCCTCCCTGCCTGGGAGCAGGGCACTGAGAGTGTGGAAAGCCTGGAGGAACCACGAGGTGTGTGCCAGCAGAAGACATTGTGCTGTGATCTGCCTGCTCTGTCTGGGACATCTGAGCTTTGGAGTGTTCTAAGCAAAGAGCCACAAACCTCATATTTTCCTGCAATTCCCAAAATGGCAGATGCCTAGGCCAGGCAGCACTGTCTGTGCAAAATGGACCCTTGTTTGGAATCCTGGAATGGTCTGGGTGGGAAGGGACCTCAAATCCCTTTTCATTCCATGCCCTTCCACCATCCCAGGCTGTTCCAAGCCGCACTCAACCTGGCCTTTGTGGTCCTTTGACCAGCTGAAAAAACAAACCCACTGACACACCTGTATCCTACAAATTGTGGCTTTCATGTGGACAAAACTACTGGGTGTCTGTAGCAAGAATACCATCAGTATTGTGAAATTCAATTTTTTATTTTTTTTTGAGGAATCCTATAGGTGAGGCTGGCACCAGCGTTAACTCTGTTCCAGCTACCAAAATCAAATAAAAATCAGAGACTGGGACAGCTCAGGCAAGTCAACAGATGAATGATCACCTCTTTCAAGGCATTTGTAGCTCCAGCTCTTGATTCAAAATCAGCTGAATCCCTTCATCACCCAAGTAATCCCCAGGAAACAGAAGCAGAGAGACTCAGAAGCACTTCCCTGCTTGTAACACAACAGCTCAAACATCTCCTGCAAAAATTAGGGCTTTTCACCTGGGAACCCAGGTTCAGGCAGCAATTTCACCTCACTGCCACCCCTGCTATGTCCAGAGAAAAATACCCCAGCCAGCCCCTGAAGCACATGTAGAGAGGACATGAATCACTGGTTTCTGAAGAGACAGCTTGGTTTTCTAGCAGTTAGGGGAGCATAAACCAAATAATACCTTGCTTGTGAATATTGCTGATGACTCAGATCCTTTTTACTAGGAGAAAAGCAGCTGTGTAAGAACAACTTGGGGAGGACACTCATAAGCAATGTTAGACAAAACAGAGTGTGGCAGCTCTGCTGAATAGGCAAAGTTCACCTACCCAGGGTAAGATGGGATTTTTCCTCAAGAAAAATAAAAATAATGAAAGCAGATTAGCAGTTAATAGAAGAAAACTTATCACTCCCAAAAGCAGGAATGCAGAATAACAGCACTGGAAACCAGCTACAGATTAGATTAAACCCAGAGTTTCATTGTTTTGGAGGCTGCCAGGGTTGCCTTGTGCAGTCAAGGTTATTGCATCAGACAAGGAAGACAGGGTCTGACAGATTCCATAAGAAAGCTCTCTCAAAAGAACTGCACTTCCAAGGGAGAACCTTGCTGGGTGAGTTTGGGACAGTTTCTGGCCATTTCATCCTCACCAGTGCAAGGAATCATAAATTTTTCACCAATTCTCTTCCTTGCAAATATAATTTTTTTTTGCCCTATTGCCCATTTTCTCTCCTTGAAAGTCCTTGGAATAAAGGAAGATAAAGATTTGCTCAGAATCTGGCTGGCTTTAAATAGAAAGACAATCTGGCTGATTTGGGGATGAGGAGTAAGGTAAGGACAAGAAGTTCTTCCTCCTGCACAGATGTCAGGGTCTTGGCTTACACATCAAAGGAAGAAAACATCTGCTGTAGGAAACCTTCCAAAATAAATTCCTTTACCTCTTTTCTCACACATCCAGCTACTGTTCTGTAATATCTATACACAGACACACACACACACACATATATATATATAAAAACCCAAAAATCACAGCAAAAGAATCAACAATTTTCAAACTTCAAAACCAGAGCTGATCTTTTCTATTGGACACATATTGCATTTAAGTACTTTCTCCTGGAGAAATAAAATTATTCCTGTTAATGTAGGACTTCTACTAAAGAACAAAAAAAAGAGCAGACCCTGAGCAAAACTTTTGTTTTATAACACACTTGGCACCTAAACCAGCTAAGAAATAAACTCTGGTTGTGATGTCAGAAGAAAGCAGCTCTAAAACAGCCAGCCAAAGACTTTCCATCCATTCTCACTTTGATGAATTGCTTGTTTATATCCCAGTTAATAAAAGAGCATTGGGGCTTAATAAAAGAACATCCATTATAGGGGCAGATGTAAAATTCTAATGCTCTGTAATTTCTCAGCCCATACTTGCCTTACCTGATAAAGCACATCTTATGGTACAGATATCTTATTCCAAGGTCTCTCACTGAATTAATGAGTGTAGGGTCTGCAAACTTACTTCTCGCTAAATTGTGAGTAATTTTTCCCAGAAGTTAATAACTAAATAATAAACTGCCTGGTCAAAGAAGCTAATGAATCCAAGGTCGAGCCAGGAACTGGGAGCACGGCTTCAGTGTTTGTTCTGGCTCCAGACCCAAGGTGCCATTCAGCAAATTGAATTTTTAAAATTACAGCATCTATTTTCATAAGGAACAAACCTACAGCCTACAGTGGACACTGACCACTGCACTCCCAGCTCTACCATGGCTTAACACGGAGCGGACGCTTTTCCAAAGAAGACGGGGATTGCTGAAGCCCAGCCTGGGGCTGAGAAATTCTCCCCAATTTTCCATGAATGCCACTGACCTCTCCATCCTGGAAGTGCTTCTTGAGCTGTTTGAGCATGACAGTGAGCTTCTTGGACTGCACCCCGCTGTATGCCAGCAGCATGCTCCCGAACTGCCGCTCCGTGATCCGCCCGTCCACCGGGTCGTGCCGCTCGAACTGCAGGGAAAGGAGAGCAGGGAGATGGAAACAGGAGCAGCACCAAGCTCCACCTGAGGTATGAAGCATTAAAAAGGGCACCATAAACAATTAACATTGCAGGGAACACTGGTGGAGGAGAAGTCTGACGTGCTCTGGTATCTGCTGTCCCCAGGATTCTCTCCACATTCACAGCCTTTGTATCTCACCCTCACAGTTTTATCCAACAGGACTGGGCTAGTGAATGGTTCCATGGCTCCTCCAAACAGGGACTGTTTAATAAACCAAACAGAAGTCTTGCAAAGGTCTTCTAATTTTACTCTGCTCCAAGGCCTGTAGCAGTGTCCCAGCAAGGGAAGGTCCATGGATGTCTCCAAACTTCACTCTCCCCTAATTCTCCTCATCCTCAGACCCCTCCAGTCCCTGACTCTTACAAATGCTGCTGTGAGAAAGGTTTTCCCCACTGATCCATCTCTCCTGCAGTAGTTTGTCTCCTGGCTTCCACTGCAGGGAAGGAGGGAAGAAAGAGTCTTTCCCCAGCTTGGGAAGGTGCTGGGTGGGAGCACCACGTCTTTGCCCACTGAATAATGAGGATTTCAGCCTCTTCTTTCCCCTCACCTCTGTGAATCTACAAACACCAATTAGACTTCACCCAGCTTCACAGATCTCAGCACTCAGGATCCCTTATTTGGGATAGATTATATCCCTTCAAATTTACCAGGAAACACAAGACCAACAACACTCCAGCTGATCACAAGCCAGACGACATTCAACAACGAAATTAATTTTTAAACTCACAGGGAACAACTTGGTACCAGTGATTGACATTCTGCTGCCTGCTGAGTTGACCATTCCTGCCTCAGCTGCTCTTCAGTGCTAAGGAATTTTTAATTATTACCACATCAACCAGATTTTGGCTGCTTTTCCCAGTGGGAAACCAAGGGATTCCTGGTAAGTGGAGCACCAAGGCTGGAGGGATTTGTATGGGTGACTCTGGCAGGAGGCAGATCCCAAATGGAGAAATTCTGCTCCTCAGCCCCCTTGTGCTTTCACCTGAGTGGCCCACACAGTTTTGGTGGAGAAATGGTGATTTTTACTGTCATCTGATGCAGGCTTTGGGGATCACTCATGATGCAAAACGTGGGCATCTCCCATTCTCCTGTGCTGGGGAAAGGAGAGGGAAAACCCATTTGTTGGAAATGTTCTTCATTAAAAAGCAAAAGTAGTAGTTTCTGCCACGCCTGAAGAATGCAAAGAAAATGCCCCTGGGACACAAAAATTTGCCTTCAGCACTGCTTCAAAGGCAGCCCTGATGCTTTCTCCTGCTGTAATATTCCTAATTTCATCCCCAAAGACATAAATCAGCATTTCTCTACCAACAGCCTTAAAATACCCTGAGTTTTAGCGGAGCTTTAGGTAGCATCCTTAATTAAAGGCTAGGAAATGGGTCCAAATATCTCAGATCAACCTCCTAAGTGGTGACTATGCTTAGAAAATCTCAAGTTGGTGTCTAAAAGCCCCCTCTCCCCCTGCCCTGCATTAATGATCAAGCACTGGGCAGCTCCATGGGGGAACACAAGCAAGCACAGCTCCCTGCAGACAGGGAAATGAAGAACCAGCTCCCTGTAGGTTTTTTTGGAACAAAATCTTCAGATTGTGGTTAGTTTTGCACTACCAAATGCAAAAAAGACCAGCAAAGAAAAATTAAAACAGTTTTCATCTTCATTTTTCTACAGATACACAACACGACTATTCACAAAAAAATTTAAAAAGCATAAAAACTGTGGAATTATTCTGCTTATTATTTATCTCACTTTAAAATGAACACCTCTAACATTAAACCAGAACACTCAGATGCCCACTGTCACGTACAGTGGTGCTCATGGCAAAGGTCAGCCCAGAAAGGTCAGCTGGATGAACACATCCAGTTCCCAAATTCCAATATGAGCACCACTGAACTGAGAAAAAGCAACAGCAATCCCGTGAGGGATAAAGAAAGTTCAAATCTTGCCTCCAAGCTACTGTCAGATGCATTTAAATTAATTACAGAAGGGATAAGCAGGGCATGTCATTTAAAGAGAATTTTCAGGGAGGGAATTCTGCTTATTTTTTTCTGGTATGTCAGAGGTTGTGTTTATCCATAAAGAAATTTGGCTTCAAAGGATTCGTGAGTGACTCCTGATGAAAGAAAAGCCCCAGCTACTCCTGACACCCCCTTTCCCACCTCCCTGCCCAGGAGCAGAGGTACATCCATGCTCCTCTACCCTCTGGAATGTCTTCTAGCCAAACACAACTCACCACTTGGAAATGAAGGAAGTGCTAAGCCTACAGGAATTTTTCTTTCAGTACTCAATACACAGCCTACAAACAGTGTTAAGTGTTAAAATCCTCTGGATATTTGAAAAAGCAGGAAAAATAGTGCCCATTCCCAGGTAATCAATGATTTGCCTCCACCCACAGGTTGATACTGTACAGTTTTTCTGTTTTATTTTTCTGTGTACTGAGGGGGAAATAATCCCAAACCCTACAAGGAAGGGATGCAGGGCACAGCACACTGGGATTTACTACAGGCAAGCAAGTTCTCTGACAGCCTTTTCCCCTTTCATGGATCTTAAAGAAGGAAAAGTAGGGCCAAACCAGCATTGTCTAGAAGGGGATGGAGCAGCTCCAAAATCCCACTGGGACAAACAGAGGACAGGGGAGGGTCTTACACCACCCCAAATTCAGCCCCAAAATCGGCACACACAGCTGGCCAGCGAGTCCAGACCTCCGGAGCAGCTTCCACTCGCAGCCACTTGGTGCCAGCAGTGGATTCTGCATCTGCACCAGGCAAGGAGAATGGGACAGAATGCTGGCCACTGCTCTTCCTGCAGGCAAGGAAACCTGAGGTGCTGAAGAAATCAGCTTGAAATATAAAAAGCTGTGTTCTGAAATTCATGAAAAGCCAACGTGACGTGAAAGGAAATCCAGGGTGCTTATGGAACAGCTCAGCAGGAACTGGAGTGACAGGACAGGAGGGAATAGTTTCAAACTGAAGTAAGGGAGGTTTAGATGGGATATTGGGAAGGAATTGTTCCCTGGGAGGGTGGGCAGGCTCTGGCACAGGGTGCCCAGGGAAGCTGTGGCTGCTTCTGGATCCCTGGAAGTGTCCAAGGCCAGGCTGGAGGGGGTTTGGAGCAGCCTGGGACAGTGGAAGGTGTCCCTGCCCATGGCAGAGGGATGGAATGAGACGAGCTTTAAGATCCCTTCCAACCCATTCCAAGCCATTCTGGAATCCTATGGGAAGGGAAGAAGGCAGGAGAAATGGGGTGCAGCCCTTGACTTCACCAGCTTTGCTAGCCCAGGCCCAGCAGCCAGTCCAAATACACAGCAGGGTATTCCCTGATTTATTTATAATTTAAAAGATTACCCATAACCTTCAAGACACATTAAATAGTCCCAAACTCCCCCACAAACCTGACAGGATGAGCACATTCCTGCTCCTCTACAAGATGAAATGCCCAGTTTTGTTCAAATAACCCCACTCTCCTTCCTTCTGAGAGAAAAGCTTTCTCACATGAGGAGAGCAGAAGACAAATAAGCAATTTTCTCTGCTTCTACATCTCCTCAATTGCACAACTTTATGGAAAGGCAATACAAGGATCCATCATAAAACAACAGACCCATAATATCTTTTCTTCCTTGCTTCACTGTTTTTTTCCTGCACTAACTCAGTCTGTCTTCCCCTGCAGGAAATCAAATCCCAGGCCCTGAGGAGCACCCAGCCCAAACCAATTCAGAGACACCACCATGAGAAACATCTTGGTGAGGAACAAAAACTAAAAAGCAAACCTGCTGGCATTTCCTAAATGCAGACATTGGTTTCCTTTCATCTCTCCTCCTGGCAGCAAGGCTCACTGGTGGGAAATGAAGCAGCTCTGATGGCCTCAGAAAAAGGCCAAGTTTGGGTACCACACACTTCTCAGGGGAAGGTTTCTCTTCCCAGCTGACTTTCCTTTCTCCTCAATAAATTTGTCCTAATCAACAGTATCACTAGGGGAAGATTCTACCTAAAACTCCAGTGTTAAAATCCTCTCTAAGCAGAAGAGAGGAGTTTAAAAAACTGCTTGAAAAAGGAGGAGCAGTGTTTTGTGACTGCTGCCAGCAGACCCAACTGGACCCTGCTCTGCAGCTGGGGAGGGGACACCAAAGCCCTCAGAGAGAGCTCAGCACCATCAGACAACCACGAGTGGATGTCAAAAGCTCCCATGGGAAAGCAGGATAAATTATACCTGGAGATGATGCCACTCCTTCCTAACCTGGCATTTTTGGGCCCAACACACACTGGTGGCTTGTGTCTCCTGCTTTGTTTGCTGAAGAAGAAAATGGCTAAAACAACCTCCAGGCCCTTGCACTTGGCACAGACAGCATTTAGGATCCACCAAATCCCATCGGTGCAGGAGAGAAACACCCAGTTGTAACACGAGCCAGCACAATGGAAACACAGCTCAGACTTTTCCTAAAGCAATGCCAAAAGGATACACTTCCTCTCCTCTTCAAACACTCATATTAGCTAAATATCCAGCTGTATTTTATTCTTACATTTCTAGGAAGGCTTCCCCTAAAAACCAATCAAACAGATGATGTATTCCCTACAATCTCTAAGCAAGGATCTTAAATAAATAAATGTATGTGTGCCACATTGCTAATTGAGATAGCAGAGAGAAATACATCCAACAAGGACTTTTGGATGGGGAGAGAAGTGTTGAGGGATCATCTTGGAGCTTCTTTCTGCAGGTTGAAAAAAAAAATCCATGGGAGAAATACTGCTAACACGAATTCTATCAGGTTTAGGGGGAGTTGAAAAAGGTGACCTGCTCTGTGCATAATAAGGAATCAAAAGGGTCTGGGAAATAATGATTTGTAGGGTAATACTCAGATTCATAATATATGACCCTTTAAAGTGGTATTTGCTCAAAGCTTTATTTGACAGGCTGTAATACATTATTTATCTGCAAACTACTGCAGCACTGGCTCTGTTTACTGTTCTGGAGAAGGAGGCTGCCAGGATCTCTCATCAAGTTGCATATACAACTATGACAGGAAGAAAAAGAAAGGGGAAAACACTGTTTATCTCTCTAAATCCCAGCAACCTCGTCTGTCCAAAAAAATTTAATGTATTTGTGAGTAAGCTGAAGTGTTTGCACAGGCACCAAATTACTGCCAAAAAAAAAAAAAAAGGCAAAAGTTTATAAAGGCTTTTTGTTTGGGAAGATTTAAAATACTTTGATTGAAGATTAAAAATACTAATTTTTTTTTTTTTTTTGAAAGGGGGTGGGAATAATTATGCTGAAAGGCTTTTTCTGTGGATTTGGATCTAAAGCACTGGGTTTTGCAAGATGAAGCTCAGCCTGCTCTGGACACAGCCTACACAGAGTCCCCGGGTGTAATTACTGCATTATTTGGTAAAACCCACTCAAAGACACAGCTCTAAAGATGTTCAGAGCTGCCAGCAGCAGAAGGAATGAAAATGGAAAGGAGGAAATGCCAAACCCAGCCTGGACCATTGCTTCTCTTCACCTTAGAAAATAATAAAGAAATGAAATAAATGGGAGCTATTTTCACATGAGAAAAATCCAATCTTCCAAACGCTCTCCCTGTTCACACCTTCCCCCCTCTGCCTAAGTGAATATGTAGCAGCCAGGTTAAAAATGTCCATCTGTCAGCAGCAGTGCAATCCCAGCAGACCTGATGTTGGAGAAAAGCTTTGGAGATTTCAATGACCTTGGCAAGTCACTGCTGTCTGCAAGGGGGAAAAATTCATTCCCATCACCAGCCACTTGTTCCACTTTAATGAGCAATTAAGAAAAGGTTATGTAAAGATGGCTGCACCTGAACTTCAGCCCCATGAATGAAAATATCTTCCTGCAGGCCCTGAGCAAATCACTGTTTTGAAATTCTGTGCAGCGAGGGAACAGCAGGGAGGAAACAAGAAAAGGAATCTGTAATGCTAAGGAGAAAGGACAGGTCTGATAAATTAAAGGGATGGAGAGGGGGAAGAGTTGAGCAGTCTCCTCCCTTGCCTGTTCTCCAGACCTGGCCCTGGTACTGCCATCCCTGCCCTTGAGAGTGCTCCTGGCACCACAGAACAGAGCAGTTTTTCTGTCCTGCATGCTCCCTGAATAAGAGGAAAGTTCAGAAGCAGAACAAACTCCCAACCCTCCTGCAGGAAAACACACAGGACAGCGGAGCTGCAAGCATCCGAGTGAAGCCATTACTCTGAAAAATACCAATATCTAAATCTCCATGGAACTGCTGTACACAGTTTTATTAAGAAATACAGCTCCCTCACTGCCTGTTAAGAGTTCACACTGTTTTCTGCTTGACCTTGGTGCTCAGTTCCCCAAGAAGAGTAAGTTTGCAGGAGTTTAATTCAGTCTAGCAGGGAAAAGGGTCCTGCTTCCACGCCTTCCTGCATCAACAGAAGCAAAGCCAGGGCTGAAGCACAGCCAGCAACGTGTGGAGGTGCAGAACAGCTCTGAATTCAGAGCCTGAAAGGGGAGAAAGAGCAAGAGGACTGAGGTGTTTGCTCATCCAGCAGGAGGAGGTAGAAGTCAGGTACCTGCTACAAGAACACATTCACACTGACATCCCCAACCTCTTGCCCACCAACTTTTGCTGCTCCCTGGCTGTTGGCTAATTTGGTTGTGCACACAAAAATGAGAGCATCTATGCTAAACAGCTTATATTTCCTAATTCATGGACTCTGCTACAAACCTGCACACATTCCTGTGGCAAGGTAATGAATCCAAACAGCACTGCTGGGGTTTTATTCACAGGGGTCCCACTCAAGGCTCTGCTGCACTGCGGGAGCTCGACAGTGGATTTACACACCCTTCAGAAACCAAAGGAGCCTGTTGGTACAGAGCAAAGCCTTCCACTGCTGCTAATGATGCAATAAATAGAAATTCCAATAAAATCCTCCACGGCTTCCCCTGCAGAGCCACTGCATCAACCATGCTGAAGTCACTGGTCCAAACACAAGCAAGGCAGCAGCGGGTGTTCTCTCACCAGGTGGTTGCCCCATGAAGCATCCATCCCAAAAAAGAGGATGCCACTGCTGCTCCTTTGTGCTCCAGCCTGTCCCAGCCATGCTCACAAGCAGCCGCAGCACATGTACTGTCACACCATGCCACCCTCACTGGAACACTCCTGGACCACTGGATATTTTGGTGACCAGTGACAGTACCCAAGGAAATGGCCTGAAGTTGTGTCAGGACAAGTTTAGGCTGGATGTTGGGGAAAGGTTCTTGCCCTTGAGAGTAGTCAGGCATTGAACAGGCTCCCAGGGAATGGGCATGGCCCCAGGGCTGCCAGAGCTCCAGGAGTGTTTGGACAATGCTCTCAGGCACAGGGTGTGATTGCTGGGGTGTCTTGGGCAGGGCCAGGAGTTGGCCTCCATGATCCTTGTGGGTCCCCTCCCACTCAGGACAGTCTGTGATTTTACAGCTGACACACAGCTGCTCCATATGCTCTTACAATCCTGAGGCCCCCAAAACCACCCCACAGGCTCTTCCCCTGCCTTTCAGGGTGAGGCACTGGGAGGGTTTGATTTCTCTGGTGCAAATTTCCTCACTTGGACTAGGGAGGAATCATTTAGGAACAGCATTTATGGCATCTTCTGACTGAGGCACAAAGACCAGCTTTCAGTAACTCACCCATGACAGTGAATCCCTGACCCACCAGCACTGCCCCTGCTGAATGGAAAAAAGGACAGGAATCAACCTGCCTTGGGTTTCAACTAAACTTTCCCTGGTGCACACTTAGGCATTTCATTACCTGCTCTGCTGTTCCTGATTGATGAAAATGACTTGCCTCAGACTCCTTTATGGTGACTCCTCGTGTTTACTGAGACAGTTATATCTCCCTCCTGCCTTTCCTTTAAGCTGCACATGCCATGGCCTCATAACTTATCCCTATCCTCAGATTTTTTTTTTCATACCAGTGTTCCACTCTGAATTCTTCCCAAGTCTTTGGCTGACACTGGACAAGAACTGAACGCCAACTTTTCCCCAAACCTGAAGTAGTGCAGTCAACCTGAAAGCCTCACATGACCCTTTCCACTCACATGCCAAGACAAAAGCAGGCTGCCAGCTTTGACTGCTGTCAAAACCAGGATGAGCTGTCCAAAACACTTCCACTGCCTGCCTAGAAATTCCCAGATTACATATGTGTATGCTGGACTGTGCCTCCTTAGCTACAGAGTTCCCTGATGTGACACTATTCACAGTGGTTGGATGATCCCACTTTTAACTGGACATGTCACAAATTTCTGTCACCTACTCTCATGGCTATCCATCAAAGGCAGGAATATCAGCCTCACTTCTGTTCCCTAAACTCCTAACATAGGAAATGCAGAAGGAGCATGCAGGTGTGCAGGGTAACTCCCCTCTCCTTGGCACTAAATCCATCATGGCTCTGTCCATCTCTGACTTTAGTAAGTACTTTTGGAGGGCAGAAGCCTCCATATCCAGATCCTCTTTTCCTCCAGAGCTGTTTAAAGGTTATTAGTTATCACCATACCTTTTATCTAGTCAGGGCCTGACAACAGTGACACAGACACATCACTCATCCTTTGGGATAAACAGGACTCATGGGGCACACTTTAGGCTTTCTGTATTTAGCCATCAGCTCATCCTCCTCTCCTTCCCCTGCAGCCAGCTCAGGAAATCACTAACAAAGAGCACTGACAACTTTTGTACCTCTTATTAACTGCCCTGCTGAAGAGGCAATTCCACTAGTGCTGGCTTGGCTTTTCAGATGTAAGGATCACATGAAGGAAGAAAAAGCAAATCTGGAACTAAAGCAGGAGTTCTAGATATATAGGTTATAGATACAGAACTAGGTGTAGAGCTGACAAAACAATGTAAGTACACAAAATCCATTACAGGATTGCTGAAAAGGCAGAATTCATAAGGAAAAAGGAGAAATATGACATTTTCCATCATTGCTCCCACAGGGGCTGGGTCAGTGGTGAGGCTGAAGTGAGAGGATCAGCAGGTAAAGGACAACTCTGAGAGACAACACAGCTAATCGTGACTGAGACTGTCATAAAGGTGACTTAAAATCAAATAAAAATGTCTTGTATGAGTTCGACAGCAAATTGACCTCTATAAAGTCTGAGTTTTGGGCCCCTCCTTACAAAGCTCAGCCAATCTGACACTGTCAGACTTCATTTTTCAGGCTACTGAAGACAATTTACTTAAGTTACTCATTTTCCCCCTAAATGACTGCAGCAGGAACAAAGATATGTGACTCATTACTGCAAGTTTTGCTGCCTGTGTAAAAAAATCAGTGAAAACCTGAATTGCTCTGCCAGCCTATATAAAAACAAGGCAGAATCCCAAAAAATCCTGAGTAAGCTGTAACAACAGAGCAGTTTTTAATACCTGCCACAGGATTACTTGCATACTAACTACTGCAACACTGGGACTCAGAAAGGCACTTACAGATTTGAGTTATTACCCTAAAACCCAACTGAGCAGCATCAGAAATGCCTTCTGAAACCAAAGTATTTGTTAAGACAGGTCTGAGATCCCAAAGGATCTAATGAGGTGTGTGCAGATGGAAGAGCATCCATCACCCTTCTTCATAAAAACCAAAGCAGACAGTAACTGTATTGGCATTGGCCATGAAAATAGGAATTTCCAGGATAAAGGAGCCTGGTGCTGTGCTCAAGGGTGCTGGCAGGCAGTAATGATGTCTTTATATTTGATAATATAAAGACATAAATACCTTTTATTGTCCCCAGTTATAAATAACCTGTTAAAAAAGCAACTACAATTAGTCAGGAAGATGTACTACTGACTGAAATCATCCAAAACTAATTTGTCCCAGCAAAAAAAAAAACAAGTAACATGAAACTGAAAAAAAAAAAAAACCCAACAAAAATCCCCATTGCTTCTTAATGAAGGAAGTGGGGACCCATGGAGGGAGCCAGAGGGTCAGTGCCCACCCCTGGAGTGAATGTGGCAGTGGAAAACCAGGGCATAGAAACATCTCTGTTTCTCTTGCTTTACATTCAAGTTACAGCTGATGTTTCTTCACCTTAAAAAGTATTTTATTCCTTTCAATTTGCAGAGGCACTGAGGAACTGACCCAGTTCACAAAGAACATTATCTTCAAGCAGCCTATTCCCCCTGCAAAGGCAGGGCCACACCACCTGCTTTAATGGCCATGAAATGAAGGCAGTGAACCGGGCAATTGCCTTCACCAAAATAAAATAATCAGTCCTTGGCTCAGTCTCTCACTTGGATTTGTAAATTCCAAATAAAAATGGGAATAAATTCAGTTTCAAATTGCAATGATTGACTTGATAAGAACTCAATAAAATGCTGATCACACAACCTGAGCATGTGAGCAATAATACACAAGAATGAAGAGACAGAGCTCTGAATACTCTTGTCTCAATAGGCTGGGGGGCATCTTCTTGTGCACAAATCCTGATTTCCAATGCAAATAAAAGCCTGGCTTTGCTCAAGCCAGGCTGAACCTTGGAGCCTGATGCAGTGATTGGCACCACTTCCAACTGAGTCAGCTCTACCTGGGAGCTGAGACGGACCAACAAGTCCCCTGTTGCTGTCCTTGTACTGATTTTATATAAAAGAATCAAATTTTGAAGGGTGATGCTTAAATTCAGGTTATGTGACTAGAAGCAGGAGGCTGGGAGCTGCTGTTAAAACTCAGGGTAAAGCAAATTAAAAAGGAGACTAAATTCAGAAGAGGTGGACAACATTTCTTATAAAACATCCAGGAGTGAACAACAGAGGTCACACAACAGAAACCACCTATTTAGGAGAATTCAAATAAGCCTTGAACACTTTCCCATCAGAAACATTCAGAATAATGAAGCAAACAGAAAAGGTGGGGACAAAAGCAGAGATGAAGAGTTTTGGGGATGTTATAAATCCTGGTCCTTTAGGATTAGGACTAGGACTGACACCAACCTTCCCCAGCAAGGTAGCAACAGTCATTTACAACTTCTGTTGTTTTTCCCTTAAATCATCTCCATCAGCAGTGTCAAGGCAACAGCCAGGCTTTTAGAGGGACACACACCCAGGATGTGCCAGCTGCTGCCCCAAATCCACAAGAGCAGCCACCAACAAATGCTGGAGATGTTCCTTGGGGAGTGCCACAAGCACTGAAATGCTCATCAGGAATTTAACATGTTTGCTCTGAGCATATGCAAATGCTGTGCTGAACATACTAAAACTCCACTACAAATCCCCGAACTGTGTTCTTTTTCTTTATTTTTAAAGTTATTCAAGCCTGCTCTAAACTGAAAACCCAGAGAAGCACCAGCTCACACCCATAACCCACTAGGGCCTGGCCTAAGCTGCAGCATTTCCCAGTGCCACAAAGATTGGTAACAAACTGAATAAGGCAGGCTGCAACCAACAAAAAAAACCCTCTTCTAAATTTATAATCTCTTTAGAGCAACAAGAGTTTTACTGCTTAGTATTGTTCATTTTTGTGCTGACACTTGTTAAATAAACAGGTTTTTTTCCACTTCTCTCTTCTGTTGGGTTGATATGGCCAGAAATGTGTATTCTGTCACCATCTGCTGAAGCAGGGTGGGGCAGTGACCCTTATCTACATGGCACACATTATCTGCTAATGGGCCAGCTTTAAAACCAGCTGGGGCAATCATCTTTATCTTTTCCACAACCCAT
>JANRGV010000111.1:30745078-30794596 GCA_024734035.1 Alethe castanea | reverse complement strand
CATCCTCCTTTCTTTTCCTCCTAAAATTCTCGGAAGAGACAACGATTCAAAAATTTGGCTGAACTTAAGAGAATCACGGAATGATTCAGGCTGGAAGTGACCTTAAAAGTGACCTTAAAGAGCATTTGTTGGAACCCAGAAGCCTGGAAGTTTTGAACTTTCTGTGCTTTCTGACACTGACCCCCAGGAAAACACTGCTTTTGACTGGAGGCCTTGGAGAAGGCCTCCAAATTTGAGTTAAAATCATGGGTGTGTAGCTAGAAGTGTGCAATTTCACATGGTGAAGGATTTGGAATTTGGGGTTTTTAGAATATAGTAATAGGTATGGGACAAAATGGGGTGTTGTCTCTTGTGGAGGTTCTTTGGACCTCCAGGTGCTCTGAGGCACTAACTTTGGAGCTCTCAGGCTCCTACTCGAGCTCTTAGGCTTTTACTACGTCAGGTAATCTTAAATAAGCAAAGCAGCTAATAGTTAAAAAAATTATTTATTACAAAACACATCTTATTACAAAGCACATCAGTCTCAACAGTACACAGACAAGCAATAGCAAAAAGCAATGGCAAAGCAGCTAGCAATAAGCAAATGGCTAGAAGCCAGAATGGCTAAAAAGCAAGTGGCTAAAAGCAACAACTTTCTTGAATACATACTCTTACATAGGATTTTTCTAACAAGCTAAGACACAAGCTCGGGCCACCACTCCTTAACCTATTAGAATTCTAGTTTCTTAGCACACTAGGTTTCGTATAGAGCTAGGCATACAATTTATCTCGTTCCACCTAAGAAATGTAAGCAGTATTTTTACTGTAACTCTATTATCTTTAAGCACTGTCTATAACTGTGGGTCTGGAGCCTCTACTGAAGATACCAGTATGTTTCAACTTTTATTAGAACACTCACTGCTACTATGGCATTTGAAACCTTTCACTTACTGAAAGCATTAGAGCTCACTTTAAAACTTACTTAATCTCTGCACTCTGATTTCTCTCTGAAGAATTCAGAGAGACCCCTAACTCACTGACTCCAACATCATCCTCCTTTCTTTTCCTCCTAAAATTCTCGGAAGAGACAACGATTCAAAAATTTGGCTGAACTTAAGAGAATCACAGAATGATTCAGGCTGGAAGTGACCTTAAAGAGCATTTGTTGGAACCCAGAAGTCTAGAAGTTTTGAACTTTCTGTGCTTTCTAACACTGACCCCCAGGAGAACACTGCTTTTGACTTGAGGCTGTGGAGAAGGTTTCCAAATTTGAGTGATGGAGTTAAAATCATGGATGTGTAGTTAGAATACAAGTGTGTAATTTCACATGGTGAAGGATTTGGAATTTGGGGTTTTTAGAATATAGTAATAGGCATGGAATAAAATGGAGGTTCTTAGGCATTGTCTCTTTCTGTCTTCATCTTCCTTCTTCATAATTTCATTTAATAGCTTTTGGCTGGATAGTTAGTGCTGCACTGCACACCACAGAAGTTTGGTTATTGGGTCAAAAGTATAAATAATAAAGGTGTTAGGTCTTTATTGAACTATTTAGCTTTAAAAGACTTTGTAGCTAGCTAGATTCGTCTCCATTTTGCTCACTTTTAGCTAGTAGCTAAAAGTATTACAAAACTCTCTGTACTTTAAATAAAATTTAATAAACGACCAAGTCCAAACAGGAAACATTTGTCTCCTTTGTGGTTTAATCCTAACTCTACCTAAAAACAAACAAAAAAAAAGAAACAAACCACTAATTAAATAATACAACTAACCCATTTACAACCATCTAGTTCCAAAATCCTTCCATGGGCAGGGACACTTCCCACTAGACCAGGTTGCTCCAGGCCCCATCCAGCCTGGCCTTGAAGGATGAGAAGCCCACAACCCCTCTGGCCAACCTAGGCTTTGGTTTTTTCAGCCCACTTTAAAGAAAGAAGAGAAGCAAGTGCTTAAAATGAGTTTTAGGAAACAATTCAGCCAGTTTGCACATAAACATTCTGATCCTACCCCTGGTCAGCAGAGCAGCTTCTCCCCAGCAAAATCCCAGGAGATGGGAAAAGCTGCATTGTGGGGAAGAAAAAAAATCTCCAAATGTTTTAGAGCTTCCACTCCTTTACTGCCCATCCTTGTGAGCTCACACCAACCCTTGCCAGCTCACAACACATTTCCTTGCCACTAGTGCACAAATCCTGGGGTTTTTAACCCTCTCCTTGCTGCCTGTTGCTCTCTGTTACAGCTGGAAGTTCCTCTATCCCTGGGACTGTGCCACCCAGCATAAAAGGCTCTTCAAAAGAACTTCCCCACCCCATAAAAGATGCCAAAAAGTTAACCTTGAAGGATGTGACAGCCTGAAAAACCAGCAGTGTGTTATTTTAAGGGTTCTGTGCAAATTTGAGGGGGCAGCCAAGCCAAATGCAGCCATCTCCTCTCTCCATCCTCAAGCATCTCACTCAACTATCCAAGTTGATCTGAGTGATTACTGCTGGGATATGAGAAGCCAGGCTTATTCTCTGTGTAGTAACCCATCTCTTCCAACAAGGCAGTAAAAGGATTCATATTAAGGCCAACAAGTTTGAGAAAGGAGGGGGGAAAAAAAGCCACCTGACAAGTCAGGCTTCCCAAAGCTCCAGCAAACACCGCTGCTTTGCCATCAGCCTCTTCCCTCTGCTGACAAATGTTGGAAGGGATGAAGAAAAGCAGCTGCCAGGAGCTCCAGCTGACACAAGGATGCCAGAGCCTCATTATTGTGGTATCCAGTGTGTTCACTTTTTCCTAATGAGAGAGTGAGTGCTGGAACAGCCCCAAAGGGGATGCTCTGGAGGAAAGGGCCATGCTCTTGCTGCTGGGTTCACCTTGCTGGAAACCCTGCAGCTCAACCAGAGAGTGCTGGCTGTTCCACTACAAGGAAAATCAAGTTGAGGAGAAAATCAAGGGGGAAAAAAGTACAGAAAAGAGGTTTTGAGGCTTTTTGATCACTCTGATGTGAGGAAGGATGTGGGGTGACTTTATTGTGGCCTTCCAGTGCCTGATAGGAGCCTGCAGAAAGAAACGGGGAGAGAAACTATTTACAAAGGTAATTTACAGTGAAAGAGAGGAGCTTTAGACTAGATATTAAGAGGAAATTCTTCTCTGTGTGGGTGGTGAGGCCATGGTAGAGGTTGCCCAGAGAAGCTGTGGCTGCCCCATCCCTGGAAGTGCTCCAGGACAAGCTGGAGAGAACCTGGAACAACCTGGGACAGTGGAAGGTTGACATGACAGGGAGGTTGCAATGACATGATCTTTAAGGTCCTTTCCAAGCCAAACCTTTCAGGAGTTCCCTGATTTTTGCACTGTAAATAGCAATTCCTTAGTTTGCTTTGTGCTCCATTGTTAACTGTGAGCCCTGCAAGCAGCACATCTTGGAGACAAATATTTATAAACTGTCTGAAGCAAGGCAATTTATGGCCAGCTTGGAAAAGTGCCCCTGCTTCTACATGAGTGTTTACCACACTGCAGACTGCTCCACAGAGCAGCCTCTCCTGGGTGTTATTTCCATGGAATCCTATGGCTCCCTGTCCCTCTCCCATCTGTAACAAGTGCTGGACAGGTTGAGAATCCACCTGTGGGCACTGGAGCCAAAATGATTTAACCAGTCCCTGTTTTGGGTAATCCTTTTAATGCCCAGAAAGGCAGACACCACTGCAAGGAGCTGCCCTCACCCACAGCTCATCAATCGTGCAAGGATGTGGAGCTCTGAGATGCTCCACTGTTTTTTTTCATCACATTTCAGCCTAAGTGTTTGTGATATTTCATCTTTTGTACCAGATGAGGGGAAAAAAAAAAATCAATTAAAATAGTTAAAGACACTAAGAGAAATCACCAGTAACACTGCCTGCAAGTTTTCTACTTTTCAGCCAGCTTTTCTTTAAAAATAGAGGAGTAAACTAACAATTTACATGCCAAAGGATGAAGAATTGAAGGCAATACTGATGCAGGCACCACATTATTCAGGACTAAGCAATAACCACATGCCTCAACTGGATAAAAAACCAGAAACTCTTCATAAAGGCCTGAAGAAATGAAATGGTTTTTTATTATGAAGCCTCCAACTTAGTCACATATTAGCTAAATTACTGAAGTAATTTTCTTTCCTGATGAGGTTTTCAAACACCAGTGAGAAGAGGGACCTGCTGCTGGCTGCCTCCAAAGACAAAGTGGGAGGGAGGAGTAGGAAATTCATTCCCACGTGCTCACAACCAGCAGGGATGGAATGATGCTTCCCTGATGGTCCTTTTCTTCCCCCTCTTTTTCCACCCATTCTCCCCAAAATGATGTTGCTCTTTTAAACTGCTGCATAATGCCCTGAGAGGGCCAGTTCCAGCTGCTCCTGTAAGGTAAGATTTACAGGATGGAGGTGCAAATCCTGCCATCCTTCATGCTCTTCTCAAGGCACTTCCATAAGGACTGAAAAAGAGGATTTATCACATAAACAATTGTTTGAAATGTTGTGTGTTTGCATAATGAGATATATGTGCCTCCCACTGGAGCTGTGTTTGCTCTTGCAGCAAATCAGTATCTTCACAGATATCTTCCCACCTTCCAAAATAGCTCCTTCATCCTCTGACTCTCAGGCTCTGGAGGATCTGCCTTCACCCAAATACTCTGATGCTAACCACAAACTTTATTCCTTTCTATACAGGCAGTGACACACATAACCAGCTTAACAAAAATATCTTCCCCTTCCTAAGGACTTTTAAGTGACTTAATGCATGTGTAACTTCCCCTGGCCTACTGGAAGATTTGAAATAACGTAATTCAATTTTGTACCCTCACCTTCATAACGATTAGGAAACATTCATCCTGTAGAAATGTTCCTTTTTCACTTTACATGGCTCTAATAAAAAAGCCAAACACGACACCTGTGTTAGCACCTTGGCATCACTGCCATTTAAGTAGGAGGTTAATCGTTCTCTGCTTCTCCTAAATTCATCTCTCTCCATAATTGATTTCATTCTAGAACATTACAACTACCATAAATCACCATTTGGACTGTTCAATATGATCATCTAGCTGCAGGGGAGTGCTATCTCCAGGCACTATGCAGATAGAAGAAGAACAATGATTTTTACTTGGGGAAAGGAAGGAACATGAACAAAACCCCAGGTGTGCATTTCAAGCTGCCAAGTGAAGTGATATCAGACTGCAGATAAACACAGTCCAGTCTCCTCACAGTCCAAAGTGTGCACCTAAAACTCTGCACTTACCCAAATATATGCCATGGCTCTGGAGCAAGCTCGTGATGATGACATCATACACACAGGTCATAATTTAAGGAGGATGACAGCAAAAGATTAGAAAGGGACAGTATTTCAACAGACCTCCTCTGCCACTAGTTCTTCCCATTTATAGCAAGTGCCCCAAGCACGACCTTGTAGAGACTCCTCTGCAGTTAATTACTCATTGAGCCAACTGATGAGTAAGAATCTGTCCCTGGATTCTCCAGGGCTGCTTTGTTCTTGGGTAACACTTTGTAAATGCATTTAAATCCCCTTTTATGAATAGCACACACAGGTGATTCAGGATGTGATTTCAGGGTGTTTTTAAGTTCCCAATATCTTAAGGCTTGAAACAGGCAAGAAAAATCACACTCTTCTGCCTGGGGAGGGCAAATCTTTTCCCCACTGACAGCTCAAGCCTTCAAACTATTGTCACTTGGACACAACCATAAATCACAGCTCATAGGAAGAGCTCACCAGTATCAGACATAAAGGTTAAACTCATTAAAAAACCTGCAGCAAAGTGCCTGTTGATGAAGCCTTGTAAGAAGTAGAGGACTAATGAAAATAAGCTCTCAATAACACGCTTTTGGATTACTGGAATAAGTGGATAAATTCTCCTCTGAGGCAGACTTACCTTGGCTATTCTCTGAAGACAAAATTAAGGAATGCAGTAGAAGCTGTGAAGCCAATAGGATCAAAATCTCACTTTATCAGAAGAGTGAAAGTAAGTTTGTTGTCTACCTTGAAGGTGACTTTTTATAAGGAAACGTTAGAGAATTGTAGAATGGTTTGGGCTGGAACTCATCCAGTTCCACCCCCCTGCCACAGGTAGGGACACCTTCCACTAGACCAGGCTGCTCCAAGGCCCACCAAGCCTGGCCTTGAATATTGGTGACAAAGTCATAGGAAACCTGAGTTTGTACTGCTGGTTGAACGAAGAATTTTCTTTTGAAATATGCAGTTTAAAGAAACAAACAGCAGGCACTGAAACAACACAGCAGAGCACAGAAAGGAAAGGTGCAAACCAGCAGTAAGCACAAATATAAAAGGCAGTACCATCACAGAGGAATGCTGTGTTTATGGCCAAGATGCCACAGCACTGATTGTTCAACTTGCCTGCTCAAACTCTTCCATGTCCACCTCGCCGTCACCGTTCAGATCAAACATCTTAAAGGCGATTTCAAAATTCCTCTGGGGAGCTGGATGGAAAAACCCAACAAAACACAAAAGCCAGTTAACAGAGACACAAAAGCTCAATTAACAAAAAAAGAGCAGAAGTTCTGAATGACTTTATCCAAATGCAGTTTTGCTCAATTCTTTCAATTTTAGTAAGGAAATGCGGCTCTTAGGAACCTCTAGCTATGAGCTTCATGGTGTTCCTTTTACCAAAGGGAAAGGACAAGGAGTTGTAAAGAAGAGGTATTTCTGGAACATTTATTCTATTTACAGGTGGAAAAAGCTGGAAGGCAAGATGCCATCTGACATTTCTAATGACAATTAACAGAAAATGATGCTGCAGCAAGAGCTCCAGCCTGTTCCATGCAGTCGAACACCAGTTTGGCCAGAGGATGTTCCTCAGGCACTGCACTCTCTGTTCTTCCCATGGGTGAGGAGCAGACCTGGAATTTGGGCAGTTCTCAGCTCTTGCCTCGCTGTAGAAATTTAAACAAATCATGCCCAGCCTGTCTCAGCCCAGTCATGACACTGAGATGAGGTGTGGGCTGCAGCTCACGAGCTGAGACGCCGCTGTACCTTATTTTTCGTTGCATTTAGTCTGTGCTGTCATGGTTTATTTAGTCAGAACTGAAAAAGCATCCCTTGAAAACCCAGCCAACCCCCCTCTTTTCCCTGCATCCCACCACAGAATTTCAGCATATTTCCATTTTGGGCTCTGTAACCCATCACCGTTTGAAGCTACAACGCAGCACCACAATTTTTTCCCAAATTAAGTTCATATATGAGGATTCATCATGCTCTGCTACTTTCAAATACACACCTCCTACAGGATTTGTGGTATTTGCAGGGATTTCTAGGGATTCCTCTAGGCTGCAACTAATGCCAGGGCTGTCATCTTAAATGATCAGTTAAAACATAGCTCCATTTTTCATTTCCCACCCAAATCTAACGTAGATCACTGGTGACGTTCATACCTCTTTAACCTCACCTGTACAATCTTTTAATATTTCCTGTGGATGCTCAAAGAGTAATGAGGTTTTGCATTCACCCTTCTGTGGGAAGGCACTTCCCAAACAGAGACAGAGAGGAATCACTCAGACAAAAGGAAATGAATCCGGAATTAACTGAACTGGATTTTGGATGTTGTGTTTTCCCCTTGTTATAATAATTAACACTTGATCAGGAAGAGATTCAGCAGACAAACACTTTTCCCAAACACTTTGTGCCCAAAATAGGTGAATAAGAGCACTGGGGCTGATGGCAGGGACAGCCTGTCACTACCTGCTTGATATACACAGCACACGTGGCCCTGCTGTTATCATCCCTGCATTTCCAATTTCCCCCTGCCAATTCCTCGGGCCTGGAATTCCAGACACCACGTGCAGGAGCAAGTGTCTCCTGTGACCAGCAGCACGTGGTGGGTCACCCCCTTCCCACCCACATCCCTGCTGTGCCTCCACACAGCTCCTCCCTCCTGCCTGTCTCTTGTTAACTCAGTGTTAATTGACCTGGGGACAGCCAGTCCCCAGCACCACTTTCATAATCTCTTCAATGATACATCGAATTTAAGGGATTAAGCCTCCTCTGTATTCATCCAGGGTCTCCAGTAATTAATTCCCCATTTTCTTAAAGAGCAACAAGCTTCCAACTACCCCCTTGCAATTTTATTCACTTTAATTGCAAGCACTGCATGAAAGCCTGGAGGCAATTTCTTCTTATTAGACCCAAAATCTGGCACTCTGGAAATGGTGTTTCCTCTATAAGGAAGAGGAGGAACAGACAAAATTCTAATCTAGTTACAAGGTTCTAGAAAAAAAGCAACCAACATATATTTCTTACCCCATTTTCTCTACTGAGGGTATAATGATGTTTATTTAAAGACTGGGAAATCTGTTACTCCTTGTGAAAACTGTCACAGGTTGGGTTTTTTCCCCTCCCATTTTTAAGGAAATATATAATTCCACATCCCATTTGTGCAGACACCTGGTGAACAGAGTAAAATACTCACTTGTCCCTCACAAGGGCCATTTCTCTCCTTTTCCATCTCTAAACACACATTTCCATGAGCCGTGTATCAAAAACCCAGAGGAGAACACCACCTCCAAAATTTAAATGAGCAGTTCAGCATGAAAAATCTGCAGGGTCAGTATTTGCTAAAGACAGGGAAGGGTGGCTTTAAATTGGCAAATTCAATTACTTAATCCCTTCAGCTAATAAATGGCATGGCTGGATTCTCCCTTTGATCTACACACCCAGCTCCAATTACCTGTAATGACACTTCAATCCAAACAAAGTGACCCTGAGCCAGGGGAACCAGAGGGCACCCAAGACAATTAGCTCATCCCACTCCTGCTCAGGAAGCAATGTTCATTAGGGATGTACATCCCTGATGTCCAGGACTGGATTTATGGGGCCTGGCTGAGATGATTCCTGCCTGTCCCCTTGGCTGTGATGCTTCTGAGCAGGATTTATGTGGGAAGAGCTGCCCTGACAGTGGCCAATCCCACTGTGCTCACCTTGCCCATTACCTCAGCCTGCACAGCCTCCATTTCCTTCCTCTTCCTTACATCCCTCAAACTTACAGACCATAAAAGCAGCAGACACCAAAATGCCCAGCTAAATGTAGCCTTTCCCTGCCCCCCGATTTTACCATTCTCACCTACAGCATCTCTAAATTTCCTCGCTGCCTCCTTAATTAAGATGCCTCCAAACAAACCCAATATTCCTCCTGCAGTGGTTTCCAAAGCCATTTAAAAGGATGTTTGGTTTTCTTATGGCATGATGCCTGTCTAGATAAGGGAAAACCACCCCTGGATTTTCCCCAAGTGCTCTGCTGCATTCCCAGCTCTCTCTGATTGTGTGAGCTGTCTCCTCGCCCTCCTTTTTGACATTATTAAAAATTGAGACTGTTTCATTGTGGCTGATTTCCCGTGGGCAACAAGGCAGAAACTGGTCAGGGCAACTGCAGTTTCTTTCTTAGCTTTATTTCTCTCTTTAGATGTTCAGGAGGATCCTCCAAATTGTTTACATGGAAGCATGGAATGGTTTGGGTTGGAAAGGACCTTAGAAATCACCTAATTTCAATCCCTTCCATTAGGCCAACATGGTACTGAAGCCTACAGCATTAGCAGTGAATTCCTAGCTTGGACATAAATGGAAAGATCTGGTTGAAATAATTCTTTAGATCTGTAATTCCACCAGCTCTCCATGCCAAGTTGCTTTTTCAACTAACCCAGCATTCAGTGCAAAGGGCAATTAACATTTCTCTTGATTCATTTGTTCAAATCAAATATTTGGGGACAGAAAGAGAGCAAGTAAAGCAGAAGCCAAATATAGGAATGTTAGAGAGATGAGTGTCCTCCACCAGCAAACAAATAACAAGCAGCAGCACTGACCATGGAAAGAAGCCACTGGGATCCATCAGGGTAAAGCCCCTGGGAAGCTCAGAGGGATGAGATGGGTTGATTAGACATCTTTAAGCCAATTATGCCATTTTAAACTATTTCCAATTATTCAATGGACCAATTTGCAGCACTCAATTGCTCTTTACGGCCCTGTACTCTCAGCAAAAGCAATGCACTCTGAAACACATTAAAAGCTTGCTGATGAGAAAGGCCACATTTCCTTGGTTTTGTGCTCATTTGGGATCTCCTCTTTCCCAAAAACTCAACATTCCACACTTGGAGACACCTCTCAGAGTGTCTTTCCCTCTGACCTCCAGCAGAGGAACTGCAATTTAGGAAAACAAAAGTCTTAACACACTTTTGGAGAATACCCATTGCTCCCTTCTCATGGAGCTGGGAATTTCTTTGCCTGAGCAGGGTGATTTTTTGGTCTGGTTTTCAAAGGCTACTCCTTTGAAAACACTGGAATATCTTGTCTTTTGGTGGGAATTTATACACAAAGCAGCTCATGACTCCCAAGGCTTAATAACACCCCAAGAAACTGCAGCATGGCAAGAAAGACTAAGAACTCATCTGGGAAAAATCAGTCATTGGAAGTTAAATATCCTATGGTTGCCTCTTTTCCATTTATCCCAAAACTAAGAAAAATAAATGTGCAAAGGCCACAGTACCCTGAAAGTGAATCAATCCCAAATTAACACAGTCCTGAAGCACAGACAGCTATCCATAGAATACAGATGGCTGAGCCCCAGCTGCAGTAAATACAGGGAAATAAAACCATTAAACTTAATGCTGCAGATATTTTCCTTTCAAATTATTCCACCATTTTAGAAAATGAATCCAAATCATACCAAGTTGGGTTCTTTTTTTTTTAATGTTAATCAACCCAGAAATGTAAGTAACAGGCAGCTAAAAAACTGAGCCCACAGCATAGACACTGAGCCACAATATCATCAGTTCTAGAGGAAAAAATGGGTTATTTCTTCTCACAAAGAAGGATCAGAATTAACTCTGAAATAATGCAAGTGTGTAATCTTGGGGTACTGGGGAGAAATTCTTCCCTGTGAGGGTGGTGAGACCCTGGCACAGGGTGCCCAGAGAAGCTGTGGCTGTCCCACCCCTGAATCCCCCATCCCATCACACCACATCAACCCAAGGGGTGAAAAGATGAACAGAGGAAGACCAGGTGAAGGATGCAGCTGACAGAGCCCCCATGCCCTAATCTGAGTTTTCAAATCACTTGGGAACATCCCAAACTGCCAATTGTGAAAAATCATCCCCGTTTCTGTCCTTCTGTCCTTGAGCATGGCACAAGTGGGATGCCAAGCCAGAGAGCTCTCCCTCTGCCAGGAAGCAACCAGGCTTGTGTCTGGAAGCTGGGATATTCCTTGGAAGATGCTGCTCAGATACATCTTGGAAATGCCACACAGCAGTCATTGGGCTGGCAGAAAGGTAGGAAGACACCTCTGCTCCAAATAGTGAGGCTGAGATGGACCCATGGAGGGCTTTAAAAGACTGAAGATAAAATTAACATGAACAGGACTACGAACAAAAATAGTCCTCTAAACTCAAAGCAACTTTTTCTTGTGGAAATGAATTAAAATTAACCATCACTGGTGAAGATTTCACTCATGGCAGGGATGGGGCTGAAGATTTTCCTGTCAGCCAGGAATAATTTATTCAGAAGAGTCACAGTTCAAAGAGACCCTGGAGATCCCAGTGTGGGAGAACAAGTCCCTCCATCCCAGGGACACACACAGAGCTCAATATCTGGCCAGAACATCATTTCCAGAGTTAGACGGCTTGGAATTTATTCCCTAAATACAGGACAGAAAAAAAATAACAGAGATGAATCTATCTTAAGTGAGAGTTACCTGCTCTGATGGCACAAGGAGCTGCAGGTCTGCTATGAGAGGCCTGGCAAAAAGCTAATTACTGTAGCTTCAGCCAGTGTTATTTAACCCTCCTGCCGGGAGGATGAAATCCAGACACAGCAACAGTCCAACTGTGGAAACAACACCAATTTATTCTTTTAATGCCCTACTCTCTTTAGTACCTGGTAATGAAGGCAGAATTAGTGTGCCCTGACAATGGACCCCATTTGCTGGGAGTCTGCAGTCACTGGCGATGGAAAAGCTCTTTTTCTCCTTCCTCCCTCTGTTTTGCAAGTTCCAAAGGAAAAACCTCTTTGGTCAGGGAAGCCTGTCTTTGTTTGCCTACAACATTCAAAGGATCCAGGGGAAATTCCATCAGAATTTGCTCATCTTTCTACCTCTGCCCCAAAATATGAGGAGCAGCTGAAGCAACAGAAACCGTGGAGTTTCCTCAAGGCCCCTGAGTTCCCATTGCCTTTAGCAGAAGGCTGACTTTCTGAAGCAGCTAAAAACTACTTTATTAGTTGTTTGAAAAATAAATTCTCCCAGAAACACGAACAGACAGTGCTGGAGCGAGAAATGGCTCGTAAATAAGATACGGTGACAGACTCATTTTCTGAGCAATGTGCAAACAGCTGCCTGAGAGCAACATGAAATGGAGCCTCCAGCCCTCTCTCCTCCTCTCACCCCCCATTTCACACAACTCAGCTGGAGGGAGCCTGAGGTCAAGCTGCAAAGAGAACTGAAACAAGAGTTTGGGGAAGCACTCCCAACACCCAGCTGACACAGAGCCATGGGGGCTTCTTGTTTCCCAAGGCTCTCATTGAGCAGTCTGGAGTCCAGTGAGCCAAACCAGACCATGATGGATCTCCCCCCATCACTCTCCCTCCTGCCTCCCACCCCCAGACCCAATCTCCCAATCCCCCTTTGGATTATCCTGCTTAGGGCTCAATATGCCACCTTCCTTTCCCAATATTTATTTGGTTTTATCCATTTGATGTTATCTACAGCTCCAGCTTGTCCAGACACTTCCTTAATGTTCGGATTATTTAAACAACACAGGGAGAAAACCAATATTGAACTGTCACATTTAAGATTTACTTTCCTCATTCTATTTTATTTATTTCCTAGGGAAAAGTACCCAATCAGGAACTACTGGATTCCTGCAAGGCAATGTTCACTAGTCAGAGAGAAAACCAGTGGGGTGCAACAGTGAGTTTTCTATTTAGCCACAGGGTAAGGTTTTGGTTGGGAGTTTATTTTACAAAGGCAAATGCTTTAAAAATGAAACCCAAACTCTACCTCTGGGGAATCACTGTTTAACAGGAGCTCCAGAGACATTCCTCCATCTTCAGTAATCATTTAGCAAACTCCCCAAATGTCTACAAGTCAGCCTCAAAGCCCTGGAAATTTTTTTTCCTCCTTTTCTTTTTTTTTTTTTGTTAATTTTCCTTTTTGAAAGCTCCTGCCTTGCCCACCCTTCAAATGGCTCCTCAAAGCCAGTTTTGTCTCCTCATTAATCTAACTCCCCCATAACTGTGGACATGCTCCAAAGCCCAAGAACAAGAGGAAAAAAAGCCTGTCCCTCCCTTACAGCCTCCAAAACAAGGTGGTCTTTTCCTTTTATCCTCATAACAATTGAGTTAAAGCAAAGCAAGAGCAATTTCTCTTACTGCTGCCTGTGGAAGCACATGAAATTAATTTTGTGCCCTGTGTACTTGATTAGGGGGTTGTTCACCACCAGCACAACCATAAAAACAAGGGCAAGAGTGTTTTCCAAACCACACTCAGTAATGTGATATCAGAGGTTTGAGAGTTCATTGTCATCTGTGGAGGCTTAGATGAAAAGCCATCATTACACAAGTGAATACCTGAAATCATTTTGGCACAGCCCAGATGAATGTAAGAAAGGAACAGCAAAGGTCCTAAGAGCCAGTTCTAAAGACTCAGTCAAATAAAAAAAAGCAGATTAAAGTCATAAAACAAATTCCCTGGCTTGAACCAGTTTTATCTCTCTGTTTGTTTTCACAACATGAAGGTCACACACAAGTCTGCCCCCACCATGTCCATTTGACAACAAACAAGACGTTGAGCATTGCTGCTTCCCAGGAATAGATTCCCAGTAAATGAAGAGCTGCCTCTCATGTCTCCTGTTACAACATGCAAGAACATGGGGGGAGAATAAAGCACCTGTTGCTGTGACAAGACATCAGTGTAAAACTGATGTAAAACTGAACAGCACTGGGCAGGCAGCAGTGGGCTCTGCAGGTAACTGGGAAACATCCAGTTTTACAAATTCCACAAATCAGGTCAGCATGGAATAGATACAAGATTAGATGGCCGAGTTTTCTCTTTTTAAATCTGAAAATAAAATGCCTCAAGTTCATTTGGACAGTGGTTTATTCCCCCTTACCCCACATTTTCTAACGGGGCTGAGAAACTGCCATTGACTTTGCTGTTTATGACACAGCACCTTCCAAGCAGTCAGAGCAGCTCTGCAAATGAAGTTTTGAGCTTGACTTCCACGTGAAGAAAGTCTAGAAATGCCATTTGACATTACCAAAGGCTTCAGTTTCACTGGCTCCTGCCAGCAAAGCAAACTTTTCAGCGTTGGCACTTGGAGTGCAGACAACTTTGCTGGAACAGATTAGCAGATCATGGAAATATCACAAATGCAAGTCAAGTGCAGCAGGGTGAAAAGACAGAAGGTATCTGATGATACTTGCTGAAATGTAAACAGCTTAACTTCTCTCCTCATTGGATTACATCACTCACAACCCCAAGCTCACCCAAGTGAAAATACAGCTGGAAAAGGGAGTTTGGAGAGGCGTGAAACCAGTGAAAAGCTGGAGTTCTGTGTCCATCCAAATCCAAGAATATCACATGAACACGTCTCCATTTACAGATCTGAACAGCAGGTCAAGTGACTCGTTAAAAAAAAATTTGTCACATTTCAAAATGAGAAATAAATCTTCAGAAGTCATGGATCTGCTTGTCTCCCTGAAGCACTGGAATCTCAGGCTAAACCACATGAAGCAACAGCAATTGCTCAGCTCGAGTTGCAGGCAACCAACAAGGCCTTTTAGGGAAATGTATGTCAACAAGCTATTGCTTGTGAACCCTGAAAAGTTAAAAAAACCCCAGGAATTGCAGGGGAAATCCCTGCTGTACTTACTGGAAAGGACTGTGGTGAGGAAGATGTAGTCAGAAAAAGAGATGAGCCCACATTCTCCGAGCGCGTAGAAAATGCTGTCCTCGTCGGCAAACTTCTCCCTCTCCTGGGACAGTTTCTGCACACCCCAAAGAGAGGACAGAAAGCACCAGATGAAACAGAGAAATGGAAGGCTTGACTTGTATCCTCAGCACCAACAAGCCATTCCATGGACACACACACCCCTACTATCTCCATCCATATCCAGGGGACCTTTCCCAGCCTTTGGATCTGTTCAGAACGGTTCTGCAAAGATTGGTGCTTCCCCATCTCCAGTGGGGGATCAGGAATTGCACAGGATTTGTTTCTTGGTTCAGCTCAGCTGAAACACACATAAAACTATGGCCATTTTGCTTAAAATCTTTGAGACAAGTGGTAAAAAACTCAGACTTTAATACATGATTCAAAGAGGAAATTGGTGTATTTCACTGACAGCTTTTTAGTTAGAGTCTGTTGTAGAAAGGAGCCAATAAAGGACTATTTGACATGAATCAAAAGTCTGATCAAAGTTATCCAAACTGCATGTGGGTGAGAGATCACAGGGAAGACCAGGCCTGAAACCAAACTCCATCTCCCTCTTGCTCCAGTTCTTTTCCATTTATCAGCTCACAATATCTGACTAAGCTAAAAATTCAAGTCCCTTTGATGTGCAGAACCCCCAAAGGCTGAAAAGGATCCATAAAACTGTTAGGGAATCCACGCTGGTGACCCACTTTAAGGACACAGTAGGAGGAGGCACAGGCACACACAGAGGAGAATTCAATTAATACAAAGGAGAGTAGGGCTGGGTGAGGTTATTTCATGGAAACCAGGCCATGCAAGCACACGCAGGCACGGTGAAAGCAAGGCTGGATTTAGGAATGGTTTTAGGAAAAACCACCAACAAACACCACCACACGAGGGTCCAGCTCCACAGCTGTCCCCCACCGTTACCTCTGTCTAGCGGAGATCCCATCATATACAAGATAAAGGAAAGAAAACTGGTTAACCAACAATAAAACAAGCAGGCAAAACATCACGTCAAGTTGAATGGTTAGGCTTGCCAAGAGCAAGGAAAGTTTGGAGCAACCAGGTGGCTGCTGTGACTGGAAGCCTATGGAGATATCCCAGCAAGTGTTAGATCACAGCTCCTCCACTGTCTGCAGCTGATGCCTCTCATCCACCTCAGGTTTTTTGGTTTTTTCTTTTTTATTGTTTTGAGCAAGAACTCACCATTGTATGTGATTGCAGAGTGGGGATGAGCTCAGCTAATAATTTAGATGAAAATTTAACCTGTATCTGGCTTGGAAACCACAAGAAAAGAGACAAAAATAATCATATAGATCACCAAAAACACCACAGTTTCCAGGGGAAATTAGTTCAGCTCTATTGATCACATAAAATTGTTCCCAGTAACTCTGCCTTTACCACCTGAAGAGCACCAGGAATTTAATAAGAGATGAGTCACTACCAGCAGACAACATGCTAATGGCCTTCATTTGATGCAAGATAACAGACATTTATGCTTATGGGGTACCAGGTTGAAATATCATTTCCACTAAAAATGGTTTTGCTTCCATTCCTGTAGAGATGGATCCAAAGCAAAGATTACATCAATGCTGATGTGAAGAACAAACATCTGGTTTTCCTTTGAACCAGAGGCAGGATCCAGGAAGAAAGCAGCTCCCTAGGACTGCTGCTGGAGGTGCTGCCAGCAGCATCTCACCTGCTCCTGTGATTTATTGCCTCTCTTGGGCAGCATTGATCAAAAACTACCCATTAGCATCTTGCTCGAAGAATCCCATGAAAAAGTTCCAGAAGGTGGTTTATTAATTTTTATGGGTGTTTTTTTTTTCGGCACTTAAAATTCATAGTCAGCATCAAACAGCTCAAAATATTCCTCATCAGAGGAAAGCACATCCATAGACTTACAATAAAAAAGGATATTAATTTAGTTGGTCTCTGAAATATAAAGACAGAGGGGAAGGAGAAACATCTACCCATTTGCACCTCACTTTGAGCAAACATAGTAAAAAATGTTATTTATTTATATTAAAACCAGCATCTACTTGTCACTAACCCAGGGAACCCAAGTTGTAACTACAGTGCTCACTTGCCTGTTGGTCTTGGAAAAAGGAATTTCTCCCATTGATTTTAAGAGAAAATAACAACTGCACTGATCAATCAGATTTTCAGGTTCCCAGCAGTAGAATAAAAGCTTTAAAAATTTCCCAACTCTCCCAATCATTTTCCTCTGTCTCAGTGAGAAGTGTTTGATTGCTTTCCATGAACTCTGTGGGAAGCTCACCCACTAGGGGAAAGGCTCAATGCATCCTTTTCCCAGGAGCTGTTCCCCACCAAGAAACATTATTGCAAGGAATGATACATAACCTCCAGGAAAAATAATATAAAAGAAATCAATTCACCTACTTCACAAAGCACAACGTGGGCTGTTGTCATCCCTCAAAGTTCAAGGTGATTGACCCCAAGTCAATCCTCACTAACACCTCAAATCATCCTTTCCCACATCCCACCTTTCTTCCAGCACACTTCCATTCAGCCAGAAAGGCAATGCATGGTACCAGAACACCCAGGGAAAATTCCCTTTCCAAACCTCCACCTTCTTTTAGGGACAAGTCATCTCCACAAATTAATTGTCCACACCTTTTTGTGTCTGAACACAAGGTAATTCTCAAAGTGCTCAGTTAAAACAGTCAAATGTCTTCCACTTAACATTTTTTCCATGTTAAATCCACTCCCAAAACCACAGTAACTGGTTAAGATCATTCAGAACACCCCAAAAAAACCCATTTAAACCTGAGCATTCACAAGTAAGCAAGCCATGGGGAACATTTTACAAGTATGATGTGTTTTTTAATCAAGCAGTAGATTCATATTTAACAAGCACACAGACGAGCAGACATCCATACAAACATGTAAAAAGAAAAATAAATCCAAATATCTCACTGATTTTGGCACAAGCATGACTGTGTAAGTTCAGTGAGAAGCCACCAGTCCAGTCTCAGTGGAACAAAACTTGTGACAGGTGTACAGGCAGATTCTCTTACAGTTCCAGACACTGACAGGTCAAAAAACTAACTCAAATCCAAGATACACAGCTTGGTTTGCTCTTCCCAACTCAGGCTCCAAGCTCAATCAGCACCAGGATGTGATTTAACAGATCAGTGCAGTGACCAAGCTCCCCCAAACCCACGTGCTAGAGGAAAAAGTTGTGTGCTGCATGCAGGAACTCCCCAGAGTTTTTTATGTACAGGCTGGCTGCAAAGCACCCAAAGATACATCACAAACTTCACATATTCCACCCCAAAACTGATCTGCTGCTGGAGCCTCCCTCAAGTTAAGGACATGGTGTACAGCTTCCAAGTAACACAGGATTGGTGGAAAAACCCCACAGAATCTTTGCGTTCCCTGCCAAATATTACCTTTATTTTGGATTTTAAAATTGTTTTCCCATGGCTGAGTGAGGAGTGAAATGAGGTAATACTGAATTATGCACATCTGAAAAATAAAGGTGTATTTTTGCAAATGGGGGATGCTTTCTCTGCAGAGGCAGAGATGGACACGTGGTTCTGGTGCTCCCATTCCTAATGCAGGCCTAGAAAAGCCTGACCAGCTAAATCCTGGCAGCTTCACTTCATCTGGCATTCCAGAAACTACAGCATTTAATCTGGGAAGAACACATTCTTGGGAAGTCTTCAGAGCTGCCAGTTTGGGTTTCCATCTGGAGAAGGAAAGGACACTTTGGGCATGTTTTCTCCTTTAACTTACGTTTCAGCACCACATCTGCACTTCCATGAACCAAAGCTTCAGGAATTTATCAGCCTATGTGACCTCTTACAACTTCCAAAACACCAATAAATAAATATCCATGAGAGAGAATGGGTATTTCTCCAGAACCAGGAAGCAATTTTGTCAATTAGCAAGGGATTCTAGATGAAGAATAAACCAGCTTTTATTGACAAACATCATTGTACTTGCTTTGTTCCTTTGGAACACGAACATTTTCAGGTGACCAATATTGTGTGAGCAAATACAAACCCATGAGTGCAGAGGGAAGTCACCTGGATGCAAAGCAATTCTCTTTCAGTCCCAACTGACCACCTTCAGTTATGGAAAATATCAAAAAAAGACATCAATTCACATATTTTTTCCAGGGTTAACTGTAGGCATGTAGGAAAAGAAGTCCTATTTGCCAGCAGGACAGGTGTGGATTATTGCAGTTTTTCCCAAGCAGGGCTGTTGAAAATCCAGGGAAACATATACTAAGAGACTTGGTAACAGACAAGGGAAAAACCCTTAATAAATTCCAGTGCAAACCAGCTTGCTGTGGTAATTAAAAATATGAGTATTTTCAACTCTGTCTGCATCAAAACACTGAACTGAAAAAAAGGATTTAAAATTTTTCTCTTTTTTTTATTAAGATTCGAACTTTAAAGAGTCAAAGCCATGCATCTAGAGATTTCAGGCACCTCACTTTAAGAAAACCGAATAAAGACATAAAAAGGCTTTCAGGATCAGATTTAAAAATTGAGCCTTTCAGCCCAAACATTCAAAAGTCCTTTAGAGAAAAAAAAAGATGGTCCCCCTGCACCATGAAACACAGACAAAAATGGGATGTGGGGGAAAATTGAGGGATTTAAGAGTTTTTAAAGCCAGTCCTATAATGATGCAAAATAAGTAATTTTTAATGCACCACCTGGCTTTTTTATATCACTTTTTCTATATCATGAAATAAGAAAAAAGTGTTTGAGGCTGTGATGGAAACAGCACAAGGACCTTTTGAAAGTGATAAAGCTCTTTGAGCCATGGGAAAGCTCACATTATCTGGAATGATAGGAATGATAATTTATTATGAAGTCTGCACTCCAACACAGGCAAACACAAACAGGTTCTCTATGGCAAATTGTGGTAGCTGAGTGCTGACCTGAGAAAATGTTTAAAATTTACTGTTGGAAGGTAATACTGCATAATTGGCAGATAATACCTTTCAAGAGTATATTTTAATCAAGAGGTTTAAAAAAACTTTTGATTTTGGGGGGTTACTTTATCTGAGTATCTACAGAGGGGCACAAAAATACAGAGCTGGACATGGGAGAGGATGTCCTGCACATTGTCTCACTTTAAATTTAAGCACATCCAGAGATTGAAAACCTGGGCAGCAATTATTACTGCAGGTGGACTCCTGTGACTGCAAAGAGAAATCTGCATTCCCTCCCTTCCAGCAAGGCTGTAAGTATTCCAACCACCTTTCAAACAAAGGGCACCTGAAATGCAAGGCCAGCATTCTGTACAACCCAGAAAATGAACGACACAGACTTCCCCGACCCTCGGCAGGCAGCGGAGCCACTCATGCAAGGGAGAAACCCCTGCAGGAAAAGCAAATAGGAAATGCCTTGGAAAAGGGACAGTCTACACTTGTGCTCCCCTCAGCCCTCTGCAGGGTAATGAAATCACAATCTGCACGAGCAGTGGGGCATTTTGCACCGAAATTTAATGGGCAGGATTGATTAGGGTCCTTGATGGCCCACATCGAGCTTCTAAAATGAGCTGAGCTTTGGCACCTTTGAATTTAAATGGCTGTTTAGGTCTCTGATGGAAATTGGGATGCTGCTCTCCCTCATCTCAGCCTGCATCACCAAGATGAACTCATTGTTCATGAACTCTGCTCCTCCTCTCAGGCAGAAATCCCACTGTGAAAGGACACGAGGAGGAAAATAATAATTCTCTATAAAAAGTGATTATTAAACGTTGATGACATTGAGGCTGTACACTTGGTGCTCACCCACCAAAATCTTGCCAATTCTCCAATTCTCTTTCCCTCTCTCAGTCCTTTTATTTTTTTCCTTCACCTGCTTCTCCCATCTAGATTTCACTTCCTTTTGTAGTCAAGTGAGTTCAAGCATCTCCTGAAACATTCCTTGCCACCCTCTCCATCTACACTCTTTCTCCCCACTAACACCATGTCACCCAAGGACAGAGCTCTCAGAGCTTCATTTTGTGTCCCTCAAGTATTAAGCATTAAGCTAACATGAGGAAAACTATCAAAGAAATTAAAGCCAGAAATACCCCAGAATCCATTTTTGATTAAAAGACTGCATATACCCACTGAGGGCTTATTACCAAGTTGTTTATTTTTCCTCAACTTTCCCTGTGGATTTCATTAAGGTCACAAAGCTACAGGGCAAACTCAAAGTGCCTAGAGATATTTTCCTCTTTACTTACTAATATTGAATGAATTCCCCTCTGGTTTCTAGCTCTTTTTTAAGAACTACAACAACTAAATATCTTCTTCCTAACGTATTCTTTAATACAGTTCACTCTACATAATTCTATAACTTGAAAAACTCAAGTCTGCAAATGAAACTTTCCCCAAACCTACACACCTTCAAACAGATGACATTTCCCCAAAGCATTTGGCCAGGGAATCAAACTAACTTTGTGGCCTCAAGGGAAAAACACTATTTTCCAGCAGACCCAGCTCTATCACAGTCTCATCGAGCTGCAAGATAAGCCAGAAGCCTCAGAGGACACTGTGAATCCAGGAGATGCACATCTGAGCCTTGCTCAAAGCAAAGCTCCTGCTAATAGAGCCAGGTATTAATGGCTACCCTGAGGACTGTTCCCTCCACAAGCCAAACTCAGGTGTTCTGAAATAAATCCTTCAGGCTGAGGATGAAGGAGAGCACTCAGGAGTATTTATCAGAGGAAAGGGAGAAGAGGTGAGCGTACACTGTCCCCTTCACATGAAAAGTGCATTTTATGAGGTCTGAAGCACAAACTAATCAAAGCACATGCTGTCTGCTTTGTACCTGCCAGAAATCCTGGTGGGAGGGGAGAGGGTTAGAAAAGGGAAGAAAATGAGGGAATGCTTGGTTACACCAAAAAAACCCACAAACCAGAATTAGAATAAAGACAAGTATCAGAAATATTAGCCACTGGAAGAAATACCCGCCGGGTACCTGGAAACCAGAACAAAAGAGGACAAAGAACAACCAGGGGATTTTAGTAGGAGCCCTGTGGAAACAAGCAGCAGAATTAGGGATACAAAAAGGTAACAGCAAGCAGAGTTTTGTCAAAGCCAAAATAGACCACAAAGGTTTGGTGGAGGAGGTAGAAAGGGAAGACACTTGTTCTGTACCTAAAGCAGCCCAGGTGCCCAGAGGGAGGTCTGTGCACTGTGTTAGAAGGAATAAAGAACTGTCTTTGATGAAATCCAGTTTTATTACAAACAAACCAAGAAAAGAATTTGCACAGTTCAGTGTCCACACAGGTTCCAGCAAACAGGGAAACATCAGAACTAACTGAAGCAAACAGGAGGGTCAATTTGGCTGGGAGGGGGAAGCCAACAAACTAAGAAACCAACCAAGGTGGACAGGGTGTCAGCAAAGAAATCCAAGAAGATAAAAACCTTCCCAGCTCAGCTTTGCTGGTTATCTGCAATAAACTGCATCTCTGCTTGCTTCCACAAAGCCACAGGCAAGGATTTTGCCTCACCACTTCCTTACAACACTTTTAGGGATGGCAGAGGACTGTTCATACAGATCAGTGTAAGGTTATTATCCATGTAAGAAGATGCTTCCTGGTTATTATGCAAATATAACTGTCCTGAGATCAGAGGGTGAAGGAATTTAAAAGCAGGAAATCGGAAGTTGGACACAGACATTTGCCATGGATTATGGATCAGAATGGCTAAACATTTCAAGGTGTCTCCAAGCAAGCCATAACCCAGCCTCACCAACCCCAGCTGGGGACACATTCATTTCAAACTCTGTCACAACAGATGCTGGCAAGACCTCACACAGCTGCATTTAGAGAACTCCTCACCTGTTTTCATGGCATTTAACCTGGAGAACACACCAAGTGTCCTTCAAGGGCACCTGCATTTTATGCTGCTCTTTACTGAATTGTGATTCTGGCAACATTTAGAGTTGCATCCTTTGGAATTAAGGTTTCAGAGGCACTTAAACCTCCAGGGAGCTCAGAGCTCTGACCCTGTGTCTGGCTCCTGAATGACAGCAGGACTTTAGGCTTGTCTCACTTGCTGCAAGTTTGGGTCTATGGCAGCTTAATACACTCTGGTGGGAGCATCATGCTCCAGGCAGAGCCCATCCTCAGAGCAAAGGATCCCAGAAATTCCAGCTAATAAGTCAATTCCTTCCCACTTTTTCAAACCTGTGAGCAAGAGCCTTCAATCCACCAGAAAAGGATGGTCCATCTACCTCCAGTCTTCTCCCTAGGGACTCTCCCTGAGTACTTTTTTCAAGCTCCTCTGCTCCTGAGATGCTCTTTAAATCACCTGGAAAGAAATCTGCCTCCTGAGCTGACCCCCAGCAAGAGTTCTTTAATGGACACACACCTTCAGGTCAGGGCAGCTGAAGATACTCACTGCATTGGTCCATGATATGACCCTGCATTATCCAGTGGAAGTGAATTCCAGAGATCTTTTACCGGCCCTTAGAGGCACCATTTGAAATATTTTCCTTGTCCTTCACCTTCCTTGGCATTACTTTATGGCATCCCCAAACATCTAGAGAAGTAAACATAAATGCTGGCAGGAAATACTTTAGTCATAAATTTAATTAGAGGGCACTGAAAGCCTCTCTAATTACTTACTGCAGGAGGGGAAGCTGTTGCTGGTAGCTCGAAGGCTCTTGCTATTATCAAGCAGTAGCAAGGAATTCTCCCCACAGGAGGAAAAAGAGCAAGTCAAGTGTATCCTAATTAAACTAATAAGCCATCTAGAGTGGGGCTTTTATTTCCTAAATAGGCCAGAGCCTATTTAAGAAACACAGAGCCTAAGTGTTTCTTAAAAGCACTCCAGCTCACCTTCACCCTTCCACTGGAAGCTCAGCTGGGGGACACCTGGGAGCTCCTGTGCTGGCTCAGGAGGGTGGTGACAGGGTGGATATGCAGCTCACAATTCAGAGTAATAACATGTACAGCATTGTTTCTTTGAGAGATTAAGCTTGTCAATCATTAATGCATAAGCCAAAAAAATCCCATCAATAAACAGAGCACGAAAAATTTTAAACAAAATCTGCACGACAACTTACGTAATATTAATGAAGCTTATGCCAGGTTGGAAGTGCTAAGAAATCTCTACTACTTAGTGAGTGCATATTCATCATGAAAACATGAGTTATTTCTCCTACAGATGGGTTAAAAATGCATTTTGCTTTCCCACTGCCAAATGCAAGAGGGAAGAGACAGTGGAAGCACAGCAGACAGACAGTCATGGTCTGGGCACCTGCACACCACAGCACCCTGAGACTGTGTCTGTTCTCACATCAGCCTTCTGCTCAGACTCCATATGAAATGTCTGCAAGCTGATTAATATCCTTCTTCCACTCTGAATGAATAGTAATCAATGGCTCTTTTCCCCTACTTTGCTGAGCTTGCTTCCCTAGGGAAGAAACCACCCTCTTAGACAAAAATGGAGCCACAGGTTGCCTGCTTGTACACATGAGCCCGTGCTGGCACACACATCTGACCCAAGGTTTGTGCTGGCTGAGTGTCTCCAGGGTTTCTGGTCTTGCATGAGTGAAGAAAAAGCATTTAGGCTCAAATTACAGGAGCATTGTTGCCATTAATGAGGCAGTTACATCCACCTCCCTCTCCAGTAACTCTATAAATTATCAGTAGGAAGAAGGAGGGGCAGGAAGAGGGGAAAAACATGGATATTATCTTCTCACCTTGGCATTCAGTCACTTGCACAGCAAGCTGGCTTGGAAACTCAACAAAAGCACAATACAGAGGCACATCACTCCCCAAAATCCTCTGGTAAGATCAGTCCTGATCACCCCACAATGGCCAATTCATTGTTCTGATAGCAGTCTTGCCCAAACAAAACGGGGTTCTGTGAAAGGAGCAGCACGTACATCATCTCACTAATGCTGCAGCATCTAGATCTCAAACACACATGCTCGAAATTCACACAGATGCTACAAACACTGTCCTGGAATATGCAATTAAAATGCAACTAACTGCACAGACCTTTTAACTGAATCTCCTCCTAAACCACTGCCTGAATGCTGTCTTTGCTTGGAACTAAAATCCTCTTTCCCACTCTTCAGAAAGGATCTGGCCTGTGGATTGTCAGTGCTTTCGAGAAGCACAGCTTGCTTATGTCTGATTGTTCACAAACTCCTTAAAAAAGGAGAACTTTCCAGTGACCAGGCCTATTTTTGAGTACCACAGTTCCCATTACCTCCGTGTGACATCCATGAGGATGCTTAGGGGAACAGTCATGACCCTCTCACCCTTCTGCCAGAGCTCAGCAGCTCCTTCAGCACACAAAGGCAAATCCCCTCCAGGTAGAGGCTCCTTTGATAATCCAAGAGGAATGTGTGGCTGGAATCAGGCACGGAGGAAGAGATGCAAAAGGGTTTTATCACTATGCACAGTGAAACTCAGAATGTGCGAGGTCAGCTCTGCAGCACCTCAGTTGTACTTGGCTGAGTAAAAGCAGCGTTATTTATTTAAACTGGAGCCCAAAGCAAGCAACAAAATGAGAACAAGTTGCTGTCAGATCAATCTACTGTCAGCTTCCTTCATTACCAAGGGAGAGCCAAGGCCAGCTCATTTTATCCTCTCCTCAAATTATCCTCTCACTTGGACATTACCACGGCCCTAATAGGACAGCCAGATGTAGCCAGCCCCAAGGTGTCTTTAAGCAGACAGCCAAGCAAACAAGAACCTCATTTCTTCATTTTCAGAGTCCTTCCAGGGTGTTATTAGGCTGTGGAAAAATCAGGTCCCAGGAGAAGATAGTAATAAAGCAAAGCCCATTGCAGTCCCCTAAATCTGCTGCCTCACTTTCAGGCAATCAAACCACAGCACGGAGACATCCAAGTGCAGCAGCAACATCTGTAAGTTATATAAAAAGCTATTTCAGTCTACTACAGGTCAGAGCCCTTGGTGTTGAGGGGCAAAGGAACAGAAAGTTGAGTTCAAAGGATTTGCCTTTGGATCTTTTATCCAGTGTGCAGGGAATCAGCTGCAGAGTGCTCGGGAACAGAAGAGCGATTAGCACAAATAGTGTGGGATTCAGCACTTCTTCCCTACAAACAAATCTTGTTTATGTAAAGCCTAAGGGATGAGGGTGATAGCTTGACAAGACAGAATGATGAAAGTGACTGAATGCAAAACAGACTGTCATGAAACCAGAGGGAGAAACACTGGGTATTTTGCAAAGAATATACGTCCTTCCATTGCTTGGGTTGTTTTTTTAAATCACAAAAAGCAGACATCATGTTTGTGGCAGGGAGGAAAAGAAAACAGGTGTTCACGACACGCTTTGGAGCTTTATGTATCAAAACTATCTGCCAAAATCCACCTCCCTGCTGCCTGTTTTCCAGCAAAGCCCTGCTCTGCTGCCTGGGTAACCAGCACACTCGTCCAGTGCTCATGACAGGGACCCCAAGTATTTGATCATCTTGTTGTTACCTGTCCCTGCTAAACACAAACCAGGGAATTGCACATGTTCAGCCCACACTGTGTTTATATAAAGCTTTAAATTCCTTTTTTATCCCTGTGTTGAGGCTTTCTGGAAATGCCTGACACTCTGTGTCAGGTGCACTCTGCAGCAATAGGGGGTGAGATGCTGATGTCCCTTTGAAAGTTTTCTTTTCAGATGGTGCAGGTGAACATGCTGCTAAAAGCTGGAGGACCATTGTGTGCCACTGGTGATATTATGGAAAATTAACTAACCTGCAGTTATCTGCATCAAGGGGTCCATCTGAGCTGCCTTTACCACCCCAGTGGGATTTACAGTGTGGATAATTAGGTCTGTGAGATCCATAATAACAAGTGGGATGCTACATGGCTCCATTTTCACAGGGAGACAAAGCTAGATCAGAATTTGCTTAAGATTTTACCAACACCTCTCAGGACAGCCCAAACACTCAGAACAGTTGTGCTGCAGGAAGAACCTGGGGCTCAAAAGGGGAACAGAGAAAGGCTGTTTGATAGGGGGGAAATACATGGGTGAGAAACAGTAAAAAACCACAAGAGCATCTCCTTCCTTCAGGAATCTGGAGATGGGACTGGAAGGGAAAGGTCCAGTGAGTTTCCCCTGAAATGCTTTAACTTGTGAGGCTCTCACACAGTCAGAAAGAAGCAGCAAAGAAATGTGATTACACCCCATGAATTCCCAGCCCACCAGAACATAGGAAGTGGTAAAATTTTGTCTGTAAAGATTAAAATAAGGTCCCTTTATAGAAACAATCTTTCTGTCATTACAGAAAAAGCACTGCAATGCTACTGAAAAACAAAATGCTCAGAAGAGAACACTTGACACACTTCATTTAACTTACACCCTCACACAGGTAATAACTGAAGGATTCTAGGTCAAAAAAAACATTAAATAAAATACATTTAATAGGCTAATGTGCTCACCTTCCCATCGTAGCGTTTCACTATGAATTGGTCCAGGCCCAAGTCTGCAAGAGAAAAGAAATACTTGTAGAAAAGAAAGCTTCTGTGGCATAAAATTAAATATTTTTTGTGTTTCCTGATTTAGAGGATTGAAAAGTAAAATACACAGTCTAAGTAAGGTGTAGAAAACGTGACAGGAGGAAAATTTTATTAAGGTTTGTACATTTTGTACTTTGTATTTTGAACACAAAAAGCAACAAACTCATAGAGGCAGAGAAGAATTTGCCTTCTGTAGCAGGGCCAGCAAGAGCTCAGCAAGCAGCACCTCTCAAGGGCCTGAAATACCCTCCCCAAACTGGATCCCTGCACTATTACTGTTATTATTATTATTATTACCAGGCAAACATTTCATCTGTGACTCTTGGTGGTTTTAATAACACCTTTTGAATGGCTCACAAATGGGAAAACAAAGACTTGCTCCCACAGTTAATTGGGACATCCCCAAACAAATCCAAAGCTTGTTCATATTTGAGTATAAAACAAATAGATTAAAGGAGGTAAGTTGTAGATGCACTGGTAAGAAGTGGAGTTCTTCAGCTGGATAGGAGAGGGATTGTTTATACCAATAAAGTCTCTGATACCTTCACAAAATGCTTATTTATGCTGAAGAGGGGAAAAGAATATCCCAGTCTTAGCTGAGTTAAGGCACAAAACTCTCATCTAACCCTCAATGCCCAGCAGGCTGCATCTACCACCAGTAACTGCACATATAAGCAAGATGACAAAAACAAAATAAAATCAGGAAGATTAATTATCTGAGCTTTGCAATCCAAAGTCAGGAAGATGGATCCTGAGAAGAGATTAAGCAGAACTTGAGCCCAGCATTTCCAGTAAAACTCAGGAGAGTACCAGGCTGATTTTTGGTGCTCTGAGAAATAAAATCTTCCTGAAAGCAACGTCCCGTGCATTTTCTGCCACTGTTTATGGTAATTAGCACATTCTCATTTCAATTTAAATTAGAAAATAAGATGGAAAAACCAAAATAAAGCTTTCTCCATGCCTGCTGTGTCACCTGCTTTTGAAAGAGGATAATGAAACCCTTCCTGTTCCATGGTATTGTGCAGAAAATGGAATTATTCATTGCTCCAGGGTAACCCCCCTATACCCTTTGTGACCCAAAGCAGCCAGAACTCCTCTGCCACCAATTTCAAAGGTCAAGGCAATTGTCACAAGGCTTTCTGCACTTGTGAAAATTCCAGCCAGAAAGCACCTTCTCAATATTTCATGGGCCTGATAACAATGCAAATTGCATATTCATAACATTTTCAGTCTTTAATCTTCTGAATTCTGTTCTCCTCCAAGCTGTGGGTATAAATGCAGTAAGTATTGGTGCATTTAGAGGTAGGATTTGTCTGATAAATGTGATTATTTTACTACAGACACTTTATGTGGTCAGAGCTAACCCTGACCATCCATCTGGATGGTGACTTAAGCTGAGCTTATGTCCCTGTGTCATGATAAAGTCATTTCTCAGGAACACCTCCTCTTCCCATGCCAGGGAAGGCTGCTGAAAGACAGATCTCTGACAGCCTGACATTATACATGCACTCATGAAAAGCCATAAAAAGGCCATGGGTTAAAAATAACAAGTGAAAGTATGGCTCAATGGCACTCCCAGCAACTGGACACTGGGAAAGGAAACAGGTTTCAATAGAGAGCCAAAATGAATGGATGATTGTGTAGAGAACAGTGAGAAAAGATGAGCTGATAACTGTCATTTTATATCTAAAAATACAATCTATTTCTAAATAATCACAATAAAAATTCATGTAATAAATAAATATGGAAATAATAAAATATTAAAATATTTTCCAATCCAGATGATTCCACAATTGTACTGCACACAAGCACATTGGTTTCCACCTGTGTTTTATATGGTCACCCTCCCAGCCATGCACAACATCCTCTCTCCTCTGCTGCATTAATTAAGTTGAACACTTAAATTCCTCTGTGAAATTCCCCTTACACAGATCTTAAAAAGCCAATTCAAAAGCTGAAAAGAGGAATTTAGGCTCAATACCTACACTTTTACTCTATATATTTTCTTCTTCCCAGTACGGTTTTATTTTCCTTTTTAAGGACTTAGCTGCCTGTTTTTCCACAAGCCTTTAAACCTGACAAAAGGAAACCAGCAAAGAGGGTCTGTTGCCTGATGCCTGGGGTCTTGCTTTAAATTACATTAAAAATGTGATTTAAAGAAGCTTTTCCCCCAAGATGCTGCAATAGGAATTCAGCATTTGTGTAGGCTGACAAGCCAATGGGAACACTGGAGGGATGAGGACAATCACAGCTGAACAAGGGAAGGGAAGAATGTCACTTATTACACCCCTGCTTTCAAAAGGCAGTGTTCTGTTAAAGCCACCACAGGATTGTCTCTGTGTGCCACACTCCCAAGACAAACACCCCTGGCTGGGCTATTGCTGCTGAGCTGCAGGAGCACAGGTTAATAGGCATGCTGAACCAGGAAAAAAGAGCTTTTCCACCTTTCACTGAAGAGCAGGGGCTGAAAAAGCATTCTCCCAGAAGTGGTTGAAAGGATTTCCTCAAGAGATGCAGGAATGAAATCCAGGAGTCATTTCAGGAAGACACTTCAAGCTCTCCTGGGACACACACCATGGCTAGTCTGGATTGCAGTGACCACCCAGAGCTTCACTTGTTTCTGTTGAACAAACCCAGAGTTTGCACCATGACCTGCCCCAGAATACTTGTATTTACCTGAGACCCTGCACAACACCTCTCCTTTCCCTACACATCCCTTCTGCTCCTGCAGCCAAGGGCTCTGCACCAGCCACTCACTGCCAGCAGCATTCCAGTGACCTGCAATGATTTCCAAACCAGCTTCCCTGGAATGCTTAACTACCACTGTTTATTACTCCTACAAATTCTGATGCCACCCATCAGCAGCCCCAAATAAACAGCAGCACTGCCATGGAGTATCTAAGCACGTAGCACCACTAGAAATGTTATTTCAGAGTAGACTGACACCATTTACTCACCAATACCAGGGATATAGGCTGCCACTTTTATTCATGTGATGGCACTTTCACTCTAAAAATGATTCAATACAAAGCAAAAATTACTTAACACTCACTGCCTGCCACAATGGGGAAAAGAGGGTGTTCAATAGCAGAACCATACTCCCTGCATTTACTTTTCTCCTTTTGGGTTGGGGAGGATGTTTTCATGGAGAAAGAATGAATTATGTAAAGGAAAAAACACAGAATAACTTGTTCTTATTCTTGTTCAGCAATAGCCAGAATCTAAAATCAAATGCTTATTATATTCCTATTGATTAACAAAAACATACTTTCCATGGATTTTCTCAAAGGCAGCTAATTACCACACTTGATAAATATGCAGACAATTACTAAGCTCTTCATGTTATCTTGTAAAAATAAATCCATAGGCAGTAGGTTATAGACTGCAGTTCTAAAAAAAATTTAAAAAACAAGCTTCCAGGAGAAGGACAATTATATTGTGCCAAGAACACAGTTGAGATCAATTAGAAACCACCATGATTTCCTCTGGGATACCATCAGCTTCTCACTGATGGAAAAACCTTTTAAATTCCTTCCAGTCTTGATATACTTGTCAGATTTTTCACATTATTTGGGTAATATTCACTCACGATCTGCTTTCCCCCCCCCCACCCCTGCTTAATATATAACATGGACTCTTTTTTTGCCAGCAGATGAATAAAAGGGCTAATTATGAAGACTGAAGAGCCTGCTAAGCGTGCTTGTGATATGTCACATTATGGCAGGAGAAAATGCTGGAGCAAGCCCTCCCCTCCAGAGCTCTAATCCAGCTTGTATTCAGAGTATTTCCCCCATGAATCTAAAATGTAATCTGCAAGCAAACAATGAGATTTCTCAGGGGACAACAGCCTGGGGTTTGGGTTCAAGTCCAGGGTTGTTTTGTCCCAGCAAGGAAGGATCAAGGGATTTGGTCTCATCTATCTCCTGTTCTCCAACAAACCAGTGAGTCTCCCTGTGAGACATGCATTCCCAACACACCTGGCCAGCCACACCAACCTGGCACCTCATTTATGTGACTTTCAGCACATAAGCATTCATGTAAATGCATCTCTCTCTCCTCCTTGGCTCTTTTCCTGGGGTCTCACACCAGGCATGACAGGCTCTTGGATGATTCTTGCCCAGGAATTATGTATTTCCACAGAAAAAGAGCCCCACCTTGTTCAGGAGGCAATTGGAGTTACCTCTCACTCTCATCCTTGCTCTGAAGAGCTCTTCAGACATACTGGGGAAGAATAGAGAGTGAATTCCCAGAATGGTTGGAATCCCCTAATCTCTGACTTCTTTCTAGGTCTTAAAGATCCCAGCTGACCACTCTGTGTAACTTTAAGGACCTGTACCAGCCCAGGGAGTTCTCGCCTCCTCATTACATGAGTGCTTGTCTCAGCTTCTGGCTGCTGGTTCTATAGGAAATCAGATCCATATTTCATAAACTTTAATCAAAATTACAAATAATCACTCACCCATTGCACCACCCCAGAGGCCAGCTTGTGCTCAGCTTCTCAGGCAGTTCAGACATGGAAAACAAACCATTTCAGGCATGGAAAACAAACCATTTCTAACAGGAGCAGCAAGCTGTGCACTCTGATGCAGCCACCAGGAATCAGCTCTGTCCTTCACGGCTCCTCTCCTCTGTCACCATCCCGTGCCCAGAGCCTGCAGGGCCACAGCTGCTGCTTCTGCCTGGGCTTCAGCAGCATGGTTGGGGTCTCCTGCACTCAAACAAAAAACCAGCCCAACCAAAAAACCTTCCAAGAGTTCAGATATTTAAGTTTCTGCTCATTGTGTGGTGAAACTTGAAATGCATTCTGCATATGGCAGGAGTCTGGGATAACCAGTGAGGTTAATACAGGAATGGAAGAGCAGGACTGGTTTGGGAAGAACCTGCCTTCATTACAGCATGCTAGGATGAGATACAAGATGAATTTTTTACTTTTCAGACCTTATTGCAAAGGCCATAGAAAATCTGATACTGGCTGAGCATGAGACAGCTCCTTCTTAGTCCAGGATGCTCCAAAATACTCACTTTCCTCAGGAAAACAGTCAGTGAAGAATGGACCCAGATAACTTGGGGAAATGGAGGGAACCCTTGTACTTCCCACTACAGACAGAGTAGTTTCAGCTTATTTGGGATTGGGGTTGCAAGGAAGCACCAGGCAGGAAACAGCCATCCCTTCTCATCCACTTGCCTCTCAGGTACAAGAGAATGTGGGAGAAAAAAAATAATACAGGACTGCAGGGAGCAGAAATCACCACCCACGCCTCTCCTGGCACTTGAACTTTCCAGATAGCACAGAAAGAAATTATTTTTTAAAGCAGCTTTCAAGTTTAATGCCCTTCTTTGGCTTTGTCTGACAAACCATTCCAAGCTCAGCAAGCTCGTGCCATTCCTTAAGCACAGCTTGCCTACTTGGGAATGCTGTGGCAGGAATTTTGACTGAACCAGAGAAAGCAATCTACAGGAGCTGAGGAACTGGCATTCATTTTCCCCAAGCTAGCAAAATGCAGGCTAGAATTAAACTGACACTTTACTGACAATAAATCAAACTTTCCCCTACGTAATCCGTAAAAATGAATCAGGCACGCGATACCTTCACAGCAGATGAGCAGTTTAAAAATAAATACAACAAGGACTCAGCTACCTCGTTACTCCAGACCACTTATATCCCACAGTGTTTTCTCTCCATAAAACAGCAGAGGCATTTACAAGAAGCTACTCCCTGGAATTACGACCGGCAGCTTGAGCACACTGAAGGATTACCCCGAAGAGGTTTCCCAGGAACGCACCAGGCTACACCACAAGCCCAAGGAATGCCCTGGGATGGAGGCAGGATGCTCCAGCCCCAGTGGAGGGCACACCCAAGTCGTGACTCAGGAAGAAAGCAGCCCCAGCATTTCCCAGCTAACCTGTTACCTAAATTATCCTATGAGTCAAAAGCACCAGCAGGGTGCGAAGTACAGAACTCATCTGGCCAGCAGGTAGCACTCTTCCTTTTCAATTTCTGGTCTGAAAACCAGACCTATCCTCCTTTTATTTTTTACTACTAGCTTTAAAAACATTTGAGAACAAGGTTATGGCTGGTTTGACTTTATTGTAGCAATAAGTGTTTTACTCTTCTACTGTTCATTATGTATTAAAAAACCCCATTTACTGTGATTGTAAAGATGTACAGAGCTGGTAAGGAACAACCACCCAAGAGCAGCTCCATCTAGAAGCAAATCCACAACAGTAAGAGTTCTGAAGACAGATTTTTTCAACTCAGCAAAATCCAAGATGCCTCCCTTCCTGCTCTGCCTGCTGATGGGCAGCCCATGCTCAGCTTCCATCCCATTCCACTTGCTAAAAGCACCTAAGACCACTTTCTTCCCTTACAAACTGCTCGTGTCACTGGCTGGCAGCACTTGCAGGTACCATGGCTTCATGGGGCCATTCCAACAGCCAGGATAACAATGGGAATACAATGGGAAGTGAGTGGCTAAGACTGATGAATGATTATTTCCCATTAGTCACCTCTGCTTGCCTCTGAGCCAGGTGTTTGCTGAGCATTCTTCCACCTATTTGCTGTACACACCCTAAAATGCAGCAAGCACATGGAAGAAGTAAAAGAAGAATCAGATGTGTTGAAATGGAACACAGGATGTTTTCAGTTTTTAAACTTCCAGACAGGTGCTACTGCTTTTCCAAGTAGCAGTAGTTCAAGAAGTTTGAGATGGACAAGATGGTAACCTACAGCAATTAACTCACTTGGAAACTACAGCCATTTCCAGGGCTTGATGGAAACCTAAATGTCAGTTCACCTATATGCTTTAAACATTAATGCCAGAATTATTTTTTCTTCCCTCCTGCACACACTTCATATTGTTATTTTCTAAGCACAAGGGTACACAGTATTTATTTAGCAGCTGCCATCTAAGATATTGAAACAGTTTCACAATTTGGACATCAACCCCCCACTCAAAAAGTTAATATTTGGGGGCTGAAGTTCTTCATTAATGTCTGCAGAGACAAGGGAAAAAGAAAAGTTTTAATTTGTTTTAATTTGACAAAAGCCTTTTTCATTGTTTGAGATACAATGTGGGAGACCAAGAAACATGATCTCCCACATCTCACCCAGTGGAATGCAGACAAAAGCCTCCTGCTACCCCACCAACACCAAATATTTAGGACACAGCTTCCAGACAAGAGCAAGGTGTCTCTCTCCCACTTGTAGATTGCCAAACCCCCCCAGGTACCACAAGTGATGCATTTTCTGCAACCCACAAAGATACTCTGACCAGCAGCACCACCTGGGGCTGCCTCAACCCCTTTAGAACCATTTAGGCTGGAAAAGACCTCTAAGGTCATCTACTCCAACCTTTATTGCTGATGTTTTCCTTGCCAAAGCAAGCTCCTTTTGTAGGTTTAGGAAGTGTTTGTGTCACAATAAATTCGGCCATAAATAAGAGATTCAATTCAAGCAGCCTAGTTTGATAAACAGGCTCCTAGTAATAGGATGACTTCACCCAGTGAGTTCCACCCTAAGCTGCAGAAATTATTGGTCAGAGAACTGAGCAATCCAAACTCCCAACCAATCATATGTGTTTACCCAGGAAACTCCAAACTCTACATAAAAGGAATGCACCAGAATAAAACACTTTTGTCACATGGATACAGAGTGCTGGTGTCTTTATCTCGGACCCAGCACCAATCAACATCACAGGTTTCAGTTAAAGGTAATCTGTCCCTATTAAATACAGGAGAAAGGCATCTCATCTCCTCTTCAGGGGCTCACAGCAGCCAGATCTGCTGCACTGAAACAGCATTTTGGGAAACATGAAAGGGCTCAGGGTAATTTTGTACTTGGAGCAGGAGAGGTTCAGGAGATGCTCCCTAGCCCTGGCAATCAGAGCTGGGAAGTTCAAGGCCAGGTGAGCAGAGACTGGGGAGCATCAGTTCCCCTGATCACCACCCACACCCCACTCACTCTCTGGCTGTTTCTCGTTGGGGGTGATGGATCTCACAAAATCCTGCGGGGTCATGAAAACCTCGGACTCGCCGTGCTCGTTGATGACCTTCAGCGTGGCAAAGTACCTGAAGATTTTGTCTGGTGTGGAGTAGGCTCTGATCCTGTTCTCATATTCCATCACCTGGAAATGAAATGTAGCCAGCATTAGATGTACCCTGTTCCTGCCCCACGCTGACTCTTAATCCTCAAAGAGATTTGCCACAGGACAAGTTGTGTGCAGCAACACAACTCTCGACTCTTTTGGCATTATCCCCTTCAAAAACCCTTTGAACACCTAGGAAAATTGGATGTTATCAGCTGCTGATGTCCCAGGATTAAGAACAAACACTAAACATCTTTATTATGAATAAATTTAGACTCTTCATGGTGGCAGAGGAAAAACAAATTCACAAAATCCCCGAAGGTGCTTTAAAAACATGAGCATAAGGAAAGACACTGGCATCCCATTTGTGAATCTAAAGCAGCCCGACGTTTTAACCACAGCGTTGAAGGGTTTGATTTGTGATTAATATGTGAAGGAAAAGAAAAAAGTCTTGGAAGGCTGGGAAAAACCTTTACTTTCAAGCAGAGTCTTGGAAAAAATCACTTGGAGCCGCAGCTGGTTGCTCAGTCACCAAAGCTCATTTTTTCCTCTTTTCTATCACATTGGCAGAATTCCCCAGAAACTCAGTCCTCCCCACCAATCTGCTTCTTCCTAACTCTGCCAGCAGTGATTTTTTTTTTTTAACCTAGAATCACTTTTCCCCAAACAGCTGGAATTAATCAAAGACAACAGACAGATTTTCTAAACAAAATCCCAACACAAGGCCACAAGGGTGGAAAAAGGCACAGACACCTACACTTCATAATGTATTAGCACAGAAAACTTTCCTCCTTACTTCAGCTTTTCATGCCTGCATTATATGCTGTGTTCAACAGTCCATAATGTACTTGAAACCTGCAGCTGGCCAAGAGCCATGGGAGGAAAAAATCCCAATGATGTGCTGTAAGAGAACAGGCAAGATCAAGGGTACTGCCAAGGCAGCTGTAGATCATTCCTGGCTTTGGTCCTGGCTCAGCCTTGTCCTTAAATTCCTGAACAACTTCCTCAGCCTGATCTTTATCAGACAGAAAACACCCACTCTAGTTTTTCTTATTTCTAGGATTAAAAAAAAAAAAGCCAAATATTTTGAATCCTTTGAGCCAGGCTTTGGTAAAGCAAAGCCTCTCTCCTCTTTATTTGCCCCAGCTCAGACCTCCAGCAATGCAACCACAGATGACACTACCAGGAATGACAACTCCTAAAGCATCACCACAGCTTTTCCAGAATTCACATGTCCTTGCATCAACCACTACAGGCAGTTCTCTCCTTCATGCAGGAGAAACTTTTTGCTCCTAGGCCCTTTGCACCTCTAATCAACAAACCTAATCCCACTTTTATTGCTTCAGTCCACAAGGTTGTCTGCAACTAAGGGCACTGGAATGAGGACAATTGCTTTATTGCCAAGCTCCAAGTCCCTGTAAAAGATGACACCCACTTTTCCATCTCTTTCCAGCTCTGTCTGCTGCTCCCACCTGTCAGGAGGCAGCTCCTTATGCTGAAGTGATCTTTCATTTGTGGGTGCAGGCCCTTATCTCACTCCTGCCAGACTATAACACCCCACCCAGCTTAATCAGCCAGAAACAGCTCAGTATTTTCACCTTCAAGGAAGACAAATAAACCCAAGGGCAGTATGAAACCCCAGACTGGAGCCAAGAGCAGACAGCACAGACCACGCCCAACTCCCTCCATCCACAGCAACCCTTCACCACAGCCTGTTTTCTAGCTAAAAAAACTCATCAACCAAATTTTCCAAGCCTGTGGAAAAAATTTCTTGCAAGGCACTATCAAATGCTTTCCCTCAACCCAGCTGGGCACAACTCAACAACCCCACTACTGCACCAGAGACAGGAGCCCCGACATTTCTGCCAGCAAAACCATGTTTCATTTTAGCCCACTTGACTTCATACCCACCATGGCTCTTCCCTCTGCATCCATTTTAAGCCCCTGCTAAGATGCTGCTGTCAGGCTTGCTGCTTTCAGGTGTTTTTCTGCCCATGTTTAGAATATGTAGAGTATTACCTCCAGAGCAACAACAGCTTACTAAAACCATGGGCTCAAAACCACATCTCCTGTCTCAGCTTACGGCACAAAAATGCACAATCTAGACCAAAAAAGTAGAATCTAAATGGCTTTCTAGCATCTCACAGGCTGCTTTCATCACCACTGAAATCTCACTTCTTGCACAAGCTTCCCCACAAGAAGGGAGCAAATGCAGCCACACTTCTCCCCTTTTGCCTGCAGCTGAACTCACAATTACATCATTCTTGGTAATGAGCTAATCAGCTGGCAAAAACTGACAAATGCTGCAGCCCATCCCTCTGACTGCAAGGCTGGGTGCAACACGAAGCCAGGTCAAGAAGGGAGCAGTCAGAGATGCTGCAAATGGGGGAAGCCTCACTTATTCATGGTGCTGAACATCAAGTGGGTGGTAACAGCAGTGGCCTGATCCCCAAAACAAATGTGGAGTTAAGATCTGGGTGCAGACAATCCATTATGAGGGGTTTTTGCCCTGCTTCAAAGCAATCTGCACTGAAAATCATGCCAGGCAAGTGTCTCCTCTCCTGACTTCTCACCTTTCCCTAATTCAAACCAGTCCCCAATGCAAGGAAGACCACTCAAAATTCTCATCCTGCCCCCAGAATTGCAGCCTCATGTAATCAGGCATGTCCAGAAAGATGATATGGCCCAAAGGGAAAAATCCCTTTTTTGCATTTATTTGCAGAGCATGTACTGAAGGAGAAAGGCAAGTAAGTAATCCCTGTTGCTCTACCAGAGTGAAGGTGCTGTTTAGACTGTCAATGTTCATGTTAAGCCTCAGGTTAAAAGAAAAAAAACACCTAAATCCTATGCTGACATGAAAAATAAAGCTCTAAATTAACATCTCAAGGCACAGAGCACCACCAGGGCTTCCCTGACTATGCAACAGCACACATCTTAACAGGGCAAATTAATTAGGACTCATTTTCTTTATGCTTCCTCCTGTGACACACACCCAAATGAAGGCTCAGCACGAGGAACATCCCAAGGCAAGATACCTGCAGGACCCAAACACTGCCAGTACATCTTGATAAGTCAGCCCTACTGCTGCATGCAAACACTTTTAGCAAGTTAATTAACACATCAGCCCGCCCCCATCCTGTATGACAGTTCATTAGCCTTCAAACTATACTGAAGCACTCGAGTCATTTTTTTCCTTCTCTGCCCTACATATCCAGGGCCTACACATTGCACAGACAACATTTGGGAACCATCCACACACAGTCCCAACACCTGAGAGTGGTTTATGCTTCAGCTTCCCCCTCTCTGGATCACTATTTAAAACAGCAACGTCAAACTTAATTTATTGCTTCACCACTAATCATCACCTTCATTAAAAGCAACATTAGGATAACAAACAAGTGTTAAACACTTCCAATTAGGCTTAATTTTTTTGCAAGGAAAATCCCACGCTATTTTCAATTAATTACAGGAAGAGCTAGGAAGAGTTTTTACTGTGGATGGTGGTTTGTTGGGGTTTTCTTAAACACTAGAAGAGTCAGGAATCCCTGAGGTGCTACACAATTAGGGGAGCAGCCCTGATTTTGAGCGGGAGCAGGGGCACACCTTCCCCTGTCATCTGAGCCGGCCACATTCAAACACAGCTGCCAAGGTGACTCACTGCAGCAGCTGCTGATCAAACACTGAGCCCACAGGAGAGCTGCTCAAACACGGAGCAGGCACCTGGGACAGCACCTGGCACATCCTGCCTTTAGAGGAGCTCTTGCAACATCGGCATTCAGGCCACACAAGGTACATTCTGTCTCGAGGCTGCAGAGAAAAGGCTTGTGTTGGCACAAAGATGATGGGGCTGTCCCCAAGGAAATTGCTGCTCCTGAGTTCCTGCCAGAGGAAGGCAGACTGGGATGAGAAGGGATGCAGGCCACACATTGTTCCCATCTTTTGGGCACACCTGGTTTGTGGCTTATTTGGAAATCATGGCCATTTTCCTCCCTGCCTAGTTTGGGAAGGAAAGAGCTGGTCAACACAGGCACGTTTCTAATGTTAAACTGGAACAATAGTCCTTGCCTGTAAAAACAAAAACTTCCTCTGGCTTCCCCAGCCAGCAGCCACGTCAGACAAAAATGAATCTTTACACTCACTGTATTCAAAAGTAAGAGTGTGGATGGAGGTGGACTGTGGTTTGCTCTCTGCAGCCTGCCTCCATCTGCTGACACTGGAAAAAACCAATAACCTGCTTTTCTTGAGTGGTACTGGCAAGAGCTGAAGCTGTCAGAGAGAGCACCTGACACCCAAGTGCCATGAAAATCAGCAGCTTCCAAGAACCCACATTCCTGGATGGTTCTGAGTATCTCAGCACAGCACCTTACTATGTAACTTCACCGAGCTGCCACCAGCATGTCACAACAGGAGAGAGTCTGGAGCCCCAAATACCACGAGGCACTTGAAATCTCAAGTTGTGTAATCTTTTCTGACCAGGAACTGAAATGATTCAGCAGCTTCAAAGGAAACAGCTCTTAATTTTTCATGAGAAGCTGTTAAGCCACTGTATGTGACTACCCACAATTTAACAGCTAATGAGATGCAACCTTTACAATACAGGCTTAAAAATAAGTATCAGAAGTAAGTCATAACAAAATGGGAGTAGATGCTCTTCACTATTCCTTTCTCCTCTTTGATGCTGCAAAGATATTACATCATCCAACGCAGGCCTATAAAACTGACATCCAGACGGGCTTAAAAAATAAAATACTGCTGTCTGCCAGCTCCCAGTTACAGGATTCTGTCAGATCAAATTACACATCCTTTAATAACAGTGGTTTCAGATAGTGCCAAACCAGTTGTCAATTCGGAGGAGCCCAAAGCTCCTGGAACTGCCCAAGAGTGAAGGCAGGTCACAAGCCAACAAAGTTTATTACTCAAGTATTCCTCCTCTTGAAAATGTGTCTGATGTGAAAATGAAATAGCCAGAAGCATCAAGAGAGAGCTAGGACTAACCAAGAAGGGGGACTGAGGCTGTAATTCAACAAGCACATTTGCACACAATAATTAAATTAAGAACTGAAGTACACCTTGCCTGTAACCCTTCCTTCCACATTCATCCTCTACTTCTTCCAGCATGCACTGTGTATACTCACAGGCAAAAGGATGGACTCACAGACACACATGCTGAATATCCCAGGTGCTTTAAAAGCTTTGGCACCAATTCCCTGCTTTGCATGCACTATCCTAACAGCCATCAGTGCAGGAGCCTTGATTATCTTGGACATGCAAGTGGAGGTGGGAAAAGAGGTCTCCATCTCAGAGGAACACACGAGTTTGGAAAGTTTGGAAGTTTCAACCTACAGAAACTCATGGCAACATGCAGACCAAGTAGGTTCCCGAAACAGTAAGGTCCCTTAGAAAATAAAAACAGGTACAGAGCAAGTTTTCTCTCTTTCATGATGCCTAAATTTGTACCTTACGGTCCCTGAACCCGGAACGTTTCTTCTTCTTCCCCTCCTGCGGCGCCTCCTCATCGCCCGAGGCCACCGCCCTCCTGCCGCTGCTCTCCTCCTCCTCCTCCTCGTGCTTCACCTTCTCCCCCGGCTCTGCCCTGGGGCCGTGTCTGACAGAGTCTTCTGCGTAAGCCCTGCTCCGGGGAGAAAGAAAACACCCGTTTAGGAAGTGACTGAGGGGTGCCACAAAGTCATCCTGCCGGGCTCCACCTGAGTGCCACGCTGGCTACAATTCAGTGGGGAGGGCTGCAAAGCAAAAGCAAAGAAGTGACCAGTCCCCTTGGAATTCAGTGTGCTTTTCCCCCTGTTGTGATCTAATTTCCACCCCACACCAAAACCCAGACTAATGGTCACAGTAAGTTTTCCCAGTCCAAATCACTCAGTGAATTATGACACCTTCTCCCAAAAACTACAGATGCAAGGAACACCAAGAGAAGGGCATATCATACCTCCTCTAGCACTAAATTCCACCTCTGCTTCCCCAAAAAGATAGATTAAGCAACAGAAATGTGTTTTCCCATCAGCACTGCAGGATTCAGGATGAACAACCTTTTTGTTTCAGCTCAGCTGATTTATTTTCTATCTCCAGCAGCTGACAGGCTGTTTTATCCCCTTTTTCCACCAATGACTCTTCTAAACTTCAGTGCTGCAGGATTTGTGACAACGAAACCAGAGTTGTTTGTCCTCAGGGTTGAAATAAAACTCTGGCAGAGCACAGGACCCTTTTTCCCTTGCTGTTAAAATACAAAGATCTTCAGGCAACTCTGTTCCACAGACCAAGACTCAACACTTCAAATCACTCAGAGTCAGGAGCAACTCACAGAACTGCAACTGGCAGTGGGATGATTAAATAAAAAGCAGGACAAATCCCCAAGCCAAACAATGCTCTGGCTTTCCCATGCTTTACTTGTAAAGCAGTTTAGAATCAGACAGAGCTCAGACCACATTAACATCGTGAAATTATAATCTCTGAGGATCCGTTAACATGTCACAAGCAACAAAGCCAACGGTTTGACAAAATTATTTCTCTTTCTAAAGGACTCAAACAGCTCAGGGAAACATCCCAGCCTGCCCATAATTTAAGCAAATCTGCCTTTACTTTGCATTCCTGGTGATTTATTTTGGACTAATCACAGGGTATGGAGTTTACACACAGGTGCTGCTCCTTGGCCACTTTGGTACTGCCTGGAACTATGAATGTGGTCATTTACAGCTGTGTGTGTTTGTTTTAAAAGGACTGCCTTGGGAGAAAAACAAAAACAAACCAAGATTTTTGAAGTCTCTCAAGGTCTAAACAAAAGGCTACACATACTTCATCCTACCAGTTTCCTGGAAAACACAGATGTGGCATGTAGCATTAACAGAAGAGAGTCTGTGTCTGTCTCCCCAGGAATCACAGAATCATGGAATGGTTTGGGTTGGAAGGGGCCTTAAAGATCCTCTCATCCCAACCCCCTGTCCTTCCACAGCTTGCTGCAATCTCAGCACATCAGCTTCCAAGAAGGAGGAATGAGGGTAGGTGTTCCATCAATTAATTTAAATGCTACCAAAATAAAAGACAACTCTCTCCTTATCAGCATCCAATAATTCACTGACAGTGCAGTACAAGACAGATGGGAACGGGCTAAAGAACTGCAAATGTCCACAGTGCTGGTGGGAAGAAGACACTTCATAATTCATTGAATGGTCTGGGTTGGAAGGGATCAGCTCAGACAAGGGTTCAGAGGTTTCTAGTCCACAGTGGGACAGAACACAGCTCCATTACAGGGGTCTGATGTAATAAAACACACTGAAGGGTAGTATTAATTCTGCTTTTTTACATAAAAATTGAGTTTTACACATTTCCTGTTCTGAAAAGGCCCTGAGTCTCAATTTGCCAATATATATTTTTGAGTCTTACAGCAAAGCACCACCTTTATGACCTCCACTGAAGCAAACTTTCAGAGACAGGATCCAAACCTGGGTCCTCCACAAGTATCTTAAGATATGGAAATTATTTCCCTGGAACAGTCCAGCAGCTGACCTCTCTTGGAGCATGAAGTCCATGCTGGCACCTGTCCTGAAGCCTTTCCTGAAAGTTTAATCAGCACTGGCACACCCTTGAGGAGCTGTGGGTCTGGCTGAAAAATGCAGCTGCCAGCTGAGGCTACACCAGCAGCACTGACATGGAAAGCCCTTGGGCAGGCAGGACACCCATCTTAAGTAGCTCTGAGGGAATCTCTTGGGAAAAGGGGACAGAAAAGCAATAGGAAATCAACTGCTTATCTCCACAACTAAGCTATTCCATAGGAAACATGCTGGAGAATAGCTGTATCAGGAAAGATTTGCTCCTGTAATGCTTGACTGACAACTAGCAGACCAGGGAAGGGATAGATGAAATTGAAAAAATCAAACATTTTCAGCACATCCCACGCATTCCTTCAATCCATCAGGCTGTCAAGTCAGTTGCTCCAGCGATACAGAGAGAGGCTGTTTGAATACAGTCAGCTTTTTCCTCCCTCTGGTTTATCCAGGTAATTAACTCTGCTCCACAGTCACACCACCATCCAGGAAAATGAGCTCTGAGGAGAAAGGCAGAGTCTGTAGGCTGCTTCTGAAGCAAGGTTTAAACAGCTATTCCTCACCTCCAGGCCACTGGCCAAACTCCTCACTGAACTAACCACTGAAGGAGCAGCTCTCTACGTGCACCTTCTCTGTGTATTTTACCACCCTCTGCTGAAATCCTTGGCTTCCAACAACTGCAACTTCCATACTCAGCCCACACAAAAAAAGCCTTTCAGTGCAGATGTCAGAGTATGGCTGGAGAAAAAAAAAAAAAAAAAAAAGCCCAAAACTCCAGAAATATCCACCCTGCTGGACTTCCCTCAGCAAGTGAAGACTCTCTCCTCCCCTGTTTGATGAGGCTGACTTTCCAATGGAATTCCTGGTGCTGCAGCTTCTGCACAAAAGGGAAATGAAAATACAAAGCCTCTCTTCACTGTGTGTCAAGACCAGCTGCCAGCCTTTCCCCCTGGAGTGTGCCTGTCCTGGATCCTGAACCCCACTGCCATGCTTCAACCATTCTGATCTCTTCAGACTTTTTTTTTTTTTTCCCTCCAGTGAACTGAATTTGAATCAAAGACTATTTCCCACCCACTTAGCAATATCTCCTTTGAATCCTTGGAGAAAGCCAACAATCAAGTGTAAGATTAGATTCTTCATCCTCCCCACAAACAGTGAGCTACCAGAGGCCTGCAATGATAAATTCTCTCTTGGGGAATCATTCTTTAAGAGAGCCAAACACATGCAGCCATAGGATATACAGGCAGGAATAATGCTGGGACTCACACTGGGCATTGGCACAACACCCCAAATTGCAGGTCTTCCAATGAGTCACAACCCCTCCCTTGAAAGTATTTTTCTTCTATGAATGACAGAAGCAGAACAGCATGAAAAATACCACAAAGCTTTGTGCCAGAGATAACAGTGCTGAGTTATTCTAATCCTGAAGGCAGTAGCAAAGCTCTCAGTTATCAGTTGCTGTTCAGTCTCCGGAGGAAATGTAAGAGATCTAACAATGAGTTGGGCACTCAGGAGCCAGCAAAGATGCTGCCACCAAACCAGAGGGAGGAGGGAGGAATCCTGCCTGACATACGTGTTCCTCAGTTGACTAAGAGTTGCCACTCTCCCTGTATGTAAACATCTGAAGACATCCCAGTAGAGTTTAAAAGCCACTTAAGGCTCCAGGGCTTTCATGCTGTAATGCAAAAGCAAGTTTGGACATTCATAAAAACAGGCAGCCTCCAGGGATCAGGAGAACTTTCAGCAAGGAGCTCTGTCTCATCCTCAGCTCAACCCTATTCAGCAACTAAATTAGTTACCTGAAACTTTAATAGGAAATTCACCAGAGAGGATGAAGAGCCACAACTCAATTTTTCAGTGTGCTGCCACACTCACAGGGCTCTTTGCCACTTTGCTTCCCTCCTCATCTCTCACATACTCACCACTGACATAAATTAGCATAATGAATTTGTGGCAAGAACTTCACAAAGGCAATCACCCTAATGACACATGCTGCGGTGTCCTGACATTACCCCAATATCCTTGTGAGCTATAAATCTGCTATTTCTTAATCCAGGAGATGCTGCTTTCATTCCCAAACAGAGCGCACCACAGTGGGGTACAGGGCTGTGCCCCCAGGATCTGCTCCTTTCCTTCCCCAATGTCCATGGAGAAAAACCCCAGTATTCAGCCAAAAGACACTGGGAAGAACACAGGGTTCTTTCAAGACACCACTCCCAGACACCAAATGTGCCTTGAAGCCTTAGGAAAAAACCCTCAGCACAGCAATCCCAAGGAGAGTCTCTTGAGTGTGTCACCTCTCACAAAGAATTATAAAAAAGCAGAGAACCACAAAATGGTTTGGGTTGGAAGGGACCTTAAAGATGGGCTCCTTCCATTCCCCTGACATGTAAACACATGAGAGCTCTAAAAATAAACTCACATGGATAATACCTATCCACCTACAAGGATAATACCTACAATTTCTCATCTTTTCTCCCATACATTAGGTTAAGTTGTACCTGACACATCTATAGCTATAAAACAGGTTTCTCCCCTGTTGACTATGATGTATGTGGTTTCCTTTGTTTTATTGCAAGAGAGATTTTTTAAGTCTCTGTTTCAGCTGGCATAAGATATTTCCAGCAGTTCTCCCATTAAAAATGTATTCTAAGCAAATTACTCTAAAGCCCCCAGGACACTGGTGAAAAAAAAAAAAAAAAAATCAGTGCATTCTTAAATAGAGTTACATAATCCCAAAAGAGTTTGATTTGGAAGGAACCTTAAAGCTCTTCCAGTTTAATGGGCAGGGACACCTCCCACTATCCCAGATTGTCCAACCCCTGTCCAACCTGGCCTGGGACACTTCCAGGCAGCCACAGCTTCTCTGGGCACCCTGTGCCAGCCCCTCCCCACCCTCACAGGGAACAATTCTATCCCAATATCTAAACTAATCCCATCTTCTGGCAGTGGGAAGCCATTCCCCTTTGTCCTGTCACTTCAGACCCTTGTCCCAAGTCTGTCTCCAGCTCTCCTGGAGCCCCTTTAGGCCCTGGAAAGGGCTCCAGGTTCCCCACCCCAGTCCTCCTCTGCTGCAGGTGAGCACCCCCAGCTCTCCCAGCCTGGCTCCAGAGCAGAGGGGCTCCAGCCCTGGGAGCAGCTCCAGAGGGGCTCCAGCCCTGGGAGCAGCTCTGCGGCCTCCTCTGGACTCTCTCCAACAAGGTCCATGTCTGCCTTATGCTGAGGATCCCAGAGCTGGAGGCAGCAATTTCCAGAGCAACACAAGTGTCCTGCCCTTATTCTCACCACTAATTTACTCACACAAGGATAAGAAGTGGATCATGAAATATTTTCAGTCCATCAGGAAGAGCACTGGTAAGACTCTGCTTACAGAGGCTCCCAAAGGTACCTTTGTTCCCTTATTTTCTCAGTGTTAGACTGATTAATAAGCTTCAGCACCAAAATGCCAATTTAAGTGCTCTCAGATGCCCACAGATTCAGCCAGGAAGAGTTGTGACATGAAGAACAGATCTGCAGCCATTTCCTAACACTCCAAAAGGGCATCAGGAACCAGAAAGTACAAGTTTTACACCAGGATCACTAACAGAATATTTTTTACAAACGTTAAGCTTGCCACAAACTGTGAGGTTTAGTACTTCTCATATATTAGTGCCTCATTTAGAGTAGCCAATGACTGCTCCAAGATTAATTTCAATTAATTCAGTTCATTATGCCAATGCCCAGATACTTAACTGCTTCTCTTGCCAGCTGGAAATCCTCAGAGTTTAAGTTATTGCTGAGAAAGTGTAAACTTCATTAGTCTTCTAAGCTCAGCTATTTGCACTGCTCAAGTATTCCTCACCACAGGAAAAACGAGCAGAAAGAGCTACTCCTGTTGTATAGTAATTTAGAGGAGATACATTCTCTAAAAGCCAGGACTTCCTGGAGGGCAGGGAAGGCAACAAGACCAACACTTACCTGCAATGGACCAAACAAAGATCCCACCAACCCACCTCCCATCTTAGGAAGACACAATTAAGTCTGTTTTGCATCATACAACCATAGGATTTTTCCATATATATCTTTCCACTCCTAGATTTCTTCTGTGCCTTTGTGTGAGCTTCCTTACCCCAGCACTGGCTTCTGGTGCTGCTCACAGCACATCCTACAGAATCCACCTGAAATACACTGGTTTCATACAGCACCTGACAGTCTCCACTTGAGAATTCCTGTCTTTCTTCCCACCGTTATCATCTTCTACTTATCTAGCCCAAGAAACTTAAAATTTCCAACTGCTTCTTGACCTGGCTTATTACATCTTTAACGCCTAAGCTGTAAAGAAATATCTACATATTCATCTCTTAATTAATTGTACTTACTGCTACTTCCTGTACTAACTCAGGACACACCTACCTGAGTAACTCAGGATGTCATTACAAACACTCTATTCACCTGCTCAAACTGTACTGATCACCTAATTTCCATTTTCAGAAAGACAAAGCAAATTCACACTTCATCCCTTATTTCTTTAAACAAGACTAAAATGCCCACTTGAAAGTCCATCTGGAACTTCCACAGATGTCAGTATGAAGAATTTTCTACATCAAATATATCAGTTTTGTTCCTTGTTTTATTCAGCAGCTTTATGCCAAGTAATTAAATTAATATTGTAAGCTCGGGTGCACTTTTATTTTATAGTTGCTGACGTTGAGGATTTATTTCATGGCTCAGATAGGAAAGGAATACTTGAAAGTCTGTACAATTCTATTTAGTGCTTTATAGATTTATAAAAGATGAAGGAGACAGAGCAAGGAAAGGCAAAACAAGTAATAACAGCAAGTCAGCCTCTCCAGATTGATGAGAGCTGTGTCTCTCTGACTGATTTCTATCAGCCCTCTCAGCTGAGGAAGGTGCCAAAGGGCCTCCAAGGAACAGCAAAGTACTCCAGGAGCCAAAAATCCTTCCCTGAAATCCATCCCTGACCCAGCACTCCACATAGCACAAGCACATCCTCCTGATAAAAGCAACACCAGCACCTGAAAATTTAGCTGGTTTTAACAGCAGAGGAACCTGCCACAGAAGGGAGATATTAACTCCATGTCTCTGGGACAGCTTTACACAGGACATGATGTCCTACTGACTTTCTGATCGTGTTGAGGATAAGGTCTGAAGTGGAAAAACCTCACTTGCTTCCCTGCTGGGAAAGGGACATTATCCTGGCCATTCCCTCAGAGGCACTGACTGCATCAGTGCAGATCATTAGCAAAATGCAGCACAAAACTGGATCACAGTGTTCTTCCTCCACTAAGCAACACCTCTTAGCAGAAAGTTGGGCTTGACAGCTCTAAGGAACAGCCAGAACAATTCCCATCACCATTCTCCCGCTGCATTAAAACTATAGCCTTCTAGCCACAGGTGAGCAAAAAGCCAGCAACAAATCACCTGAGTATTAGAATGAGAAGAACACAGGCTTTCAGCAAATACTTTATTTTTAGACTCTAATTGCAGTCATGTGCTTGAGTGACACTGCTGGTGCCACGCTGCTCCCATGGGATGGAAGAGGAGTCCCCGTTTTACTTCAGACATGGCACAGGCCCAGGGTTCAGTGAGAGTCACCTGAGGGAAGCCCAAACATCCCCTTTCCCCCCAATTACAGGAATGAGCTTTGAGACTCATGAGGTGTCTTAAAGCTCTGACCCTTAAAATCCACATAAACCCTGTGTGCTGCTACCTTCCCACCAAAAGACACACTGTCCCCTTCTGCATTTTACAAAGCAGCCAGCAGACCACACAAAAAAAACAGAGGAGCAAACCCCGCCCAGATGCGCTGCTTCAACCAGAAGCTGTGAAAGTGAAGGTTTCTCTCTTCGCACCACCACAAACCACCAGGCAGGGAGGAAAGCAGGCAGGAGACCGCACCGAAGAGCCCGTGTGAGACCACGCCCCAGCCCCGGGCTCTGTCGCATCCCTGAGTACTCCCGGCAGGGAATCCGCCCCAGCCATTCCACCCACGCAGCAGGAGCGCCGCAGGGACTCACCGGGGGCAGAAGAGAAATTAGATATGGGTGTGTTACCTCTGCCAAAGGAATCTGGCGCTCGCTGTGGCCGCGGAGGTCCCGAGGAAAGCCCACACCAGGAGCCTCCGCCGGGCGCCGGGGTGCTGGGCTGAGCCGTGGTAGCGCCGCGACACCGCCGCCAGCCCCGCGGCCACGGGCAGGAACCGCAGCCGGAGCATCCTGCGGGACGGGAACTGCTTCAGGGAACACAGCAACACAACGCTTCCGAGCCCTGAACACAGAAAAGTTCCACAGAATAATGAACAGATTAAATAGCTTTCAGTGTGTGTTGGGTTGATGTGGCCAGAAATGTGTATTCTATCTCCGTCTGCTGAAGCAGGGTGGGGCAGTGACCCTTATCTCCATGGCACACATTATCTGCTAATGGGCCAGCTTTAAAACCAGCTGGGGCAATCATCTTTATCTTTTCCACAACCCATCCTCCCTCCAGGAAGATATCATCTGCTGCT
>JANRGV010000111.1:30728657-30744489 GCA_024734035.1 Alethe castanea | reverse complement strand
TGGAGGAGGGGGGGTTTACATTCTCCATTTCAAAAAGAAGCTTCTGCCTTTATTGGCAGACACCTGTCCTTCAAACCAGGACACAGTGTTAGCTGTTGGCACATACCTGGCTGACACACCCAACTGCTTATCAGCATTATTCCAAATCCTCAGCCTTTCCCCAAAATCCTCATCAAGAGGGAATCTCACCTTCCTGCAAACGTTCAAGGCCAGGCTGGATGATTCTTGGAGCAACCTGGTTTAGTGAAGGTGTCCCTGCCCTGCAAGGGGTTGGAACTGGATAATCTTTAGGGTCCCTACCAACCCAAACCATTCCATGACTCCATGAAATATTTGCAGCCAATGTCTCAATTTCCATGGCATGGAAGATGGCAGGTAAGAGGCACAGCTGGGTTTTACAAGGCAAATTTAGCCAAACAACAAGCAAACCTATCAAACAAAACCCAACCCAGGGATTTGAATTTTCCTAAGAAAACCCTACTGTTCTTAAATCCCTTTTGTTTAGCTAGCCTGAAGCAAAACATTTATATTCAACTGTAAGTACAGGACAAGTTTCAAAGTGTCAGAACTTATAAAATACAATCCATACTTCATTACACGCGCAACAGAACAGAGACAAATTCGATAGCAGAGCTACAAATCTAAACATAATTACAACGGAGAAAAAGGAACCACAGCAACACCACCTCATCACACACCAGCTGCAGGAGGCAAAGCATTTTTTGGTGGCTCACAGGATTGAAGGCGAAGGGTAAACGCTGCCTTTGAAAAGAAAATTTGCTGAGTGTTCTTGTGAAATAAAGGTTTCATTTCTGAGGCAAATGCAATTTTTTCAAGCACAATGTCAGCCTTGAAACTGGGAACAGAATAGTCAAGGAATTCCCAAAAAAACACACAGCAGCTTAATTTTTCCTTTTATTCCTCGTTCTTGCCATTCTACTCACATATTCCCAGGCAGTGAATAACCACAGAATACAAAAAGAAAGCCACATGCAGTGTTTTTCTGCTAAACCATTAACTTCCAAAAACCAGGATCCTGGGAGCTGTCTGTGCAAACACCTCTGACATGTGTGGTGTGTCAGGACACTCCCACTGCAAAGAGCTGGATAGATCAGTGCCACTTGCTGCAGGTCAGGATTCCACAAAAGAGAGATGTGGAATTTGAGATGGGAACAGAGGAAGAGAAGACACATCAAATATTCAGCAGATAATTTTGAGGGCTGGAGCTCAGTATCTTTTAAGGCCACAGATGGTGGACAAGCCCCTGAATATTGCTTTTAAATTTTTTTTGTTGTTGTTATTAGGGTTAGGATTAAAGGTATGAGAGAGGGAATTTTGTGTTTGGACTTACATGTTTACTAATTCTTATTTATGTTACAGTGAGTGTTATAGTACTTTTAGTTAACAAGTTAAAACAGTGAAATGGTGCCGTATTTTGCTTGTTACAAGATCTTTTAAGGCTTAATTGTTTAATTAAGAACTAACACTTAGATTATTTTTATTTTTGACTAATGACTAAACACTCATGACTCACAGTGCAGCATTTTTTATTTAATTAAAAAAGTTCCACCTATACCCATGAAGAAGAAGAAAAACCTTCGCTCTAAAACCTTCATTTTACTGTATACTTATTACTATATTTTAAAACTTCAAATTTTAAGTTTTCTGCTATGTGATATTACACACTTTTACTCAAACTACACACCAGTGATTTCAGTTCTATTATTTAGCTCAGTTTTGGAAGCCTTCTCAAAGGCTTCAGGTCAAAAGCAGTGTTCTTTTGGGGGGGTCTGTGCCTCACAGCACAGAAAGTTCAAAACTCCCAGTTCCCAGGGTTCCAACACCTGAAGATTTCACAGCACAATCAAGCAATGAAAAATCATTAACAAATCCCTTATCAGTGGGTTTTTTTCTATCAGATTAAGACTTTTGCCCAGTCCTGGCACAAGGGATGGAGCACAAGAGATGGTGGAGGTGACAAAGCCACAGGCTGCCTGTCCATCCTCACCCTGGCTGATGGGCAAACACCACAAATTTCAGTCCTCACAGCAAATCCATCCAAACAGCATCCATTTGCTATTCATCTGTGCTCCTATTAAAATTGGCATTATGGCTTTGTTTATTCCTTTTCAAATAAACAGGTTTAAAATTCAAGCGTTAATGGAATGCAGCCAGCTAACGGCACTGATCCTCCAATCCTCTCCAGTTCTGAACAACAATGAGATGGTTATGAAAAACAACTCTGATTTCAAGTTTAAAGTTATTTCCACTCTATGCAAACCTGATGTTCCCATTTTGTCTCCAGGGCTGAATTTCTGTTCCATATTCAGAGGAGGATCTGCATGTGTTACTTTCCCCAAGAAGCTATCCTTGCCCTTTCTAGGGTTCCCCATCCTAATTACAGCTTTATATTCCCAACATGTATTGGATAAGGGAAGTACTGCCAGTATCATTTAATCAACCAAAATGAAAATTAAACCCCACAGCATTTACTTGGGAGCTTGAAGAGATTTTTCACAACATTTCTGATTGTTGGCTTTAGTGCTGCATAAATGTTTACTCTGCTTGAGCCTTAAGAAACACTAAATTATCTGCTTTGTCCAAGCAATCTCCATCCTTGGTTCTGCTGGGATGTTTACCCAGAGTGTTCACTTGGTAGCAACTGCCTAAGAGAGCTGAAAGCAGCCAGTTCTCACAACAGCTCCAAAATAAAGAGCATCCTTACCTCAGAGCAATTAAAAAAATTCCTTTGGAACATCAATTTCCCATCTGCAATTTCTGTAATCTCCCATAATTTTCTTTTTTTTTAACTCAAAAGTGCCATGATATTCGGTATATTTGGTTAAAAACTCCAGGCACTGAAGTAAAGATCACTTGAGAAAGCTGATGCTCACTTCTAGAAAGATTAAAAATAAGCATCTTGCCCTGTGCAGCAACAAAAAGCTCAGCACCACAGCTTGCAGTAGGGCAAGGAATAAAACTGAGATCAAGTATAAAAGTCTCATCAACTGATGTGGTTACAGCTTACAATAAAAAACAACCCCAATTCCTGAATTATTTACTATAATAAAAGATTATTTTTATAGGATACAACAAAGCAGCCCAGAGGGAAAAAACCCAACAAGCACTTAAATTTTATGCTTGCTTATTTTCATTATTTTGGAGTTATCATGATGTTCTAGCACTACAGCTATAAGGAATGTGTATTTATGTTTCCAAGAGATAAGCCAACCTTACCTTAAATTCTTGCTCAGAACAGCTCTACAGTTACTTTCAAAGGTTGAATCAATATCCTTGGACAAATGAAGTAGCTGGGGCTTTTTTTCCAGAACAGAATGACCAATCTGCTTTTATTTATGCCACAATTCACAGGTGGTTTTCTTTTAAGCAGAAGAGTCAAGGGAGAGGCTCAAACCCACTAGGAAAACAGGAAAACACCTCTTCCAAGGCAGGACAAAACAAGTTCCACTCAAACTGAGACCACACAGGTCACATGAAAAGAAGAAATGCAACCTTATTTCAACAGTTACATCAGTTCTGGCTTGATGTGGGTATTTAATTTCCCCAAACAATGACCCTCTGTCTGCTAATCTGCTCTCCAAGGAAACTGAGACAAGCTGTCCACCTCTGCCCCAGCCTTTCCAAAGCCTTAGATTTTTCAGTGCAGGTAGGAATTGGAAGATCCCACCTCCTGCATCCTTTTTCAGATACCAAAAGGAGAGAACAAAAAGACTTGCTACCGTTTCTCCAGCCCCCTAATTAGCTCCTAATTCCAAGGCTGAAAGCACTAAGCAGCTCAGCCTGGGGAAAAGGGACTTCCCACACTTGGGTACCCCAAAGAACTGAACTTTTTTTGGCCTTTTGGGGATCCAAAGCAGATAAAACACTTGAAGCAGAATTTTGATGTCAAAACCGGCCTTGGCAGCACAAGCATGTCAGAGGGAGAAGAGAAATTCAATAAACCAGTGGGTGTTTAATTTTTCATCAGAGAAGGGGTCACAGGCACTTATTTGAACGATTTTACTGGGACATGGTCAGCCCATGAATTAGTGCAGAATGTCAACTGTAAATTTAAATATACTGCTATGCAGGAAGACCTTCTGGAAAAAAAAATGTATTTAGGAGGCACTATTTAGGCATAAAAACTCCTGCAGAGACTGGCTGAGATGGAGTCACTAAGAACTCAAAGAGCTTTCTAGAGCTGTTTATTAAAAAACCAAGTTTGACGTTGCCAGAGCACATCAAGACATCCTGACCCAACAGATGCTGTAGGAAAATTCCTCACCTGTTCCCATCTCAGCCCCTGACTGTCAATTATCCCTCAGCTCTGCTCACTGAAGCCACAGCCAACAGCAGGAGGGTGTGAGAGTAACAGCTCCCAGCTCTCCATCTTTTCAAAAGGATAGGGAAGAGGGGAAGGAAAAATTAAAATGGGGGGAAAAAGCACAACAAATCCAATGGAAAGGAAAAGTCAATATGCAAGGGAAAGGGTGAAGCAATCAGGAGAGAAGTTTCACCATTAACACTGAGATTCATAAACCAGGGGGAAAGAAAACCTCACAGCTTCAACCTGCCTCCACCAAAATCAGTTATGACTTCTCCTTCCCAGAGAAGCTGTGGCTGCCCCTGGATCCCTGGAAATGTCCAGGGGCAGGTTGGACAGGGCTTGGAGCAGCCTGGGATAGTGGAAGGTGTCCCTGCCCATAGCAGGGGGTGGCACTGGATGGGCTTTAAGGTCCTTCCAACACAAACCATTCTATTATTCCATTAAATTTGTATAAGAATAACTCCTGATAGGGTGCCAGGAGATGTGTACCAGCTAATGAAACATCTGGATCCACTCCTTTCCCCATTTCCAAGACAGACCCAACAGCTCCTGCCCTTTTCCCCTTCAAATTTCTAGCTTTACCAAGAGCAATTTTGAGATAAAGAATTTCACACCTTACTGAAGTTATTAGCCTACCAAGACACATAAATCAGTTTTGGGAAAATGAAATCTAGCAGCAAAAGTAATTTCTCCTCAGGTAAGAGATTGGGGCAATATTTGATCACATTAATTTTGCTGGAGAGGAACCACATTTGTTTCAGAGCACGATTCAAATTGATGTAGAGTCAACCAAGTATCTATCAATGCAGAAACCTAAGCCATAGCCTGGAAATTTCTTTTAAACTGTCACTGCAGTAAAGTTTCACCTCTTCCTAAAATCCTCAGCCCTGGACATGACCAATCCCCAACTCCACAGCTCTGTAACTACACCCAGCCTCTCCTCAGGGATGCTCAGTGACATCCCTCCCTTCATGAGCTGCTTTATTCTGCCATGTAATTGTACTGATTTTCAGGGCTAAGGAGAGAAGATGATGCATTGCAAACACACAAGCTTTTAGATTTAGCTTTAATAAAGCATTTTTAGAAATTGCAGCTGGATTATTTATAAGGATGTAGGACAGTAGCTAGCTTGGGCTTCCCTTGAAATGGAGACAGGAGTGTTTACATCCTGGGGAAAGACTTTGGTGCCACTAAACTGGCAGAAGAAACTTGGCAAACTCAACAGCAGCCCCAAATTTAACCTGGGAGCTGAGTCACCAGAGGATGTGAGAGTGGATGGATGCAGCCACCATAAAGCACAGCTTTGGAGACACAAATGAAAAATGAGTGTAACCAAACAAAGAAAACTGGGCCCATCTGCTGCAGAAGCACTGAAAATAGCACCTCCAGCAAGGATACAATATTTCCTTGCTACTTCAGACTGTCAGACTCCAGCAATGCACTGTAGGTTTCTAAGAGGCAGCCTTGAACTTCCACAGGAACAAATGCCAAATGCTGCTTTTTCCAGGTTAAAGCTTTCCCTTCCCTTCCTCCGCTCAAAATGCAGCACATTCCTTGTGCTTTTCTACCTAGGAAACATTACAGTAAACCCCAGCCATGAAAAACTGCCTAGAAACACCTCCATAGATGTCAGAGGCAACTCAGAAGAGCTGTAAAAACAAAAACCAACCAAAAAACTTCTCACCCACTTATTAACCCTGCTTCATGAGCTACTTCTGCCTTAATCAGTAGGGTGGAATTTTCTTTTTCCAGTTGCTGTTCTCAAATAATCAGGCTGCCTTTGCAAACCAGCCACACGAGCAGGTGCACCAGAGCACAGCTATTTCCACACTGATTTGAGGAGCAAAAGATCATCAAAGAACTGTTGGCAGAGGGGTAGAAAACATAACACATCTGCTTTTTCCTATAAAAAGTTACAGCCAGCAGGAATGCATCTGCTTAATGGCCTGACTCATTTAACTTGCCTTGCACATTCTGTGTCCATTTCCTTGAGAATTCCTAACTTTTCCATAGAATGGAGAGACTCTCCTTGAAGCTCCAGCCACCCACCTGCATGTACCTCACAACAAACAAATTTTACTGCTCTGAGATACTTTTTAAGAAATGACACTTGGCTCCATAAAAACCAGTGTTAACTCCTACTGAATAAACATGAAAAATTAATTCTGGAAGAGAAAAAATTAAGAACAAAGCAAAAGCCTCTCGAGGCTGACAAGGTGGCAGTTAGGCAGGCTTGAGTTATCTGCAGATACAATTCCAGCTCCAGAAAGAGACAAAGGTTTTTTGAAGGGAGAACACAGTGGGTTGTCTCAGAATTTGATATGGTGAAGTCTGAACTCCTCTGTGACAAGGAGGAAAAAGATTTGTGAAGTCCCCAAGAACCTGAATATCACAATGTGATAATTTCTCCTTGGTTGAAGTTGCCTTTTAAACAGAAACATCACCTACAGCCACATCCTCCTTATGGAAATGCTTCTTCTTAGCCTAAGAGTCATACTTTGGTAGCTTTCTTTTCTACACAAAGAAAATTAAAAATTAAATTTAAATTAAAAACGTACTGAAACAAACAAAAAAATTCACAGCACCTGTGTTTCATTTACCAGATGGAGATTGCTTGGGAAACCAGGAGTACAGCATTGCTTTCCCCCAAAAAGGAAAAGCAGGCCTGAATCCCTGAAGTTGCTTTTCCAGCATCACATTGTTGGATTAGCTTGAACTTCAGAGAGGAGAAAAGAACATGGATAAGCCAGGCTAGTGCCTTGTGCTTTTAGAACACAACCTGAGGAGCTCAGTTTCAGCAGGAAAAAGCCAGCAGCAAACACTTGGCTCCATCCAAGGTGGGCAGGCAGGCAGCACACCTTAGGTACCTGTCTGTATCACAAGTGAGATTTTTGTGAGAAAAAAACCACACTGCTCTTCAAGCTCCTGAAGCAGAAATGCCAGAGGTGGGAAGTTTGCACCAAACAAATGAAAACACAGAAATTCCAGTGGTGGTACAGAACAGCAGTGCTCCACACAGACACTGGGGCTGGCTGCTCAGTGTCAGCACAGCAGCTTTGTCTGCATCACAGACAGGCTACAAATTCTGGAGCCACACAGATTCCCAGGGCTCACGTTTCAAGCACAGGTCAGCTGCAACTTTGCTTGTCTCAAACCATGACCTTCTTTCTTGTTGTCTACATGAGGATCTCAGATTTCACTTCACAGAGCTAAAGTAAGAGAAACAACTAAGAATTTTAGCTTGAGAGACCTTGGAGATCTAAAAAAAAATTGCCAGCCCAAACCTTGAGCCAGTCTCAGCATAAAATTCTGAGTTACAACCAGCAGTGCTTTAGTTCTTTCAACCTCAACCTGTCCCACATCCACTCTTCACATGGTGGGACTACAATTAAAAGATGCTCTCAAGAGAGGTTAAATCCAAAATTCATGGAAGCAAATGCCATAGCAGGTGTCTCTGGGGAAAAACAAGTCCCTGTACTCACAGACAGCACAGCAGACAAACATAACCCAGAATCTACTATCCAAGGACTTATCAGGTAAGTCCAAGGAAGCCACAGTAAAACAATTCATGATCTAACAGTCTATTTTTCCTCTTTTAAAGTATCTTAAATCTAAAACTAAGAGGTGAGGCTGCCACAGGCTTTGGATGGTGTGTGCTTAGGGAGACAAAGTGCCTCAGGCCCTACTCACTTTCTATAAGGATCAGCGTATTTTTTACTTGAAGTGTCAAATGCATCACCCTAAAGATAAATATTCATCCTCAGCCTTTCAGTGCTAACCAAAGAGCTGGAAAATGATTTTGGGCAAGGACACGAAGCAAAAGGACGAGGGAGAATGGGTTCCTATTGTCAGAGGGCAGGGTTAGATGGGATATTGGGAAGGAATTCCTTCCATGGGAGGGTGGGCAGGCCCTGGCACAGGGTGCCCAGAGAAGCTGTGGCTGCCCCTGGATCCCTGGGAGTGACCAAAGCCAGGCTGGATGAGGCTTGGAGCCACATGGGATAGCAGAAGGTGTCCCTGCCCATGGCAAAGGGTGGAACAGGATGACTGGTAATGTTCTTTCCATGATTCTGTGTTTAAGAGGGAGCCACGCCATCTGCACCACACTTTGCTTAGAACAATTTAGTTTAAAAAAGAAAGGCAATATTCATCTCAGAGATGTACAACACCCAAAGAGCCTGGGTAACTGTTTCCTGCTAAATCATCCCAAACAACATCATCCCTCCTGAAGACACATCTACACCAAGACACTTTTTCACTGACACCCCTTCAACATCCCAGCAGGAAAACACAGCACCTGGAATTAATATAATTAAGGTTATTTTTATTGTTGTACTCAAGCCTCATCAGCTCCATTGCACTGAGCTGTGTTAAAATATTGGGCCCCAATATGTCAACTGGGAAACTTGGGAAAAAAACCCAAGTATTTCCATTTCCCAGCTCACTTCAGGACGTGTTGCTGCAGCAATTGGAACAGCATAAATCAATGTGTTTTTATAATAAACTTAATATGATTGCTACAGAACTTAGTTTGCTCAAGAAAATAAAAATGGTTATTTCCACATTCCAGATCTAAACATGCTGATGGCTCCCTCAGCTATCCCCTGAAAAATGAAACATTTCTGAGCTGCTGCTTCAAAGCCCTGCCCAGACTTCAAACGATTTGCAAGTCTTGCAGCCTGAGGACAACAGGATCATCTCTCCTCAAACTCTGCCATGAGCTTGCCCAGGAACCTGCACAGAGAAGTGACACAGCCACCAGTGAGTGACACACAGGGCACTCCAGAGGGTCTCCAGCACACAGACAGTAATGATGGAATCAAGGCACACCATCCTTTTTCCTGGACATGGAATTTCAACTTCCTTGGTTCAGGGAGCACTAGGGAATATCACAAAAATTTCTGCAGGAAATGGGTCATTGGGAGAACAAGCCACTTCCACAAGGAAATAAAGAAGGGCTACATGAGCTTAAGGTTCCCTGTAAACACCTTCCACTATCCTAGGGTGCTTCAACCCCCATCCAGCCTGACCTTGGACATTTCCAGGGATCCAGGGGCAGACACAGCTTCTCTGGGCACCCTGTGCCAGGGCCCTCCCAATATCCCATCTAACCCTGCCCTCTGACAGTGGGAACCTGTTAAATACTCTGTTGCTCCAGATGGACAAATGCATAACTTAAGTACTTTTTATTAGTTTTGGTTGCATTTTTGTTGGGGCTTTTTTCATACCTCCCTATGTTCAAACATATTTTTAGTGAGCACTTGATGTTTTTTTGGTGTTGGGAGTTTTTTTACATTTTATCAAAGTGGCACAGCTGAGGGTGGGTTGACAGAAAGCTACAGGCAGACAAATTTTTTTCCAGGGCTCGCTGTGGTCTGGAAGCACGTGCACCAGGAAAATCAGCAAAACTTTGTACACTGCAAAAAAAGGCAGCTCATTCTCCTACAGCTTTAAGAAAAGCCCTAAGAGAACACTCCAGGACAAGAATAATTTTACACAGGGTGTATTAAGGGTAACAATAAGCCAAATGATTGATTCACCAGTTAAAGCACCTGAGAGCAGTGAGCTGCACAGCCCAGCACCCAGCAGCACCATCCTCACCTGCAGTGTATTTGCTCCCAGTTTGCAGGTCCAGAGGCCACAGAGAACACAGGGAAGTATTTCTCAGCTGGGCCCTGTTCTAAAAACGAGAAAGAAACATCATAAAGATCGTAACTTTGCGCTGCACCTAATTTCCCTCCTGGCAGTCATGCCCTGCAGTGCTCCCATGTATCGACCTCAGGAAATGCATCTCAGACAGAGCCAAAAAATGCCAAGAGAAGGAAAATGGTCAACAGCTGAATAAAGGAATGAAGGATAAGCCAGGCCTTTAACTCAAGCCTGAGCTGGCAATGAGGATTCTAAAGGAGAAACCTCCAAAAATCCTGCTTGGTTTGACCTGCCCACCCCCCTAGACCCCACTAACCACAGCCAGATTTACCATCTTTCCCAAGCAGCTCATTAAACTACAGGCAAGTACAGAACACATAAATCACGGTGTGATAAACATCAGGCATTTCTGCGCTCTGAGCAGTTTATTAACTCAAATTCACCCCCAAGGTTTTCCGACACGAACTGCACATCAAGCACAGCCGGGGCCATTCAGAGGAGTTAAAGCTTTAAAGAACCTCCATCAAGAGAAAGTGGTTTGACATGAGCTCTAACACACGGCGATAACTCACACAGCCCGGGCAGCGCCGCCGGCGATCCCACAACCAGCAGGAAAACCAACCCAAACCTAACTCCTCGCACGGTGCCAGAGCTCCCCACAACACTCCCTGCAGGGCCCAGAACAGCGGCAGGATCCCTCCTTCCTCCGAGCCCCAGACCCGCGGGTTTACTTCCCAGGCACAGCGTTTGTTACTGCGAGACTCGGGATGGAGAAGCCAGAAGAACACGGCAGCCCGAGCCCCGTGTGTGCCGGAAAACCCGGATTTCCCCGGCAGCAGCTCAGTCTCAGCCCCACGGCCTGGGACCCCTTAACCCCAAGCCCCGGGGCCCAAGACCCCTCAGTCCCCGGGCCCTGGAGTCCCTCAGCTCCGGGAGGCAGCACCCTTCCATTCCCGGGGCCTGCCACTCCCCATAGCCCCGAGACCCGCTTCCATCCCCGGGAGCCCCTCCTGAGACCCGCAGCCTAAGCAGACCCCGTATTCCGGGCCTTCCTCGGACACGCCCCCAGTTCCGCGTCCTAAGATCCACTCAGCCCGGTTCCCCATCAACCCCAAGGCCCGGAACAACGCAGTCCCGGGGCTGTGGACGCCCCAGCCCGGAGCCGTCCCCTCTCGGTAACCTCCGGGTCCCCTCAGGGCCTCGCTCACCTCAACCCCGCCGCCGCTCCCGCCGCCCCGCCCGCCGCGCGCGCTTCCGGGGGGCGTGGTCTGAGCGTAGGGGGCGTGATCTGTGTTGATGTGGGCGTGGTTTGTCAGCGGTGGGCGTGGTCTTGTCGTGAGGGGTCCCGGAGGGTCGCTGCGGGTTTGGGGGGGTGCGTACGTGTGAAGGGGTTCAGAAACCTCTTTGTGTAGGTCACGAGAGGCTTTTATACAGCCTGTGGTGAGTGTTTCTATGGGTCCTGTGTGTAGGGGCGGAGAAGATTTGGTGTGGGGCCTCAGGGGTGAGTGGGATGCCAGTATACAGGATCTCAGGGGTCCATAAATATATATGGGTTCTGTGAGGTCCGTTCTGAGGGGCCCACCTTTCTACAGATAGTCTGAAAAGTCTGTATATAGGGTCTGAGATAGACAGATAGAGGCCCTGAAAGGCCTGTGTGTAGGTTCTGAGGGGCCCATATATATATATATATATAGGTTCTGAGAGGTCTATTTATAGTGTCTCAGGGGCCCAGATAGATAGACAGAGGCTCTGAAATGCCTGTAGATGGGATCTGAGGAGACTAAATATATATATATATATACATACACACACACACATATATATATATGTATATTCTGAAAGGTTTGTATATAGTCTCAGGGTCCTATCTATCTATGGTATATATAGATATAGATAGATATTCTGAAAGGTCTGTATATAGTCTCAGGGTCCTATCTATCTATGGTATATATATGTATTCTGAAAAGTCTGTATATAGTCTCAGGGGCCTATCTATCTATGGTTTATAGATATATATATGCTCTGAAAGGCCTGTCTATAGGGTCTCAGGGGGCTGTTTCAATAGGTCCTTCAAGGCCTGTGTATAGTGTACAAGGAGCATATTTCTAGGTCCTGAATGGTGTGTTTATGAGGTCTGAGGGCCTTATGTACAGGTCCTGTACAAGGAATGTCTCTATAGGATAGCAGGGCTTGTGCATAGGGCCTGAAAGAGTGCCATAGGGGGTTTCAGGGGATTTTATATATCTGTACAAATGTAGAATGTTACGGGGTTGGAAGGGATCTTAAAGATCATCTTGTTCTTCCACTATCCCAGGCTGCTCCGAGCCCCATCCAACCCAGCCCTGGACACTTCCAGAGATCCAGGGGAACTACAGCTGCTCTGGGCAGCCTGTGCCAGGGCCTGCCCACCCTCAGAGGGAGGAATTCCTTCTCCAGGGTCGTGGGTAGGTGTGGCAGCAGCTGTGGCCGTGCCCAGTGGCCCAGGAATGGGATGGCAGCGGGAAGGGAAAGTGAGAAAGGCACGCCGGGGTCATGTGCACCTTGGCATCTAGATCAGAGGGAGGATTCACTGCTGAGCAGGCTAATTTTAGGTATTTTAATTTTAGTTGCTTCCAGATGCCTCAGGCTGGCTCTGCTCAGGCTTTAATGTACCACCCCCCCATTAAAAAACACATTTTCCAGAGGCATAAATAGGCAGTGATTGCTCTTGAGGAATCCAGGAGGCTGCTGAATCCTGACACTGTGCTCTCACAGCGGGAACGTTGAGGGGATTTTTAGGATGAACCTTTTGGTGAGGCTTTAAGGGGATCACAGAGGTTTAGAGGGGTCTCTGTGGGGCTGAGGTCTGACCATCTCCAGATCCCAAAAAGGGGTGGGAGAAGCAGCCAGCAAACACTGGCACGTTTGGGTAACTCAGGTCTGAGTTGTGATGAGACAGGGATCACCACCCTGCCCAGTCCAGGGGAATTTTCCCCTCCTATCCTATTGCTCCATGAGAAGCTGGGCAGTGCTCAGCCTACAGAAAGTGGCTAACACCATTCCTTTATTGGCAAGTAGACTCTGCCCCCCATCTCAGGGCTGTGCTGTTTTATCTGCAGTAACCTGGAAGCACCAATCTTTCTTCTGAATAAAAGGAGATAAAAAGCACTTGAACCTGGGATCCTCCTCAATTTCCTCATCCACCCATGCCTGATGCACCTGCAGGATTTTGCATCAATCTCCAGGTGCCTGATTCTGCTGTATCACATCCCTGGACATCTGAAGGAGTAAAATTGTCTAGCCCTAAATTTAAATAACACAGAGAAAGTGATGAATCTATGGGCTAAAAGATAATTTAGGGTTTTTTTCTTCCTAGCTGGTTTATTTAATCCAAGCACTTTGGGGCATGAGCAGGTTTTCCAAAGTGATGGCTTTGCCCATGGTGTATTGCACACCCACTTTCTCTTACATCACTGTTTTATTTGCAAGAGGGAACAATCCATGCCTCTCTCAGCAGTGTCAGGATGGTTGATGAGGGTTTAAAGCCAAAGTTTTCCACTTCAGCCTTTCCCACTGCAATAATATTAATTGCAAACGCTGGTGTGCTTTTCCCCAGCAATTTTTCTCGGGAGCAACTTTCCAGTATTCAGTCAGCTGTAATTATAAGCACCAGGAGAAAGCCTTGTTAAATACATTATTTTATTTAGGTTTTCCAAGAGTGGAAGATGCTTCTAGCAGGAGCTATTTGACCTAAAATGACAGGGTTTCATTTTGATGCCAATATCCTTACTCCTCTTTCTCTGTGCCTTTGGGGAACTGTTCCCTGCCGGCTCGTTTAATTGCCTGGGGTATTGATCTCAGGGCTCACATTTAATTCCCATTTTTGTGCTTTGTAATGAGTGCCCACACACTCAGCACAGGTTTGCTAATGAATTTTTGGCCTTTCTGCTGCCCTCTGCCTTTGCACAAAGCCCGTCTTCCCCCACCTCTGTTAAATATTCCCTGGAAATGTACAAACTCTGCCAAAACATTTTACTTCCGGTGATTCCCAGCTCCTCTTTAATGACAAATAAATATCTAAATGCAGAATATGAATGGCTGGAGGAGTAGGGAATCGGGGGGAGTTGGGGCAGGGTCTGCTTGCCGTGCCCATCCCTGTCTTCCCTTGGAGCTGCTGGCACCAATCCCTGTAGGAAACCCCACGAGGAGGACAGGCTCATCCTAAACGTGTCTGTGCTCACCCAGGCAGAAAGAAGTGTAGGGGTGGGTAGTTCATGGTGAGAAGAGGTGGTTCTGCCCCCAAGGGACCTTCCCCATCCTGGGGCTTCCTTCCTCCCCCTTTCCTGCCTTTCTAATCTTTCTTTTCCAGCTCGCCCAGGCTGCATTAACCACGGTTTGGCCGTTTTTAGGCTTTGAATCCCTCTGTGCTGAGATGCTGGGAACTGTCCCAGGGAGAGGCTGATGTTGCAGAGAGGGACAAACCCAGGTGACTCCTTAGCCAAGATGTGCTTGGGAACATCTGCCACTGTGGAGTCATCACTGAGGACTTTGCTACTCGAAATCCTTGTTTTGAAGCATTGTTTTCCTTTTGCCATCAGTTTTCAACATGACAGGAGAAATACTACAAGCAGGGATCAAGCAAAGACTTTGGTCTGAGCAATGAAGCTCGGGAGCAGCAGCTGCTGCAATTTCTCTCCTTGATTTTCCAAGAAAATGCAAATAATCATTGAAATGCTAAATGTGTGAAGTTGGAAAGACAGTGGGTAAATCCTTCCAGAAGGCTTCAACCACGTTTTCCCAACCAACAAAGAGAAAGAAGGGAAAGCTCATCCCTGCAGGAAAAATCCAGCCAGAAATGAGGGTTGAGGATTTCTCAGGGACAAACTCCAAAATGACATTGCCAGGAGAAAAGCTTAGAACAACCCATCAGGACTTGTGGAAGGCAGCACTGGAGGGAGGTGGCGATGGAAAAAGGAGTGCTGTGATGGAGTGGGTGATGCTGAAGCACATCTGTGTCATCCCATGACTTGGTCGTGCTCCTCTCCATATTTTTAGAAACACAGAAGGGTAAATAACAGGAATTAAGAAGGAGCTGCCATCAGTGTTGTAGTAACTCCCAGACCAGAGGAAGAAGTCTTTTCTAAGTAATCCAGGTACATCATCTTTCAAGAGAAAGCTGAGCACAGATTGCTAATTTAGCCCAGGTGCTGCAAGGTCTGTGCTGGCAGCCCAGCCCACCATGTCTGCAATACATATATATAGAGAGAGAGAGATATTTTTTGATCACATACATTTCTTACTCTTCATTGAAACTGCTGATCTGATCCAGCACCCCAAATCCCTGTGCCCCACACTGCATCCCCAGGGCCGTGCTGGTATCTTTGCTGCACCCCATCTTCCTGCAGCCTCTCCCTGGTGATCTCCCTCCCTCCCCAGTGCTCCTCGTCTCCTGGCATCCCTTTCCCTAATGCATCCCAACTCCCTGCACCCCTTTCCTGGTGCTCCCCATCTCCTGGCACCCCTTCCCCTAGTGCATCCCACCTCCCTGCACCCCGTTCCCGGTGCTCCCCATCTCCCAGCATCCCGTGCCTGGCTGTTCCCCCTTAGGGGTCCCGGCCCCGCCCACCATTGGTCCCGCCCACCATTGGCCCCGCCCCCTTGGCCCCGCCACACGGTACCCCTGCCCAGGAGTTTCCCTGGCCTCGGGCCCGCGCGCAGCCCCCCCCCACCGACCAATCACCTCTCCGGGTCGCCCACCCGCTCGGCGCTGATTGGCTGCGCGGGCCCCGGGGCCGGCCGGAGGGACGCGGCGATTGGCCAGCGGTACCGGCTGGCCCCGCCCCGCCCCGCCCCGCCCCGCCCGGGCGGCAGCAGCAC
>JANRGV010000111.1:30646244-30728141 GCA_024734035.1 Alethe castanea | reverse complement strand
GGGGCGCGGCCGCCAGGTGGCGCTGGGGGCCGCGGGGGGCGCGGAGCCCCCGCGGGCAACGGGAGCGGCGGCACCGGCACCGGCCCGAGCGGGCAGCGCTGCGCTCTCCCCCGGGCTGGGCTGTGCCTCCCTTCCCTTCCCGCCCCGCCTCAAGGTCAGCCAAGGGAGAGGCGCTCGGGGGGCTTCCCGAATCCCGGGGAAGGGAGCGGGGCAAAGCTCTGTTCTCTCCCTTTTCCTTGCTGGCTGTGCCGGGAAAAGAGGGGACTGGCAGTGCACAGCTTCTCTGTGTCTCAGGACGGAAAAAAAAAAAAACTGTAAAGGCAGCAGGTTGCGTCTTGGAGCTTGAAAGATTTGCTAAAAATACTGGGAGGGTTTTTTCCCCTGTTTTTTCTTTTTAAACTAAGGGAACAGTGTGTAACCGTGGGATATCCTTCTGGCTTTTTGCTACAATCTGTCTTATCGCTGCCTCTAAAGAGCTTCCGTCGGGGCTGTGCACCTGTCGCTGCCTTGTTTTGCTCCGAACAAGTAATCACGGAACTGCGCGGAGCCACCAGAATTTTGGATTAATCAGGTGACGGAGCTATCTGTGAGCTCCGCGGATCCATGGCTGCGGTGCCTCGGGTGCTGTTCCAGGAGTTGTTTTTATCCCGGTATCGTCCGGGTGCCGCTGGTTCCCCCGCCGGTGTGTTTTGGCAGCGGGGCGATGCCGGAGGTTCCGCCGCTATCGGGTGTCCCCATCCCGGCAGTCCCGCATTCGCGATTCCGCCGTTCCCACGTGCGATGCTCTGGCTGCAGGGTTAACCCCGGCACCTGCTCAGGTGTGGGGTGGCCTTTCCGTTGTCCGTAATTAGTATTTGAGCTGTCTCCTTTAGCCGGCAAATCATTTGGATTTATCTAAATTTAAATTGACCTTTGCGATTGATTTAACGGGGACTCGGATTCGCGCTTGGTTTAACTCCTTAGGCTAAATGTGGCAGCAAATGTGTGAGAAAATTATGTAAAAAAATTAAAAACCCGTGAATCTCCTGTGTTTGCCCATGATACTGAACAGACGTGACTGAGGTGTGGGCATGTTAAAATCCAGAGCTGTCTCCTTCAGGATCTTGAGGAAGGAGGAGGATTTTACTCGTGTCCTGGAGACTGATGATTAGAAAGCCCTCCTGGCTTTAGCTGTGCTATGCTGTTTGACTTTTGGCAGCCTGGCTGTGGTGTTGCAGTCATTAGTTTTTGCGTTTTTTTTCTTTTTTCAGGTTGTCAGTTTGGTTGAATCCCTGAGAACCAAGAGATGGGGTGCAAGCAGGGTAAGGACCCAGGGTCCTGGCAGGTCCTTTTGGCAGCATCTGTGATGTCTGTTTGTGCCCTCACAGCAGAGATGAGTTATCCTTTCCCTCACACTGCACTTGAGAAACTGTGCACACCACTGGGAGAGAGCAGCTGAGTCCTGGAAGAAATGATCTCTAAGGAGAAACTAAAGGAACTGAAGTTCTTCATAATAAAGAGGAAATTGAAAGGAGGTGTTGCTGCAAAGAGGAAGCAGAAAATCAGATAAATCCATGTGGGGTGGGAGAAGTAATGGGCTCACAGTGTGAGAAGAGGGGTTTGGTTAGGTGCTGGCAATCTTTACTGACAGTAAGAAATGCTGAATTATTTCTTGGGAAGGCTGTTCAGTGTTTGTTATCAGAGGTGGTTAGGACAGGTTAGGCTCACATCAATTTATGGCTGCTGAAGAATTGATCCTGCTCTGTGATGGGATATACAAGCTTCCTGAGACCATAGATTATGTTAGGAAGGATGTAGGGAGACTTTGTATAATATGGGTGTAATTAATAGAGTGGTTACATCAGGTGTGTCTGTGCAGTGTTGGTTTGTGTGATGGTTTTTGGTACCATCAATTCTCAATCTCATCAATATCTCATCAATTGGATACTTCTCAGCATGGCTGGTTTCTTGCAGAGGTGATAAATTAAATGGGTTTCTTTGAAACAGGGTGGAAATGCTAAATGGTCTTATGGATGAGTTCTTTCAAAAGCAATATAAATAATGCTGGAAGAGGCTGCACCAGTAGGCCAAATTACTGTGAGAGAGTGCTGTAAAACAAAAAAACTCCTCCAGATGGGTGAAGTGCAAAGGAGGAGGTTTTGGTAACGCCAAATGGGAGGGAGGGCGAGGAGGTCCCTACTTGTGAACAAATATTTGGATTATGAAGGAACTTTTGGGAGTGCATTAATACTGGGAGACATAGAATGAAGCATTCACAGCTTGTTTGAGGGTTCTGAAACCTGAGGGAGTTGGGAAAGCTCAGTGGGCTCAGCATGGAGATGTCCCCACAGGAACAATCCTTTAGGGAGGAGACCATGAGTCTTGGTGTTCTGTCCCTAACAGGATCACAAGGAGTGAGAGATCTGGGGAGGGGGATGCAAGAAACTTAAATGAGAAGTTTGTTTATTGATCTGGGAGTAGGGGTAAGCAAGAAGAAGGAGGTTTTTGCTGATATTTGTAGATTTTTCCCTCTGAGCCTGGTGGTGGTGTAGGGTAGATGGAGCAAATGAGGCTTGGGCATCCGTAGCATTGAAAGAGTGTGACAGAGCTGAATAAATTAATTTGGAGCAGAAATATCAGAGGCTACATCTCCTTCCAGTCTCCCTGTTTGGGTACACACACACACATGAGGGTGGAGGAAGCCTTGCAGAGGAGGAGAGGGGAGAGTTCCCAGATGTGTTTGCAGTGGAAAGTGCTGGAGTGGGCTGGGAGTGTGTGGGTGGCCACACATCCTGTTAGACAGCTTGCCCTCTGAGGCCATGGAGAGAGAATTAAAGTTGGGCTGTTTCTCAGGGGAAACTTCCTAATGGAACAAGGGGAGGCTTTTCCTGTGTCCTGTGTGTTCCAGGTGCTGTGGAAGTTGAGGGTCAGCTTCCCAAGGACTGAGATATAGTGGGGCTGGAAAAGCTTCACAAGGAAGCAAGCTATGAATGGTTTTCAATTATGTGGAGGTAGACAAAATACTTTAATGAAAACGTTCTGCTTTTGTGTGTTGAATGCCTAATTCTCATGGCTTTCTTCCTGCAGAGATTAGAGGCTCTTCTTAACTGTGCTTCCTGGTGCCTGTAGCCAGTTGTGTTTGGTTAGGAATGTAATCAGCTGCAAATACCTATAGAAAATCAAGGGCTTGGCTGTGTGTGGCATTCCTGTGCTAGTCCATCCTGGCAGTTCTGGGCAAATCAGGAATATTGACTCCTAGTGCCTTCTTCTAAGCTTAAGAAGTAAAAACTGAAGGCAACTGAGCTACAGCTAGATTTTGAGTAGGTATTGGTCAACATGCAGGTTTTTCCTTCTGCTCTAGATGAGAACCAGGGTTTCCTGTGCTGATCCATCCTCCAAGCCAGGTAGGATTTTGGTGCAGGTGGCCCAGGTTTGAGGGTGTAGTGGAGAGTGTATCCTGCAAAGATCTTGCTGTGTTTCAAGGAGAGATGGGATAAGCCTCAAGAGGAGGATGCAGGGGACATCCTGCTGCAGCTGCCCTTTATTCAGCATAGGTACAATGTGTATTTAGTGGTTTTTTTTCCCCTATGCAGCATTGACTTCCAGAGAAGCTGTAGCTCAGTAGTGTGGTCATAATTTCCTGCAGGACCATCTCAAGCCCTTGCTGTCACAAAAGCTGCATTTTTTTGCCCAGTTGTTGCCCAGCTCTTGAAGCAAATTGTCAGATGAAGCTTGGCACTCCCAGAACCCAGGCAGTGGCACAGAGTGGCTGCAGGGATGGTGAGACTTTGAAGACTGTGGGGTGTGTTTTATGCTGAGGATGGAAGCTGGCAGACTCATTTAATTAACTGTACTGCTGTTTTCCTGACATGGCATACTGCTGATTGTGGGTTTTCCAAGGAATGATAAAAAATCTGGGCTTTTTTTTTTTTTTTTTTTTTTTTTTTTTTTTTTTTTTTCTGTTCATGAACAAAAGCTTCAAAGGGGATGACCAGCAAATATTTTTGGATGTATGAAAGTGGCTAAAATCAGAGAACACGCTTTCAGGGCTCTCTGTGTGTGAAAGAGGAGCACAATTCGAGGACTAGATGTTGGTTTGGGTTTTTTTTTGACAATTATTTGATGATATTACTGCTTTTTATTTATTGTTCAGGCCACGGGAATAATAGACTTTGAATCTAGGGTTTGTGATGGGAAAGGAAGTTACAGTCATGATCAAGTTGATGCTGTCACCAATATAAAAAATTCAGGGCAGTTCCTTTTCCACAAGGGGAATATTTCTCAGCTATGCTCAGAGAGGAGGGGTAGAGCTCCAAGTCTTGGAAAGAGAAGAAGAAAAAAAGTTGTTCTTTTTCTAAAGCTGTTTTAAGACTCATGTTAAAGAGGAAACTTTCTGTGAGGTTAGGCTCCACCCAGTCTGGAGGGTGAAACAACTTTTATGACTTAATTTCTGATTTGTGCTATGAGTCACCAGTTTGCCATTCTATAAAATAGCATTGAGCTGACTCAAATATGCAATTGAAATTATTCTCTTGATTGTGGGTCTGTGGAAATGTAGAAATTGTTTTAGATTTGGGTGGCTCGTAATTTTTTTTTTCTTTTTAATAATTATTCATTTATTACAGTGTCAGTTGATGATCAGCCACTCTTCTCAAAATCTCAGCTGCTGCTTTCTACTTCTGTGGCTTCTGGTAGGATGAGGAACTGTACTAGAAAAATTTGAGATTTGTTGAAACTAGATGAAACTGTGTTCTCTGTTCTCACCATAGGGGCATACTACTTATTTCTGAAGTTCTCTGGGGGTGAGAGACCACCTGTGATATTGCTGGTGGGGATTTCATCACATTTTCACTTTCTCAGTGCAAACTGCAGCAGTCAGGCTTTAAGGGCTATTTTGTCCTTGAGTATTTAATGCTGAAAATGAAACTACTTGTGCTTCTGCTATTAAAGATTCAGCTAAAGGGTTTTCTCCCTTTTATTGAGGTCTCAATTGGTCATCAAAATGAGATGTCATTTTAATGAAGATGAAAATATGAGCCACTTGAGTGTGATGTGGAATTAGTTTCCAGCAGGACAAGCCTGTGGGGTATGGCTTTTGTCTCATCTAAAGCACAGAGCATGTCCACTATCTTTTTCTGCATTCTTGGCAGATCTTAAGGAATTAGGGAATGTAGAGCTCATTTCAGCAATTTGCTTTTGTTGGCTTCCCCAGGAGGAAAGGATTGCCATGCAATGTGGAAACTCTCAATCTCTGACACTGCCTGTTGGAATAATTAAAACTCGAATTTCACTCAGATAATGTAACTTGTGAAGGGTCTACAAGAGAGCAACCACCATAAAAACCAGCTCTGGGTGATTGTCAGTCTTGTCTTAAACCCTTGTTTTCTTCTGCCCAAACTGACTCCTGATGATGCTGAGCTCTGCTGAAACCTGCAGAAGGAGCAGCAAAAGGATGTTTGCTGGCCAGGGTGCAGGTTGTGAGATGGAATCGAGCAGGAAGGAAATTAGTTATGACAGATTATTGTAAGAGGAAATAGTTACTCGTTCCACTTCAACCATTCTTTAAAAATACATCCTCATAATTTAGCCTCGTCATTTTTCTTAAATGTTTGGACTTAAGTGAAAATGAGTTTTCTGCCTGGCAAAGCAACTCCAAAAATGACAATTTTTAAGTACTACTCTGATAAATGAAAAAATTAAGAGAAAATGAGCTGCCCAAGATAGCAGGGATTTTTTTTTTTTCAACTTGTGTGTTAAAAAGAAATATCTGGGGTCTGGATGATGGTTTTTCTATACAAATTTTCCTGCATGAATACTGTTCTGTCATTATTCACGCTTGCCTCTGAGAATAATTTGATATCCCATGTCACACTCATGTTTTCTGCTTCCAGACAAAACTCACACACCGTGAATGTGCAGTGCAGCAGCAACCTTTTAATAGTCATTTAAATTAATTGGAAGCCTGTCCCAAACATCACAAAGATTCCTGGCAGGGGAAACATGGGAGGGAAAGCTGGCAGCAAAAGTTATTTTCTCCCTGAAATAACAGCGAACTGAAAAACGGCAGAGATTTCCCAGGGGGAGAAAAATGTGATTCCTTTTTTGGAATGAAAATTCCCTGATTTATCATGTGACTTGGGAAATCCTCTTGGCTTCCTGCAGAGGGGGGGAAAAGGGTGAGCTGAAAATTTGGTGGGGTGGTGGAGCCTGGCTTGTTTGTGATGCATGGGGATGTCTGCAGCACAAAGGGCTCCCCTGGGAGCTTGCTGCAAGGCTATTCCTGTTATCCAGGGACTTGTTCCTGAGGCAGTGACAACAGAAATTTCATTGTCTAAATATTGAGTAGATGGGATAATTGCACTCGTACGGCGCTGTGTGGTTTCTTCCGAGTTTGGGGGTGCTGTATTTAACTGGAAAGCAGGATCCTTCCCTTGGATTTCGGTGGAAGGGATTCAAGGGAACCAGATCCAGTGTCTCTGTTAAGAGAAAAGAGTTGTTTCATGAGCAGTGTATGTTGCTAGTAATGAAACCAGCTCCAGATACTCCCTTCTGAATTAAGGGAATATATCAAAATTTTTTCCCTTCTCAAGACGAACTGTCCTTGTGTTTCATGATCTGCCTAGAAAACTTGTGAGTTTGGCTTTTGTTCAGGCTGTGGTCAGTGCCCTGCATCACACAGGAGGACTGTTGTTGTTTTTGAACCTGGAAACCGTGGTGTTGGAAGGGAGGGAAACCACTGCAAATGCTGAGACATCCATTCCTCCTTGCTTGGCTTTGGTGATGTGAGTCTGATTGCTAAGTAACGAGAAGCTGATGGTCCAAAACAGAGCTTTGGTCTGGAGCCAAAAAGCCACGGATTTCTCTGACCAAAAGTCGAAGAGTGCTAAGATTAATTTTATTTTTAAGGATAATTTTGTCCAAAGGCAAAGACCGTGACTCAGATTCACACATGTTCTCGTGGAAAACAAATCAGGGTTTTGAATCAGCCACTCACTCGTGTGTGTGTGGGAGTGACCATTTCCATATTTCCTCTTGGCATTTAGTGCTCGAGAGAGTAATTTTAAACAAATAGTTTCACAAAGTACCTCGTTATGGAGCTAGATTGAGCAGGGCAGGATATGACACCACACAGATATGGTTTTTTGAGCTGGCAAGGAAGTCAGGATTTTGCGAAGGGCATTGATTCTATGCAGGCACTTGTGAATTGAATTGTTTTGTAAATTACATTTTTAACAGATGTTGGTTTTTTTCATCTTTCCCCAAAGGTGGGTTGTTTCTGGTGTCTGTCCCTGCTTGCCATTCAGTTTTTCTCTATGCAGCTTGTGCTGAACTGTGGGGTTTTTTTTTCCATTTGCAGTCAGTGGTACCCCCAACACACAAGGCTCCAGTTTGTGTGGAGCACACAGGGCTCTGCATCTGGGGCGGGCACTCTGGTGGAGCTGCTGCTTTCATGACCTACTTCTTCATAGAAGTAAAAAACTGCTCCTGGTGGCTCAGAAGAGAGATTTGGGCTTTTTTTGAAACAATAATCAGACTCCAGTCTGATGCAGTCATCCTCCTCTAGGCTGTTCCCTGCATTATCCCAATTTCAGTGGAAAGAAAGAGACAAGAGCACCTGTGCCTGGAGCAGTGTGGATTTTGGGATTTAAAGCAAGTGCTCTGTGTTCCTGAGGAATTGTTTGCTGTTGTGGTCAGTCAGATGTGATGAATTTCTTCATTTGTCCTTTTGTAGAGGGGTAGGTGTCTAAATGACTCTTCCTCAACACTGTAACTCCTGTTTTTAGTTTTTGCTTCCGTTTAGGTCATTTGGCAGCACTCATAACGCCGAATTGCTGTGATTAGCCTGGCATTTTATATAACAGAGTGCACCAGAGAGGGCTGTTTGTTCTTGGAATTACAATGTCAAAGCACCACAGTAGTTTTCAGGACAGTATTTATGTAATTTGTGTGATTTCCACGCTGCTGTGTGGCAGGGGGATCGCAGGAATACCTTCACATTCCCTGTGCATCTGCAGTGTGCAGGGGTTTGGAGCTGACGATGCTCCAGGCAGGATTCTGACTCATAAACACTTCCAAGCTTCCTTACAGCCTTGGGAATGTGGAAATCTGTGGCCTGCAGGTGCATGCAGAGAGCTGAATTCCTGCCCTAGCCATGGATCCCACAGAGGACATGGAGACCCCACTGGCTGGCTGCCAAGTCCATGTTTTCTCAATTTCCTTGGCTAAAAAATTAAGCCAGCCCTTACCTCCTTTCCACTGGACACCCCCCAAAACCCCTCCTCTGACTGTTTTCTATTAATTTCTTTTATTGTGCTCCACCTCTGTTAGTCTGCCTCCTCCAAGCTTTTCTAAAGAAAACTAATAAAAAAGTAGTATTAAAGCTTTCAGCCTTCTATTGTCATGCTTTCCATTTTTATAATACCAACTAGCATCCCGAGAGTTGTTTTTTAGGTTAGGCTAATTTAGTTCTCAAGTGTATTTCCCTTTTTTGCTGTTTGTGAGCATGGGTTAGTTTAAAATGTGTATTATTTTGGCCATGATTCGCCTTGGAAAAAGCATTCTCTGGAACACTTTAATACAGTTATTAAATAGCTGTAAATAACCAAGCTGCTAGAGAACAGCTTGGCTGACCACTGGCAGTAATATGCATGAAACTTACTTAATCTAAGTGATTAAACTTGAGTTTTATGGGTTGTGTTTATAGCTGCAGTTCTCCAGCTCTGATTTAATCTCTGTGCTGCTTGAACCTTAATATTAATTTTGAGTCCTGGTGGTCACTGACTTATGTGAGACTTTTCCCATGGCCAGATCTACCTCAGTCTGGTTTCTGAAGAAATACAACAGTCAAAATAGAAGAAAAGATGTATCTTTTTTTGTTGCTGCTGTTACTGTATCTTCCTCCTACTTCTCTGGTATTTTACTGAGTCTCTCAGCCTCTGCTCTTGGTTGTTTGAGATGCATGAAGAGCTCGTACATAAACATGAGAGAAATCCATGCAACTTCTTGGTAGGGAAATTTTGATTTATTGCATATTACCTGAGTGCAAAACCCTTCCAGCTCTTGCTGTGAAAAATATCTGCCTATTTCCTTTTAGGTCTGCAGACATCATCCAAACTGAAAGGACATTGTAAGTATGATAACTTCATGTTTTTGAAATCAGTTAATGAAGTTCAAGTTGTGTGATAGTCAAAGTCAACTCAATAACTTGCTGATCTGTGTGAATAAATCCCACTGACTCCCTGGGAAGGTGGTTATTTCCCAAAATCAAGGGAAAGGACAATTGCAGGCAGACAATCAAAAACAGTGGAGGTGGGAAGAAAGTAGATGAAAAATAGGGTGCAATGGAGCTGTTGTCATCTGTTCATCTTCCACTTTGCCATCTATCACTATTGTTGTAATAAGTACAGGAATTTGAAGGCACAGGAAAGCCCTTCAGTGACTTCTCCTGTGCTCCTGATATAAATTCTGGGAATTTTGGTGCAAAGATGCTGTTCTTGCTCATCCCCTGGTCTTTCTAATGCTGTTGATGCAAGGTTACTTTCCCCTCCTTGTTTAATAGAATGCCCATAATGATAAACACAGTTTTTCCCCTGTGCCAAGGCTTTTATCTTGCAACAGGGTTTTTTTTCCCCTCATCCTTGCTGTGAGAACAAGACTACCAAGTCATTTTGGGGATATTAATTGCACTTTTTCACAACAGACTAAAGGAGCACAGCCTTAATAAAAAGTCTTAACTTTTAACAGCTATAATTGCTGTTTGCAGCTTTAATTGTAATGTGGCTTTTCCAGGTAGATAACCTGATAGAAGAGTAGCCAAGCTCTGAGTAGACACTTGCTTAATTTCTACCCACAGCTCTGACCAGCCATTAATTATCTTTCCCTCTCTGCAGTAATTAGTGTGGAGCTATGAAGCTCAGAGGTTGAACACAGTTTATTAACCCTTGTGTCCAGGAGAGAGAAGATGGGAATGTTTGCCTTCAGGATGGCCTCCTGTGAGAGTATTTCCTTTATAGAAAAGCTTTTAAGTAATATTCAGGTAGAATTTAGAATAATAAAGTTGAATGAAATTTGTGCCACTTTGCTGCTGAAGCTGCTTATTCCTTTTTTTTTTTTTCTTAGTAGGGCAAGATTAATTTAATGTGATTTTATGGAGTGCTGATTTAGCACTCCAGAGCCTCCAGTGGTAAATAACTTTCTCCTTGTCCTCTCCCTTTTTTTCCATCTTCCACCAAGTTTAATTTCTAAGGCACACACCCAGCCAGAATATGTAGAGGTGTAGAATGTCCAGTTCATCCAGCATGAGCCATTAGTCCCTCTCTGCACAGTTTTCCATTTCTACAGATGAATTTTTTGATCAATATTTAGCAAAAAATTGTAGGAGAATGCAAGTGAAATAGAAAAAAATAAACAACTATGTTTTAGAGCATAATTGGTTGAATCATCTCCTTCAGATCTTTGGCTGATGATGATTTTTGGACCGAATTGTTGTTTCCACTCTTAATTCCTGCACTCCCACTGAGAGGTTTTGGGGGAACCTCAGACTTTTGGGGGCAGTTTTCACTCAGAATAGGCTACAACTGATTTTTCAAAGACAGCTTTGAAGATAAGTGATTTCCAGACAAACATCTTCTCTTTACTGTGCTTGTGTTAAGATTATCCTAGTTTAGAAAAATAATCTGGGATTACTATCAGTGAGACAGATCTGGCAGAGTGCAGGTTTAAATGGATACTGCTCACAAATCCCAGGCAGTGAACTGAGCAGAGCTTCAGCATCAAAATGTTCCTGTCTTTCTTGTAGTTTTCTAAATTCAGAGTTGCTTTACATTTTGCTGATTATTTCACTGTCGAGACAGTGGAAAATGACTTGTAGTTTTCGAGTTTTAGGGCCACCATGAATTTTTTTTGCCCTCTCTTGGTTTCCTTGAATGTGTTTTTTGGCAAAGAGCTGTTTTGCCAGGCATCCATCACAAAACTGAAAACACTGGACCGTACACAACCTCACCAATTTTGTGGTTGCAGTTGTAGGATGCTCTGATTTATATCTGTTTGCTGTGGGAATAGTTAATGTTTGGGTTGGAGGGCGGCAAGAACTGGTGTTTTCATGTCCCTCTGTCCATGAAGGAGTGCAGAAGGAGCAGCTGGTTGTTCTCCAGGAGGAGTCAGCATGGATTGGGAAGCAGGAGCTGCAGGGTGGCTCTGGGGAAACTGTAGTCACCACTGGCAGAGGCCTCAGAGGAAGGAATTTTTGCAGCTCTGTGCAAGCAGATGAATTATCTTTATGAATCCTTCCTTGTCTGGATGCAGAAGAGCTTTTCAGGGAAGGCTGTGGGGATTCTCTCAGTTTTTTTGTGAGTAAATATTTAGTTTCTAAGCATTGCTGCCCTTTGAGTGGTGATTGTGAGTCCCTTCCAGAGAAAAGGGCTGTTTGGACTTCTTGGAGGACTTTTGGCCTCTGACATTAAACTTGCTATTTGTTCCCATTTGGAAACTCTCTTTGGGGTTGCAGAGTAGTTCCTGTTGCAAGTGTGAGCTGTGAAGAGAGAAGCTTAGCTGGTGAGCATCTCTGACTCTGGGATGCTGCAAACAGATGGACGCTGGGCTGGTTGGGAACTGGGTGTCTTAATGCAGTTTATGTGGCTTTCTGGGGGATAATTAGGAATGGATTGTGATTTAATGCCGCTAAATGGCAAAAAAAAAATGTAATTCGTTATACATTTACTCTGTATAGATACATAACACTTACTATGCAACTATGTTTTCAGAGCAGTTTTCCTTCGACTGATAATAGCAGCCATAAAAATTCCACTTCTGCAGCATGGCCATAAAAAAATAACGACCTATTCCAATGCACTGTTGCATTCCTGAGCTTTGGGAAGTGTCTCTGTGGTGCCCAATCTGCAACTTGGGGCTGTGCTTTGGAGCAGCAGGGTCAGAGCTCCATTTGTATGCAAGGGAGTGATGCTGGGGTGGTTGCTGCTGCAGAAAAGGAGGCAATTAGTGTGTGCTTGGGGAAGGAGCAGGGAGCTTCAAGGGCAGAGCTGCTTGCTGCTTGAGGAAGCTATCCCTCTTTTCCCAGCACCTCCAAGTGTTTGGAGTTTGTCTCTTTTGATATTGTGTGCCTCTTCTACCACTGCAGTATTTAACTGGGCATTTTCTCAGTGCACTGTCTAGAAAACATTTATTTACCAGGCTTTGATGTTTTAAGGCCAAAATCCACAGATGTTAGGATAGGAATTAAACCAATTGGCAGCTTTGCTAATATATCACAGAATCCCAGAATGGTCTGGGTTGGACTGGACCTTAAAACCCATCCCAGTTAATCCTCATTTATGGGCAGGATCTCACTATGCCAGACTGCTCCAAGCCCCATCCAGCCTGGCCTGGGACACTTCCAGGGATCCAGGGGCAGCCCCAACTTCTCTAGCACCCTGAGCCAGGGCCTGCCCACCCTCCCAGGGAACAATTCCTTCCCAATATCCCATCTAAATCTCTACTCTGTCAGTTTGAAGCCATTCCCCCTTGTCCTCTTATTCCATGCAGTTGTAGAAAGTCACTCTCCCTCTTTTTTAGAACCCCCTTTTAAGGCACTGAAAGGAACTCCAGGTTTCCCTAGAGCTTTTTCTTCTCCAGGCTGAACAGCCCCAGCTCTCCCAGCCTGTATCAAGGGACTTGGTTTTAAAAATAATTACCAAGGGGGATTTTTGTGTCCCCTCAGCAGCTTTGCTCAGTGCCCAGGTCACAACCAGCTGGGCAGTGGATGACAGTCCCACCCTGGTAGTTTTGAAGGGATGATTCCCACCTGGAACAACTGGGTGTGAAGCAGCTGAGCAGAGTAAAAAAGGCTGGGAGAGGATCCCTCTCTTTCCTGGTGCTGCCTCAGTTCTCTGTTTTCCTCAGTCTGGTGAGTGATACCTCTCATTTCTGCCCGGAGAGTTTTGGGGCTCTGCTGGAATTGGCCCTCCAAGTTACTTTATGTGTTGTGTTTTAATTATCTTAATTATTTTAAGCCTTCCCATCTTCACATGTTGGGTCAGAGCTTAGGATGTGTGTTTTGAGTGCTCAGCAACTTGGGGAAGTCAACTTTTTGTAGACAGAGAATGCACCACTTAGCACCAGGACAGACCTGGGGGAAGTGAGGTTTTTGCCTTACAAGCCTTGTTTTCTTCTCCAGCCTTTCCCTACACCTCAAAGGGAGTACCTACAAAGCTGAAAACTATGTCAGGGATGTTTTTGGTGCCTCTTTATCCTTATTTATACTTTAGTAGTAACTCCATGAAAAATATCTCAATTCAGGAGAAAAAATTGGGAAGCTTTACAACCAGCTTGATGTCTTAGTAAATGTGTACTTAGATCAGAATGATCCTTTTATATTGGTAGGGCAAGGGACAAAGAAATGCTTCAAGTATGCAAGTGGTTGGATAAAGTAAATAAAGGTGAAGGCACACAAATATTTGTCTGCTGCTTGGATTGTGTGTTATAGAGCGCTGGATAGGGTGATAAAAAATTCCTCCTTTTTTGTATACCAAGTTAGTTTTACTCTTGGTCAATATTAAAATTCTGCTGTCACCTTTCCAAGGAACTCATGTGGGCAGGATTATCTGGCTTTTCCTAGAGACAGGAGTCTAAACAATTGTCACTTTTTGCATAAGGCTTTCTTAAAAATGTCAAGTTACGTTTCTCATGACAAAATTCAAGTCTACTAGACCTGAAGTTATGTGTATCTTGTTTTTTCCATGCTAGTCTGTGTGGGGCCTTAAAGTATTTACCAACCAGGAGTAGGACTGCTGCAGCAGGAATATTTATTAGTAAAAGTATAAAAATCCAGGTCCTCTCTGAGTTTGTCTTACACTGAATGTTAATTTTGTGTAGAGAGAGTTAATGAATTTACATATAGATTTAATCACCTGAGCAAGAGAGATTCCCTTTCCAAAATGGGCTCGTGGAAGAGTTTTCCTTTTCCTCCTTTTTGCCAAGCAGAGTGTGGAAGCTGTGCCTGAGCATGGGACACAGGACCTGGATGATTTTGGTGGCAGTGTGACCATGTGAGAGCTAGGGGGAATGAAAACTCAAATGGAATTCACAGACACATGATTCAAAGTTTAAAAGGCACTGGGATAAATCCAAGTACCCGTGGGTGGTATTGTGGTTTGAAAAGTTACCCTAGGCACCTTATTAGCTGAAATTGCATCCAGTTAAGGCTTTCAGCTGGGGCTGAAATTGCATCCAATTAGGGCTTTCAACTAATCATGTTCTGATGGGCAAAGAAATGGTTAACTGTCACACCTGACAGGTTAAAAGTCCTGTTCAGGGCTGGGTGGTGGTGATTTGGTTGGCAATATGTTAGTGACTGAGTTACACCCTTGTGGGTTTTTACATTGGGAACTTCTAGATTGGAGAATTAGATCATTTGAAGGAAGTTAAGATATTGTGATTTATCTTATCATGACATAGTCAGTGTTCAGGCTGGAAGGAGGTCAAATTTTGCAGGTTTTTCTTATAACTATTAATCAGCAATAAGCCTGAACAGTTGTTGGGGATGACTGGGTAGTTTTTTGTTGGAGGGAGTCTTTGCAGCTTGGCAGCTTCCACCTTTTTGGAGCGTGGCTGGATTCAGTGCCACGTCAGATTGCTTAAGGCCTTGTAAATTTTTATTTGTCTTGCAGTCCTTGAGTTCTGGGGCTGGATGCCTCTAGTCCCAGGCAATTGCATTTTGGAGTTGGGTAGTGCTGTTCTTTTCACACTTTAATTAAACTCCTACCTGGCTAATGAGGTTCTTCACTACTTCCCTCCCACCCCTGCCATGTTACTTGTGCTCTGCTGGCATCTTTTTGTTCCTCTCTTCCCTGTTTCATCATCTTAATCTTCACTCTTTTTGTCTACCAGCATGAAAATAAAAACCTGGAAGTCTTGGGTAGTAAAGATTTCAGAGGTTTTGAATATCATCATTAATTCAAGTTTCAGTGCCTGTCCATGGCAAGGAACTTCTGGGGCACTTTACATAACATGTAAAAGAGAAAAAGAAAATACCTGTTCTGAAAATTCCATCAAAGGTGTGAGCTGAGAATGTGGTTAGAGAATAACTTGAAAAATCACGCCTAAATCCGAAAGGGTTTTGACTACACTGGATGTATAAATAATACAAAATAATTTGGGAGAAAATAGATGGGATTTGTTCAAAAAGCAGCATTAATCTGCATTTGTTTAAGGTTAGCAATGACTGATACATTTTTGAGTAGTAATAGAAAAGGCAGTATGAATTATTATGGCTGAGATGGGAGTTTATAGGTTTTTCATTATCTGCTGATAAGGGAAATTGTTGTGGCATTTCTGAATGAGGTCGATACGGAGACCAGTTCATTTCATCATAGGCCTCTGGCTTTTTGCATGAGGGATTTCAAGTGTACAGGAAAACTCTTAAGTCTAATAATTCACGTTCATCATGGACTTGTTTTTTAGAGCTCTGTCTTGCTGGGGAACTGGCTGGATATTTGCCCAAGTGAAAGCTTTCATTTAAAGTGTTCCTTTTGTAGGCATTTAGACAGATTCAGGGGAATTATCATCATCATTGTCCCTCTTCAGGAAGAAACAGTGCCTTGGATGGCTGTTAAGATTCTGAACACTGAAAGGAGCTGATGGTCTGCCCCTCTGAAGGACTGTGAAAACACCACATTTCTTCTTCAATTCAGGCAACCCAGCAGGAGAAAGTAATTGGGAGCTTTTCCCCAGCTAGGAATGTTTGCTGGGCAGAAAAACGTCTTGGGTTACAGCACCCTGGGTTTTACCAATCAAACTATTCCGCTTCCTGATGTTTGACCTGATAGATGATGATAGTGTGCAATTTTTTTTCAATGAAAGATACTGTAATGGCAAATAAATTCAGCTTTTTCACTCCTCCTTTCCTCCCTCTGCCTTTAGCCCAGTTGCATTCTCCGTGCTGAGACTGTTTTGTTGGAATATCTCGCACGTCAGCCAGAGCCAGTTTGGCAAGATGTACATTCTTGGGGTGGATTTGTCTTTCCTCTTTTGAAGATATTCAGTTTACTGAAGGCTGAGCAGGTGGCAATGGGGGAGTTCTTTTATAGCTGCATCGCTTCTGCTGGAGGCTATAAACAGCAAGAGCAGGAGGACTGGTGCAGGAGGGTGCATTTACATTCATGGCAATATTGGATGAGTATTTGTCTGCTGTTTGTAGAACCTCTGAGTACTATGGCAATTAATCCTACCTGCACCCTCCTGAGCTGCCCTTGCTGCTGGGACATCCCTGACTTGCTTTTCCAGGGAGTGTGCTGATGTTTTTGTTGATAGCCTGGAATTGTAGGTTGAGCCTGTATTTATGTACCAGCTGTACGTTTTGGATAACTGTAAGTCTCTTGCTCAGTTCTGTGCTGTTGTGGCTGAGCAGAAAACCATTTGTGCACCACTTCAGCCTGTGGAAACACAGAGAACCTTCAATGTGACCCTCTGACCTCTGTCTCCTCTCTAACCAGCTCAAGTGTTAGGGGTGGAAGTCATGAAGAAGCCTTTCAGGTGGTGGTTCTTGTCTGTTCCTGTCTCAGGCTGCAAGAAATACTCTCAAGTATCTGATGGACTTAATGCTTTTGCCTTGTCTAAGGTGGATTTATTCCTAGGTTTGTGGGCTGCCTTGTTTGAGAAGGGTTTTGACTGATGTTCTCTAGCAGGTCAAGCATCTGGGACAAGTTCTGTTCAGTGAAATTGTTCTGAATGATTTTAAAAAAAACCCAAACCAAAAAAAAAAAAACCCACCATGCTTTAGAGAAACATCTGTTCTCTTCCTAACTTTTGTGGTAGATTTTGGCAGCAGGTGGGAATATGAATGTGTGAGTTGGATTAAAAGAAACATTCTTGGAAGCAAACTGGTGCTGTCCTAATGTTAGACTGGGGTTTGACATTACCAGTGGTTTTCTTTTTCCTTAGTCCATTTTGGCACAAGTAACACAACATTTATGTTTTGAATGGGTAATGCATAGTTTACAAACATGAGAAGTTTTCTTTTTTTCCTGTTATCTTTCCTTACTGAGGTGTGTTTCAGGCTGGAATCCCTGATGGGGTGGGATAAGTGCAGATGAGGAATGTTGCCTTTTTTAGCTGTGACTCAGTTTTGCTTTATTCAGGTCAAAGTGAGCACCTTGCTCAGCTTGACAGACATGTAACAGGGGAAGCAAAAACCCTTTAAAACCCTAAACCACAGACTGTATCAGAGCTGGTCAAGATGGAAGCAAAACTTGTGTGATTTTTCAATTGATAAACCCAGATCACATGCTGATCTCTGGAGAGGGAAATGTTTCACCAGGAAGCAGATGGAGTGGTTTTTTAATAAGTGCATTTGGTTGCTTTAGGCTTCCCTGAGTTCATTTTCTCCAAAGGCTAAACCTGGGATGACTTTATTCATATCTTCATTAGCTAAGAATCAATTTGGCATTGGTATGTGAACTGGGTTTATCACCTGAAAAACCACACAATTTTCAAGTTAAATGTACACATACACCTGGCAGCATGCTCTGGAGAGCAGATTCCAAATACCTGTTATAAAGCTGATTGAACCAAGCTCACCTGCTCCATACTTTCATTTCAGTGCCCAATTTGTTTGCTGGTAAACATATAGAGGAAGGTGATGGCAAATACTTGTGGTTGTGCACTTGTTAGGGCTGCACCACTCAGTTATTCCTTGGGATTTTGTTGTCTGTAGATCTTTGCTGATCCTGGGTAGGGTGTTTATACCTGCAAGGCATTGTCTGGGGTTTGTTTGTTTGATTGTTTTTTGCCCCTGGAAACAAGTATAACTGTAAGTGTAATAGAAAGTAGTTTTTAAATGGATTAAAATGAATTACATTTTTAGTAGTTTTAAAATGAAATCAGGGTTAGACATCTATAATACAAGTCTATATAATAGCAGTGATCTCAGGTGAGCCTGGGCTTCTCCTTGGGGTTGGGATGGGAAGGGCAGGCAGGATGTGCCCTACTTTTGTTTTGTTCTATCAAAGCTGCAACAGAGGGGTTCCTGAAGTACAAGACAGGATCCAAACATACTTTCCTCATGTGATGGGTGAGAGTTTTGGTGCAATTTCATTAATACACGACCAAGATTTCTGGTTTTCAATGCTGCTGTTCAGTTTTTTTTCCCCTTTCTATTGCCACAATCTTTGGGATAAATTCTGCTCTCATAAATGTTCTGATTTGGGCTAGGGCCATCCCTGAACTCTTTGTAAAAAGCCTGATCTGCAGACTGGGACCAGTGAAGTGTGTGAGGCTGGCTTGTGTTCAACCAGCCTGTTGCTCATGACTGCAAAGCCAGATGATGTTGGACAAGGGGTTGTATGTGGAATATAAGTTTGGCAGCTTCATGATTTATCAGGATTATTAAGTTGTGGTTGCCCATTCCCTGGAAGTGTCCAAGACCAGGCTGGGTGTTGCATGGAGCATGTGAGGTGGCAGGGGATGGAATGAGATGAGCTTCAAGGTCTGTTCCACACCATTCCATGATTCTGTCTAGGGACTGAATGGTATTTAGAGCTTAAAAAGCCCATGGAGAATCAGAGGGAGCATTGCCATGAATGCTCTGGCTGTACCAGAGTCTGACCTGCTGAGCTGATGCTCCTGCCTGGATTATTTTCCTGCTTATGGTCCCCTGCACTCATGACAACTGTGCATTCCCAAATCTGATTTTTACTCCCTCTTCACAGGTCTTTTGGCACTGGCCAGAGGTCTGAGGGTGCTGTGGTGGGTGATAACTACTGAGAGTTAGCAGAGCTGTCAGGTTGGATGCTTCAAGAAGTGTCCTCAAGAAGCACAGGCTGTCCTGGTGGCTTGGGAGCACTGCAGGACTTGTCAGTGCTCCCCACTGCCTGCAGCCTAACTCAGGGTTAGCAGGATTTTGCAGCAGCCAGAAGAGTTGTGTGGGAGAAGGTTTTTTTTTTCTGTTTTTTTTTTTTCTTTGCAGCACCTTGGAAGTAGGAAAGCTATTTCAAACACTTTATGTGCTTTCCTAGAAATTCGTGTGGACTAAATGGTGAGGCTACAGTTGCCAGCTGGAGAGTGCTTTTTTTTCTTTTGGTGTAGGTATTTCATAGGTGGTTTGGGGTGGTGGGAAGGCTGACTAGAGGAAGAACAGATGTGTGTGGCAATAAGGAACTGTGCAGGGGTCACACTGAGGCATTTTACACTCTAATGGGAACAGATGGATCCAGACTTCTGAGTAATGGAGTTGTCTGAGACAGAAAAGTTGTACAGACGTGGTAGTGCTGCACAGTGCCTGAACCACAGCTGCTTCCACCCCTCAGTTTTGTTCCTAGATTATTGACAGAGCAGGCTCCTGACTGCTTTTTTGCCTTTTGCAGTAGATCAGCTGCTCTCTGGGTTTCTGAGGCAGAAATTGTGGTAGTTGTGTTATCCCTGTCCAGCCTTCCTGCAGCAGCTGTAAATAAAAAACTTGGCACATCCAAGAACATTGCAGATGCTTTCAGCCAGGAGAATCCTGTTGAATTTACCTTGTGGATCCCTGCTCCTTGCTCTCATTCTTCTTCTTCTGCTCCTAGAAACCTCTTAGATTCAGATGGTCACCAGGTTTGGGGGATGCAAGTGTTGGTTTTGGGCATTTTACTGAGACAGGACCAAGCCTTTTGCAGCACGAGGTTGCCATACATACAAATATTCTAATAGGCAGAAAAGATTTATCAGATTTTACTACTGAGCGCTGCTGGAGCTCTCCAATTCAAATTTGGTACCCAGGCAGGGGAGTTTATGCAAAACACCTATGTATTATAGATAATTTTTAAATGCTTAGCTTCATTTTCACAGAAAAAAAAAAATCCTGTGGAGAATGGATTTCCTCTGTGAATCCCTGTGGCTGTAATAATGATGTTACTTTTGGCAAAAATGACACAATTTAATCCTGCTTAATGCATAGTCTCTGATTTAACAGGTGACAAAGGAAATGTAAATTACATTTCTCATTTCAGTGAGATGGGGTATGTCCACATTTAACTGTTGACAAGTGAAATTAATTATGGCAGTCTTGTTCTGGTGTTCAGCAGAGCTTCATGTAGTGTTGCACAAAAATATAATGGAAATCCGGAAGTTCTCCAGACAGTTCTGAGTACAGTTTTTTGTTACCTAATTTTTGATCATTTAAAGAGCTTATGTTCAGAGCCTGTCAAAACATACTTTGAGCTTTGCTTTTTCCTCGGTGGGCTTTACAGGAACCCTGTGCTGGCTCCTTGAATGGCACCAAGTCTGACACAGGAGCTCTGAGCCCTTAGGAACAGGGGAATGCTGTCCTATTTTCCCATCAGGAGGACTCCCTGAGAAGCACAAGCAGCTACAGGCACTTTGGGTGTTTTCCTGGTGTCTGTGTTCGTGTTTTCCACCCAGTTTTCACCCTGGAGTTTTGGGAAGCACAACTGCTGTGCAATAAATGCACCAAATCTTCAGCTGCAGAAAAATTGAAATATTGGGGCTACTGTCTAGGGTTTTTTGCCAGAAATTTGTTCTCCTTAGCTCTGTGTGGTGTATGTGTGGTTCTCAGGCATGGAAAGGCACAGGAAGCCTGTCATGGATGGAAGCCTGTAGGAAAAAGGGAAGTTGAGGTGCAGATGAAGGTGCTGAGTGGATTTAGCAGATGAAGATTTCGCTGTCGCACTGTCAGGTCACTGCAGCCTGGTTAACTGATGTAACACCCTGTTTGCACTAATGTCACTTCTTAAAAATGGCATTTATTTTGCTTCCATTATAAATACTCATGAAACGTGTGCTGCAGTCCATTTGTCTGGGGGTTGGTGTCCAGCTTCTGCAGAACAGCACAAACCCCTCATCCTTGGTCACTCCTCGCTGATCTCCGGGCACTGGGAGCGTCCCTGCCTGGGAGCTCTTTTGGCAGGGAGCTCGTTCTTGGGAAAACTGTGTGTGTCTAAATAAAAACAAAAGCTCTGCCAAGGTCCTCTGGTATTCCTGGTATGAAACTTTCAAGTTAGAAACCCCAAGGCCTCCATGGATCTTTTGGTTCTGGCCTCCATTCATTCGACACGTTCTTAGTGATCAGCGTTACAATCGCGCTCTGTATAAAATATTTTGAGAGGTCTGAATCCATATAAGGATCTCACTGTCAAAACCACAGGATCATCAAAGGCCTCTTTCTGAAGGAGAGCTTCCATATAAATGCTTCTAAGATTATGCAAGTTGCTTATTTTCAAAATATTGGCACCAGAGCTACTTGCTGTGAATTCGTCCTTCTCCTTTACAGAGAGGCCGTCGCTGGTTGTGATTCTAAAAACAAAACAAAAAACAACCTCCCCCTCAAATTACTCATTAGAGGCAGCTTGGAAAAATAATGACATCTCTAAATATCTTGGACAGGAAACCTTATTTGAGTCTCCATCTTGAAAAGGAAAAATGTTTAGTCTCACAGTTTTGCTTGGGATTTGCTGTAGAAATTAAATCAATGTGTGGAATAATGAGATATTGCTGTCACTGGCCACATCTTGTTAATAATAATAATAATAATTATTGTCAATAAATCTCTTCTAAACAGCATTTATTTAAGAAAAAGGTCCTTCTTACAGTGGAACAATATTTTTTGAAAGGAGGTGAGTTTCACTGGACAGTTAAGAACAGGGTGCTTGGGGTTTTTAACTTACCCCTCCTGCTTTGGGGAGATAAAAGCTGTGGTTGCCATCCGTTTGCCACATCCCTGGATAAGGACAGATCTTCTTCCTTCCAGAGTCTGCTAGAGATATTTTGAGCTGTTATGTTCCTTGTTAAAGCTGGAGTAAAAGAGGAGAACAGCTTCAGGTGACTTGGAGGTCTGTCCAGCCTGGGCTCTGCTGTGGTGCTTGCCTTGTCCTGTCCTTTGTGGCTGGAGTTGGTGCTTTGCAAAAGTATTTGCATGGAAGAGAAGTCGTGTCATAGTGACCCCAAACCCTCCTGGGAGCTTCTCTTTCTCCAGGCACTTGGTAGAATTGGAGAACCAATAGGTTTGAGACAAAGGAAAAATAAACTTACCCTACCAGAAGGGGTTGTGCAGCTGCTGGCATGGCTTCTGAGATGGAGCCAAATAATTACATGCTCTCAGCTGGAAAGGAGCTGCCTCATTCTCTCTAGCAGAATATAAAACTAATTTCCTGTGATTAGCTGCTCAGCCCTACTTGAATATCCTGTTTGGGAGTTTTCTGAACTGTCAAAAGGGTGAAGTCAAGGCCAGTGATGAGCTGGTCTTCTTAAGTGACTTGAATTGATAGATGCTTATCCTTTTTTTTGTTGTTGTTTCTTAACCTGTCTTCAGTGCTTGGCAAGTGTTTTGCTGAATTCAGCCTTGCAGAAAGCACCAGCCTGGGCTGCAGGACAGAAATATTCCTGGCTGGAGCTGTTGCTGGGGGTGGCATCTGTGCTCCAGCACACACCTCATGGCTGGATTGAAGCTGTGTTTGTGTTCCTGGCCAAGGCAGCCCTCCTTGAGGGGAAGTGATGTTGCAGGAATTACTGATTACAATAGCCCGCTAGTTTTAAATCAATGTAAACTCTGCCTCCTCTAGTGAAAGATCCTGCCACCTGCAAGCCTTTAACCCAACAGAATTAGCCTAAAAATGGGAGTGTGAGGCCTCTTGTAATCCCCCACACTTTGGAAAAACACATCCCAAAACTGGAAATCTGAGCCCATTGGTGTAAATGGAGCTGCCAAAATAAATGTACTGCAAGAACATGTCCAGAGTGACAGGTGTAATTATGCATTAGGTAATTGGGAAGTGAGCTGCACCTACTTAAAGGAGAGAACAAGTGCCTTCATCTGGTTTTAATTGGGTGTTTTACTTCCCTCACCCCTCTTTGGCTGTGAGATGACTTGTGCTGGCTTGGAAGGTACCTGAGTATCATTAGGAGCTCTGACACATCCAGCCTTCCTTGCTTTGGAGTAATTAATTTCACTTTCCTTTGAGGTAACGGAGACAGGCAGTGGGAGACTGATGAAATAGCGGCATGGATATGTGAAGTGTTTTGTCTTTTAGGTGTTTGAGCTTGGAGTCTCTTTCAAGTCCTTGTGTACTCTTTCTTCCTAGTGCAGCCAGAGGGCTGCAACACTGGGAAATGAATGCAATGTCTCCCCTGTAAAGCCTTGAAAAACACTTGGATGATTAGAGGAAACAAATGTTAGGAGACCGACCAGAATCCTGCTTGCTTTCCCTTCACCTTAATAATTCACTCCAGGTAAAGGGAATTCCTTTTTCTGAGCTGATAGAAAACATGATGACAAAGGAACTTGCAAATTTGCAGCCTTCATTTCAGATATATATGTACATACACAGTATTTTAAATGGTAATTTAAGGTTTATATATGTATCTACACACACAGTATTCTGAATGGTAATTTGCCTTGGACTTAGGGCATGTGAATGTCTACAGAAAGGAAAAAAATGAGGTAAGAAAGAAACCTGTTGATTAAATCGTGTACTTGATAGAGGAAAAAACATTATTAATGGTTCAAATTTATTAAAGGGATTTTTAAATCCTGTTTTCTCCTTTTTGCTGAGGGCAGGGCTTTTTCCTGCCTAGGAGAGCCTGGAGCACTCTCCCTGTGTAGCCTGGGCTTTCCCTTTCAGCAGGGTGTTTGGAGCTGTCCCTGTGCTTTTGTGAGCATGACTAATCTTGCAACTTGAGCTTCTCCTTCCTGAAGGAAAAACCTCTTAAAGATGGAATTGAATTCAGTCCTGCAGCATTCAGCTCCTATAGCTTGTAATGAGTTTTTGATGTCTCTTGGCAGCAGGTCATCTTTAATGATGAATTAATTTTGAGCGAGGAATCAGCTGTGGTGTCAGGACAGAATTTAAGCCTCTGGAATTTTCAACGATACTAATCCTGATGTAATTCTTCAGTTAGATGATCTGAACCTGATTTGGCTTTGCTTTCTTTCTTCTGTCCCCACATAGAAAATCCCTGGTTAATTTTATTTTCCCCCAGACTTCCTAATCTGACTGTTAGAGCTTTTAAAAGCTGGAGAATACTTGCCATGGAGTTAAATGCTGATTTACTCTGCAATCCATGATACTGGGGGCTTTTTAGAGAGACACTGCATTTGTCTCTTAGCAGCTTAATTGATGGCTGAGCTTTGAATCAAAAAGAAATCCGCGTGTAATTTTTTTTCTTTGTGTGGGGAAGCTCTTGTCAGATATTATGAACAGCCTGAAATGACATAATTGCTTTAGGTAGGATTCCAGAACAGCTGCTAATTGGTGGATTGTCCCTTTACAAGGAGGGAGATGGGGAGCTGATGAGGCATTTTGATCAAGGAATTTGAGTGTCTTGTCTTCAGTGCCTTGCAGCACCACATGTCCCTTAAGAGACTTGATTGGGAGCAAAGTCTAACTGGATCCAGTGGCTTCTGACTTTGTTTAGACGATGAGGCAGCAAAATGTTCCTGGTGGATTCTGGTAGAACCACTGGAGTGGCTGGAGCCAAGGTTCCTCCAGGGCAATAAAGAATATTTAGCCATGACACCACCCTGCTGCTCTCTTTCCTTTTGGTTCTTGCTTTGTGTTTCTTGGGTTGAAGATATGTTGGTTGTGATTTCCACTTTATTTCTTTACAAGGGAGTCCTTGTGGGCAGGTGTTTTAAGTCCTCTGAAGTGATTTATTCCATGGAAATTACTGTACAAATTAGTGATGTATGCTTGTGCTCAGGTAGGGGGATGGGAGCCAAAGTCAGGTTCAGCTCACAGCCAGAGTTATTTGAAAAATCCTGGAGTGATATTTGCATGGGAGTACTTTGGCAGGTGGTAAACATTTGTGTTGGTAACCACACAAAGCAAAATCTACATTAGCTGTTTTCAATATGCACATTTCAGAAACTTCCTAACCTTTTAATCTGTTTATTTCACCAAAACAGCAGGAACAGAAACCTCCTGACTATTTGAGCTGAGCCTAGTGGGCCTTAATTTGGATAGTTTCTCTGTAGCTGTGCCTAATAGCTGCTGCATTGGAGTAAATCTTGATCTCTTCAGTCTCTGTGCTTCCCTCAGTGATGATTTTCCCACTCATATTGCATGACCTGCATTCCTGTGGCCTTTGTGTTGAATGTTCCAGGAGCGATTCCTTTTTCCCCCTCTCTCCTTCCATGTCATCCCAATTTGATAGGCTGCCTGCTCATTTCTGTTGACATTGTAACCTAGTCTGCTCTTACTAAAAACTCCTCGTGTTGACACCTTTCCACCCCCTAAATGGGGTAGAAACATCCTTGCAGCCTCACCACTGCCAGATTGTTGGAGAGAGTGCAGGGAACAAGCCCTTGTTTAGACCAACACAGCTCCTGTCAGTACTGAAGAGCAGACAAGCTTCTGGTTTCCTGCCAGTCCTGAATTTTAAGGCATGTTTCTGCTGAGGGAAAGGTTTTAAGGAGAGAAACGTGGTCAGTATTTCTGGTAGGACTCTGAACAAGTTGTCATGAATTTCAATATCTCCAAAGTCAGAGCTGGTCATGCAGCACCACCCTTACTTGAAGTGATGAAGGATCCTGAGTGGTGCTTGAAGATGAGAGTTGGCACCTTAATGTTCTTTTGGTATCAACAGAAAGCATCTCTGACCTTCATAGGAGGACTCAAGATTGAGACTTTGAATTCCCCTGGAATTACACCTTCCACTGGCTGCATTGCAAGACTCTGTGTGATACACCAGGGATATTTCTGGGAGCACGTACAATAATAACTGTGTTATTTGTGTAAAATTAAGCTGTAGTAACTGTGTGATTACATCCTTTTTTGTTTTTTTTGCATGGCAGCTCTGAACTTTGAAGGGCCTTGTGAAAGCTTGTGGTGAAGCAGTTTGAGCTCAGTGCCATGCTTTGGGTGATCAGTGTAGAAGAAACCTGGGTGATTTGGGAGCAGCCCTCACCCTCTATCCCTCTTCTCAGATGGAATTCTATCATCTCCTCAGTTTTTTATTTTTGTTGCTGCTTGGCAAATCCAGAGATCCTTTAAGTTAACCTTTGGGTATTGTACCTGACTGCAGCTCCTTGTTGAGGCAGTAACCACTCTTCCCATCCTCCTCTTTCCCTGTGTCATTACTGCCCTGATTACAGAGCAATTTTGGGAGAGAGTGTTTATCTTTGCCACGGGGAACACTTCTGTTTCCTTCCCCTCTGTGTAATTGCTGGTGTGTTGTGTGTTCAGGAGGGGTGGCAGCTTTTTCAAGCATTACTCTCTCCTGCTTTTGTTGCTTATTCCTCTCCCCCATATGGTTGTATTCCCAGTTCAGGCTTCAGTAAGTCAGGAAAAACTTGGGATGTTTAGAGAGGTGATGAGGGCTTGGACAGGTTTTCCCAAAAAGCAGGGAATGTTTATTCCTGATGTGTCACCAAGGTGAGTAACTTTGTTCTCCTCTCCTAGACAGAGAGAAAGAAGTTTTGTTCACCTCATATCTTTTTCCAGTTGAGTGTACATAAGAATTTTCTCCAACTATGGCTTATTTTTTAGCTTTGTGACCTAACAGGATGCTGAAATCACTTTGGCCTTCCATATACAGATTAAAAAGGTGGGAAAGGCTTTTTGCATTCCTTGAGCTTTGCCCAGTCTACCTGCTATGACGTTTTTTCCTTAGGTGATTATGATGACCTGATTATAATTATGATAGCTGATATTTCAGTCTGTACACTTATAGGAGACATGCTATCCTTTGGAGGCTTGTGTTCTTCCTGCAGAGAAAGGGTGGGGATGAGATGAGAAGCAATATTAATATTGCCAAGGTCATGTTTATTGCTGGGTGGGATCAGTGGAAAGTTCAAGACTTTGCAGAGGAATTGTGCCAGGGAGCCTCTACACTTTTAAGTGTGTGCAGAATGTTCTGGAAGAGTATTGGGGAACTGATTCCTCACCTGTGTGTGCTTTGGTACATGTCTAGAGAGTGCTTGTTCCATCTCTTGAACTGCTTTCTTGGTGCTTTTACTGATTTTGTGTGAATTTACTGTGCTTTCTCGTGGCTCTTGGTTCTTACACAGTGCTGCACGTAATAGATGCTTTTAGCCAAGCTTCCCAATTTTGTAAAACTTGGCTTGAAATCGTTCAGCAGAAGATCCAGGGAGAAGTGTTGAGAGCAAGAGATTTTGGTTGTTGGGCGGGAGTGTCTATAAAAAGATGTGATGAATAATGCACTGTGCTGGCAGGAGTGTCGGAGGTTTCTCGTGGTTCTGGGAGCGCCACGAGTTGTGCACGTCGTAGTAGATGCTCCCTCTGTGCCTGGATCAGCAGATGGGGGCAAAAAATTGAAGTGGTGTGGTGTTGCTGAAGGCACAGTAGAGGATTTAGTGTGATGCGTTCTAAAATAAAGCATTTAATGTTGTACCCCTGTGGAAAAAAAGATGTCTGCAGTATAGGAATGTTTTTATAAGGTCATTAAGGATGGAAAAGTCTTCCAGTATCATCAAATCCAGCCTGTTCCCCATGCCCACCTTGTCCCCAGCCCAGAGCACTGAGTATCAAAACATGTACTTGCAAAGAATTCTTTTGTAGCCAACATATTGTCCACAAACTTCCTTTTTGTATACAGAATTACTGTTTGTATAAAAATATAATCGGCGGGAGAGATTTGCAACATACCAAGAGGGTTTGATGACATGGAGTAAGTGTAATAATAAATGGCACCCAGAAAGCCCCGTGTTGTGGTGCAGAATGCTGAGGGACAAGTAACAGTGTGCTGTGAGCTAATACTCTGTTAAAGATCTGTTGTGACGCTTAATTATGTAGCAAATGGAGACTTTAATGTGTGTGGTTCCTCTGCAGAGTTTTGCAGATTATCAATTACTTCATCTCCTGCTTGCAGAGCTGGAGAAAGAAACCCCTGGACAACCTGCAGTTAAAAAGATGTAAAAACTTTCCAGCTTCAGACCCTGTATCTAAGGCTTCCAATCCACATCAGCAGCTTGCTTTGCATCACCTCCCTGCTGTGGGTTTGGTTGCTTTTGGCTCCTGATGTTGCCATGCAAGGAGCACAGAAGAGTGTAAAAGGTGCTGTAATGCCCAGTTGGGTTTTCTGTGCTGCATCTTGCTATTTCATCTCTGCTGCTTTGAAATGCTAGTTCACTGGAAGAATCCTCCTGGGGACAAATCTAGAGGTGATCTGGTTCTCCTGAGAGCCAAGAAGAAAGTCTCTTTTTTCTCTGTGTGTGTGTGGGGGGAAAGTGTTATTAGCAGGATCGTGGGTACCTGAATTGTTTTGGAAGAAATTTGTTGTGCTGGAAAATGCAGAACAGTTGAGGTACCAAACTTGCCTGAAATGGAGATCTGAAACTACTGGAATTTGAGAGGAAAAAGGGAGGTGGCTCGTTTTTCATGGTGTTGCCCCAGAAATTGTGGAGTTTAGCAAATTTTATTTTTGATCATATATTGTTTTTCTTTAATGTTTTCCGCTATATGCTGCCAGCAAGAACAGCTGAGACTCTAAAGAGCTGTTTAAAAGAAAAAATGGGGACTTGGGGATTCTACCATGAAATTAGGAAGAAATGAGCATTACTTCTGAAAAAGCTCCTGTTAAAAAGGCCATCACAGAATTATTCAGTTAGTGAACCAAACAGAAAACTGCCTTCTGGCCACAGCCTTCCTGTGGTGTCAGTAACCTGACAAAAACCCTGTGGTCCTTTTTGTCTCTCCTCAAACCGTTTCACGCAGTGCTGTGTAGCTCTGTGCCATAAATGCTCCTAAGCTGGGCTTTGTGTGTTATAATCTTGGCTCTGTGTGGCTTGAGGAAACCTCTCAAGGAGTTCTGTGCTCACTGAAGTCGTGCTGCTGGAACTCTGCCTGCTCTGCTTTGGCCCTTTTCTCCTGGATGCTGGCGCAGGAAATACTTGCTGTTCAATGTGTAGTTAATAAAGAAGAGGTGGTCAGTGAAAAGCAGATGCCTCAGTGGACTGCTCCAGCAGTTTTATTGTCTTTCTTTTTCTCCTCAATAGCATTTCCAGCTCTTTTAGCAGGGATGTGGTGCCCCTTCCGTGCTTGCCACATGGAGGGAAGTGATGCCAACACCACCGTGCCTGCCCTTCAGGGTGTGAGGTAGTGTGAGGGAGCAGAGGTCAAGCTATTTATTTCATGTGTTAGAGCAGTGAAATGCTGGCACTGACTAATGTCCAGCTCATGAAAACATCCTGCAGTAATCCCCTGTGTCCCCTGAGGACGTGGAGCAGCAAGTGTGAAACAGCAGCAGCTGCAGCTCTGTGTGCCCCTGGCTCAGGAGCCCTTCAGAGGTGTCTTGTCCTGCCCTGCCCCTGCAAAAAAATCATCTGCTTTCTTTTCCTGCAGATTTATAATTCCCTGTGGGTTTATTAGTGGGCAAGGATTTCTTTTAGGCAGCAGAACTGGATGTTGTAAAACCCAAGGTGCAATCAGTCCTGCTAACATTGGGATTGATGAGCTCTGATTTCCGAAACTTGGGCTGTCATTCTCTTCCCATAACGACTTGCACTCTAAGTCATTAATTATAAATGCTGATAGTAATGATAAAGTAAAATTAGGACTAGCTGGAACTCTGGTGGTGTTGCTGGGAGTTGGGAGAGCTGTTTCTGTAGTGGGTCTGTGGAAGGAGGGTATTTCCTCAACTGACCTGGCTTTGAATCTCCCTTCACAGGAGTGCGTAGGCCTTTTGCATTATTTATTGAAGAAAATGCGTAATCAGGCCTGTATTTCTATTTCTGCCTTAAAGCAACAAGACCTCCACAGCAAAAGTAACCTTCCAGAGCTCCAAGTGCAAAAGGCAATGCTAAGGCTGTTTCCAAATCTGATTTTTCTGTTTTGTTGCACACAGTTTATTTCTCCAAACAGATCAGAGACAGAAATATTTTTGTCACTTAAAACATGAGTTTCTTATTACAGTGGCTGCAGGGGAAATGGTTAAAGCATGGCACAACTCTCCTCCTTCAAGACCAAGTGAGGATGGCACTAATGCTGCCTGGGAATGCAGTGGATCTCACAATCCATCCTGGTTATGGTGACAGGAGATGGAAGGGCTTGCTTCTTTATAAGCTGCTTAGATCAGAGACAAAGCTGATGGGCTAAGTGCCACCTTTATGTTTTGCCATATGCTGCTACTCCTCAGTGTTATTTGCTACTGGTGCTTATTGTATAGAATTAAAAAAATTCTCTTTCAAACAGTTTTCCTCTGGAGAAATGTCTTCTACCTTAGAAGGAGGGGATACAAACAGCTCCATATGAACCCTTGCAGGGGGAAGAGGTGACTGTATAAGGAGATATAATTAAGTATGTTAAAAGAAAAAGGCTGTTAGATGGGCAGGCAGCTGCCCAGCATCAAAATTTGGCTTGTGATATCTTTGACCTTATAGGAGCGTGTCTTGGACCGTGGCTGGCTTTCCTGTGCTACAGGAGGGATGGGTGAGTCACTCTGGAAACTGGGGATGCCCTCTGATGGGATCATTGTTAACAGTCTTAGTTTCCATCTTGGCTTTCTGTGTTCAGCTGAACCCCAGGGAGCCAAGGAATATCACATGGGAAGGACTTGGATGGGCTTTCTGAGCTGTAACGAAAAGAAAACTGAAATTGCAGGTTTGCTGACAGTGCCTCAAGATGAAGCCATGACAGAAATCAGGGATAGAGCTTTTGCTCACACAGTGATGGATCAGGAGCACGCTGCAGTATCCAGGGTGTTTTCAATGTGGACACACTCTGTCTGTGTCAAGGTGTGGATCCTCATATTCCATGGCTGATGGGAAGAAGGTGAGAGTACAGCACAAGGGAATCACCTTTGCACTTCCTACTGCTGTTTCCTGTCTCAAACATAAAAGATTGTGTATCTGCTGGGTATCACAGGTGTTATTAAACCAGGCAAACAAGTTCACCAGAGGTTTATAACCTGCTCTTGCCATCCTGGGCTGAGCCTGAAGGCAGGGAGTGCCTGGAGCTGCTGAAAATGCAGACAGGCACTCTTCAGATTCATCAGCAAGCTTGTCATAACCTATTGCTACAAACTAATTCCCAGTGTCCTTTCAGAGACCTTTTGTGCATAACTGGTAGAAATAAAATAGCAGCCAGATCCTTGCTGGCAGGTTTAGCTGCATAATTAAACACTACCTCCCCCCAAAATAATATTCAAAAAAGCTGAGCAATCTAAAACCCTTTGGCTTCAGGGCACGGTCATGCGATGTGTGGGTGTTCTTGTTTTCTGTTTTTAATAAGATTTTAATAAGAAAATTATTGAGAAGGTGTTGAAGGGCATCCCCACCAAAGTCAGGACCATCCCCTCAGGGTTTCCAGAGGTCACTTAACATGGAAAAGTTTTCCTCTTGGTCAGGTAGCCTCATTAAAAGCTTTACAAAGGAGGAAAGAAATGGGATGCTGGGACTGCACTGGGCTGCTGCTGTCTCAGGTATAAATGGCCAATTTGTGGGAATTGGGGTAATGAGGATCTAGTAAATGGCACAAGAATCCCTATTTTGCTGTCTCTGTTGAATATTTTCTTTGTGCTAATAGAAGAAGTCATAAGTGTTGCTTTACCTTTTCTGCTGCAAGTTAACGTTCCTGTACCAGCTGGAAAATAATGCCACAAAATCAGGATCTTTGTAGGAGAGCTGGAGATTTTGGCTGCATTGTAGCCAGTGTAATGATATGATAGCATATGTTGTGAAGCTGCCCTACATAAATGTATGAAGAGAGGACTTCATTTTCTGAAAGTCATCCCTTGAGATATGTGAATGCACAGTGTTAGTCAAGTGTGCTGCTAAAATTGTCTACAAACCCACACCAGGATAATTCAGTGTGTGTTCCTGTGTTTCCCTTTCTGCATGACGTGGTTTATAAATATCTCAAACCCCACTGCTTGGGCACTGCTGTGTGTTGTGTGTGCCTGTCTCAAGGTGCATGGGGTTCATCCCAAGAGTAATAGATCCTGGGAACAGCTCCAAGAGGATGCCAGTGCAGCAGTGGGAAGGATGGAGGGTGACATGGTGTGGACAAGAGCAGATCTTAAAGCTCAGCTTATTCCAGCCTGGCCTTGGATGCTTCCAGGGGTCCAGGAGCAGCCACATCTTCTCTAGGCTACCTCTGCCAGGGCCTCCCCACCTTCACAGTACAGAATTTCTTCCCAATATCCCATCCAACCCTGTCCTCTGGCAGTGAAGCCATTCCTTCTGTCCTGTCCCTCCATCCCTTGTCCCCAGTCCCTGTCCAGCTCTCCTGAAGCCCCCTTAGGCACTGGAAGAGGCTCTGCAGTCTCCTTGTTTTCTCTAGGTTAGATAACCTCTGATTTCTCAGGCTGAGATCTTTTAGCTGCTGACAGCAGCTGGCATTAATTTGTGTGAAGTGCCTCTGGATCGTCTTGCACACATGTTAGAAAGTCAAATTGAAGAGCTTCCTGCAGAAGACACTTGGATATAGATAGGATCCCTAATGATGGATATAAAAAGTGTTCAATCAAACTTTATAGTCATGTTGTCCAAGTTAACTGAGCCGACAGCTTCATTAACAAGGATGTCTCATGGCCTGGAATGCTCTGCAGATCTGGAGGTTTGGAAATTGAAATATCTTGTAAATATTTCCAAAGAATCCATGCTTTTGTTCTTCCCCTGTAGCTGTGTTGCAGAATGCTGAGTTCTTTTTCACAGCTATTGATTGAAATATTTTGGTTTCTTTGCTACTCCATTTAAAGCCATAGTAAAAAAGATGCTGGAAAAAGAAGGCTAAAAAAAGCAGCTTGTTCCTTGTTTTGTTTTGTTTTTTTTTAATGCACTGCCTACCAAAAAAAATTTCACATTGGAGCTGTAGCAGGTTTGGTTTTGATTAAAAGAATAGTGGCAGCTCCAGGTAGCAGTTAGTCACTGTCTGAAGAGATGTGCAAAGGTCTGTAATCCTCAGAGATTTGCTGTGCTCATCTTGTTCCTGTTGCCCTGCTTACTCCACCTTTGACCAAATACCTCTCTGGGAATTATTTTAAAGACAGAAAAATTCTGGACTTACGGTTTGGAACAGGTTTTGAATTTTGTTGGCATAAAAAGAAGCTTGCTGTGACTGGAAAAGCTGCACTTGCACAGGAAGGTGATGTAACTGTTCACTGCTCAGAACAAGCAGGTGGCACTTAAAATACAGGTGAACAAAGCCCTGAAGGTGGCTCTGAGTATAATGCAAATAAATACCTGCATTCCCTCTGCCCCTTCCCATGAAAGTGGTTGTGTTGTGTTTTTAATGCTTTTCTGGAGAAGGTAAAACAACCTCTGATTTGCGAAATGACTCAGGAAACTTTAATTATTTTAATACCTGAAGCCTCAGCTGGTTTTGCTGCAGATAAGCCCTGGCTCTCATGGCAGTAGAACTGTCTCTATTTAGGCATGTCCAGAGTCTCAAACACCATGGCAAGGCATTGGTGAAATTCCTTGGGACTTCACAGCCTTCATTGTCATGTTGCTGTGGAAAAGATGTATACCTTCACATTTTATTATGGGGAAAAATAAAAGAAAGCTTTAATATTAGAAGTGCTGCTTTCCACGCATGTTTAAAGAACTGAGGTTAATTCAGGGAGTGATGGAAATTCCATCACTGCTCTTTGGCTGAAATACAGGTGCCCTGATGGGATTGTAAAGATCTTCCAGTTTCTGGTACAGCAAACAGGGAAGCTGTGATGTAAATATAGTCATAAGAGATGGGAACAAAGAGATGTCTCAAAGTTTGGAGTGGAGCGGAAACATGCAAGATCTCTGATACATAGGCTGGTTTGGGTGCTTTTTTAGCCCTTTGCTATGATTGAAATCTTTCTCTGGTGCCTTTATCAGTTCAGCTGTGCCCTGCAAGGAAAATGCCATTTTTTTTAAAATTTTTTTTTTTTTCCCCACTGCTGCTGGACAGCACTGCTCTCATCCCACAGGGATGAGAAGGAGCAGCACAGCCTGGAGGTACATTACCTACTGCATGAGGTAGGGAAGGTGTCCTGGGATCTCTTCTCCATCCCACCTGCATGTCCTTCTTGAAAATCTGTAAATTGAGGATAAAACCAAGTTCAAAACTGGTGGGGCATGTAGTTGTTAACAGAGGCAATTGCAGCAGGAGTGGTGTGGAGTGCAAATAATGGGCGTGGGTTTTTTCCTCTCCCTGAGACTGGATAGGAAATCCAGTGTTGGAAACCCCTCTGGGGTGAGGAGTGAGCTCTGAAATTCACAGTGTTGTGCTGCAGGAGCTGTGGCTGTGCCTTTGCTGAGCTGCTGGGGTTCACGTTGTTCAGCACCAACACAGATTTTCTAAATGAGCACTGAAATTAGAAGCTGGAAAAGCAGGTGATTCCCTGAATGAGTTTCTGCCTCAGAGGCAATCCTGGAAGGAAATGAGGAAGACAGCATTTTACTAGATGTCACAGGAGGCTGTAGCTTGCGTTTCCCTTTTTCACACCGCTGAAAACCATATCATTGTGTCCCGAGGCTTGGGAATCTCTCTACACCATTTTTACCACGCAAGAGAGGGGCTGTGTTTTCATTTGTAGGCAGCCAGGTAGGACTGAATGGAGAGCTTCAGTAAAACCTTTTCATTGCTGCTTGCTCTGAGCTTGCAAATCAGTTCATTTCTGCCTGCTTTCCAAGCCCTGCCACCTCCATAAACCAAAAGCCCTGCTGTCCAAGTGGGAGTGAAACTGAGCACACAACAGGCACTGGGTCTCTCCATGCTCTTTACGTGCTCTAAGGAAAGTGGTGAACGTGCCAGAGCACTGAGAACAACTTGTAAGCAAAGCTGGGGAGATTCCCATGTATGTATCTGGTGTTGCTCAGGGAGATTTTTAATGTGTAGTGTCACATTTCCTCTGATTTAAAGGCAGAGATGATCTCATCGTGGAGCATATGCATTTTTCTTACTCATTGATACTGTGAACAGGAATTTTTCACTAAAGGGACACATTATTTCTTGGGAAGAATGATTAGAAGTCTTTTTCTTTGCTGCCTCCCAAGCAATTTTTTGTGCATGTGGTATCCAAAATGTGGCTGATGTTTACCGATTTATCAGTTTTACTCATTTATCAGTTTTACTCATTTATCAGTGTCCTGCTGTTTTCCCTGGGTTTTCATAAAATGAAGGATGTAACAGGGTATTGGATAAATGCACTGAGCAGAATATGCCTGTGTCTAATAAACAGCCAGGTTTAATTTGGAAAATATACTTTTATGTTTTGGCTGCAGCTGAAGGTTGATTTTCCAGATGAGTTTATTGAAATAACTTCCAATCCAAATGTTTACCTTAATTTAAACCTGATTTCACCCTTCCCCTTCCTGTAGCACTGGGCAGTGGCTGCCAGTGCTGAGAAGTTGCATTCTCATTTTCCTTCCCTGTAACTGCTCCAGAGGTGCTGTGGTTTGAGTGTGAACACTCAAAAGTCTGAATAAAAGCTTCAGTCCTAAAAATTTGGTACTGGGTGTGGTGAAACTGCCAGCTTGGGCAGGATGGAGCCAGATCCTGGTGTGGAGAATGTTCATGTGCTTAAAAAAATTTACAGAAAGGAGCAGTGTGCAGGGGTGGGAAACCTTGGCTTCCCAGTTTTGTGTTTGTGAAAGTGTTGTTGTTCTAAACATAAACTCTTATCTACTATGTAGTTCTGGCTTAGTTGAAACAGATACTTAAATAGATATGAAGTATTAATACAGAATGAATTACTTGCAGAATAGTTTGTTGCTACACAGGAAACCAGCAGTTGTTGCAATCCCATTGAGTTGTGTTGCCATGCCCTGCCTGGAGCTGAGTGCATGGTCTGGGGTGATGCCTGAAGTTTTAGCTTTCATATTTTCCAGAATCTGTACAGTATTAGCATATAACTCTGAATTTATACAAAGTGTTAGCAAGTGTTCCTCACAGTTTAGTTAGACAAAACAATCCTTTTCCAGCCCCAGAACCAAGGACACCATTGCAGCTTCAGGCCCAAAAACTGCCAACAACAGCAAATCGAAGAGGGCAACCTGGGAGGATGGGACTGCAGAACCTGGAGCTAGAATTGGACAATTAACCCCAAATAGATAAATGGACCAAAACTTTTATAGAAGGGTGAAAATTCATGACCTGTCATCCATTTTGGGTGTATGCTTTGAAGGCCTTTTATTAAATCCCTACTTCATTCCTTTAACACTGTCCAGCCTCTGTTCCAGGGAGCCTCTCTGGGCATCAGGGACATGGCTCTTTCCCTGCCCAGGGAATTCCAGTGTAGGTCTCAGGCACTCCTTTGTGTCTGATGGAATAGTAATGCTTGCTTAAACCTCCTGTTGGAAAAATGGGCTTCTGAGGGAGCGTGAATGCTCAAAAGAGAGAAAAATCTCCAAGAGCCTTCTGTTTAGTATAAAGATTGTGGTGTCTGAGTTTTATTTTTCTCATTAAAATCCCTGTTTGTGTTTCAGAACTAAAGTGCTCTGCCCACCCATCCCAGTTTCTGAATGTAGTTAAAAAAACTCTTACCTCTCAAGCTTGACTATTTTAGTTTTTTCAAGGACAAGACGTATGTTGGAACAGGGGAAAAAAAAAATCCTGTGTTGAGTCTTTAATGTAGTCTCTAATTAGTTCCAGTGCTTAGCCACTACACGTGGATAGATGTTCTATTGATAGGTGCTCCAGACTAAAAAGAATTAATTCTTAGAACATCACAACGATTCCATTCTGCAGCAATAGCTGCTGTAAGAAGCATTTGGCTGCAGCAGAAGGAGCAGAATGATTTCTGCAGGAGTAACTCAGTGTTAATGCAATTCTGTGTCGTGCACTTAAGGAAATACATCTCCTTCACAGGGGAGAATTACTTGTTTAGAAAAACAAGTGAATGCAGGGGATCTGGAAAGGTTAATAATTTCAGGCTAATTTTTGGAAGTCCACCTCTGCCATATAAATACAGAAACCACTTCTGTGTGAGGGATTTCTGTATGTTTTTGGGTGGGTGAGTTGTTGCAGCCCCAAGTCACCCAACTGCTTTGTCAACTCTCTCTTCTGTTTTCTCATTTCCTGTTGTTCTCTGGGTTTTCTTGCTTTTGCTCTTGGAGCAATGTAATTCTTTTTGGGAGCAGATTTCTGAACAGAAAATTGGTGAGTTAGGAGTGTGAAGAGCTATTAATACATCTGCTGGTATGGCATGCTGTGGTCTGCTGAGAACTGTGGGGGGGTGGATGACAAAAATACTCTGCTCTGTTCTTGTCCAGTGGTTCCTCCCTGCAGTGGTGGGTGCAAATTCAGGGCAGGGATGTGAGGCTCTGGTTTCAGAGTGTCAGGAAAATTAATCCACAAACACCACAGGTTTATGTCCAAAAAGGAGACAGAGGAGTCCTTTTACTTTATTCGAATAAAGGGAGAGGCCATGGGGCATTCCCCTGGGATGTCTCAGATTTTTGGAGGATGCAGCCTCCTTTTTACCCAATTTCCTGACTGCATTTCCCTCTCTCCCCATTGGCTGAGGTACTTGAGAGGTACAGACTTCCCAGAACACCTGATACCTGAGATTCCCCTCTAATGCACAACCTTCCCTTTTAATTTTTAATTCTTATGGAATTCATGATTTTTCCCCATTGCTTCTTTTGTCTGTAAATATCCAGTTTCATTTATCAGCAAACCTACAGTTTGTAAAGGGAAATATCTTTTTCTATTCATCAATCAGTTGAATCCTTCCTATTCTTTTTCTTTTATCTCTCTCAGTGCTGGTTTTATCTACCAGCAGACCCACAGCTTGTTTGCAAAGACAAATCTGTCATTCCTCTCAAGAGCATCAGGGAACCCCCAGCACTCAGGGATGTGAGGCTCTGGTTTCAGAGCATCCTTGGGAACCCCCAGCACTGAGGGATGTGAGGCTCTGGTTTCCCAGCATCAGGGAACCCCCAGCACTCAGGCAGGGCAGTGATGCAGTGGGAGTTCCCTGCCGCAGCAGTGGAGATTCCCGGGGAGAGCCAGGCGAGGATTGGAGCTGCGGTTTAACTTTCATTTCCAAACCGATTTTTGGGACGGCCGGGGGAGCTGGGATTCCTTGCACATCACTCTCCCATCATCCAGGAGATACCCGAGGGTATCTCCCAAATACCAGAGGGTGTTTTCCAGCTCTGGCTCCGTGACTGCTCTGCTAATAACCTTCAGGCTCCTGCAGCAAGGTTGTTGCTGTGCCAGCGCAAAGCCAGGACTTAATTCCCCTCGTCAGATTTTGGGGGATGCCCTTGGTCTCTAGAACAACCCACTTTTAAAATAACATCAGGAGGTTGCATTTCTGAGCACGCTGGAGTAGCAGAATTCATAGTACAGAGGCTGCTGATAACAAGCAGCTTTCCTTTTTTAAAGGGAGGGATTTGCATATGGGATAAGGAGGCTGGAGGAGGTGGTGTCAGAGAATTCAGAAACAATTTGATTGGAGTTTTATAAATGTATTTCATGGTATTGGCTTTTCACAAATATTAGGGTGGATACTGTATGTGTGGTGTTGAAATAGTTTTTAAAATATAGTGTCTTTGTAGTAAACTACCTGCTTAGTTAAATAACACCCAATAAAAACACCTGCTACTAATATACCAGATACCAACACCAGCTGTTTATAAAAATTGAATACCACAACCCAAATTAAAGCTAATAAGAAAAATAAATTAAAGCCACAACCAAGAAACATGCATACTCTAAAAAAGTGAACTCAAAAAGTAGCCATATGAAACAGTTCCTGGAATATAGAAAATAATTTATAGAAAAGTTTGAAAATGTATTATAAGTCTATGAATGTACAATGAGCTAATAAATTTAGCAAGTGTCTCCAAAACAAGTTTGCTCTTAACTAAATACTAAACACCCAACCATTTTAACCTTTTGCTTTTTTGTTTGTCTCTTATTGTCTTTTATTAAACCTCTTAAAATCTCCCCAAAAATTAAACCTCATTTTTCACGGAGTTCTTGTCCCCAGCATTAATTGTCTTGTGGGCTGTGGAGCATGGAGAGAGAAGGGAGGTGTTTAAGCACAAGGATTTACTTCCCTGTGCTGTGCACATTAACTGGAAATCCCTTCCTTTGTATTCATAGCAGCTATTGGGCATTCTTCAATTGAGTCACAACTGTGCTGGTTAAAGCCATTATTAGATGTAGGGATTTCCCCAAACAGCCATTTTTGACATTATCTCTCCTTTCAAAGAGACTCAAACGTTTTGACCTGTAGGCAGTGCAAGAGAAAGAAAGGTCACTGTTAATTAGATTATTGCCCATCTGTACGTTAACATGGTGCTCTCTGTTGGCTGTGTATTATTGATGGTGTGTAGCAGAGATTAAATTATTTTTCTGTAACTCTGCTGAGCTGGACTTCATCCCTGTTCTCTGCAGATGAAGTATGGTTGTATGTGATTTAAGACTGAGACACAAATCTAAGTGTCAAAGTGGTCACAGGAATGAACCAGTATCACGTGCAGATAGCAAATTGCAGCATCTGCACTCAGCAATTACTTTAGAAGTGTCAGAATTCGAGTGAGACTGTTTTCAAACTAACTTGTACAGAATGTACTGAGATTTCAGTTCAGTTTCTCGGTGTGTTTCTCAATTTCTGGGTGTTTTGAGTACCAGCCCAGGTCTTGGTGACTCTGCCAAGTCCAGCTGTGTTCACACTCAGCTCTGGAAGGTTCCCACCATCAATATCTGTGTGGTTTTCCTCTGAGCTGTAGGGAAAAGCTTCTGGCCAGAGCTTTGTATTTATTTGCAGTGGTGTTTCCAGGTTGAAGTTTATCAAAATTTCTTACCTTGTTTGCTTTAATGGTTTTTCTCAGCATGTGACCTGAGAGGAAATGAGGCAGAAGAAACACATCCTTGGCTCGTCCTGCAAGCCCTGTGGAGGCACCCTCAAAGTGCTCTTCATTTATTTTGAGCTCAGTGTGAATTTGAGACCTCCAAACACCCTTCCTCCAGAAATCTAGCATCTAAAAGCAGCTGGGGTCATGTTCTGTTTCCCAAAGTAAAAGCTCCACTGTCAATTCAGGGAGATAGGAAGGGTTAAACTCGCCTGCATTTCCTGTCTGTTGGACTGGAGGAGGAGGGGAATGATGGGGCATTAATTTTAATTTTTTTAACCATGAACTTGGTGGGCAAAGCAAGCTCAAGGTGGTGCTTCTCTGCTGCTGCAGTGCTTAGGATGGATTTAATTTTGATTTGCCCTTTGCAATGCTGAGAAGCCTTCTGTCTAAGAAAGGGCTTAAATTAGACATTCACAGAAAATGTGTGTACCAGGTTTCTGAGGAAAAATGAATTTGGCTGACAACTTGGGTTTATTACAAAGTGATGTTGGGATTTATGAGAAAACTGAGCTTGTGTGTGTTTGTCTTATGTGCTGATGTATTGCCTGGTCTCTAAGGTGAGTTTAACCCCTCCCATCCCCCTGAATTAATAGTGGAGCTTTTACTGGATTGAGTGGTTATAATTTATTGGTCTTCTCTAAGCAATGAGAAAGAAAAAAAAAAAAGGGTTTGACCCAGCTTTGTGGCAGTTTCCACCTGGAAGTTAAAAGTTGCCACTCTTTTATGGAAGCAAAGTTAGAAGATTAACATGAAGAACTATCCCTTCATGGAGAAGAGAATACTCCTAAACCCTTAATGCAGTATTTGAAGTTTTGATTTTTCTTAGCTGTATTAAATTGTAGTTTAAAGGCTTCAACCACCATTTGATGATGCTTACATGACTCTCACAGGGGAGCAAGGAGTGCAAACAAAGATCTTGCCAGCAAGTGGTATGGTGCTCAGTTAGGATAAGTTCCACCTTAATTTCTCTTTTGAAAATTGTCTACCCCAGATGTGAGCAGGGATGATGGGATATTTCTCATCTTTTAGCTGCAAGCAGGAAAATCAGCAGCTATGTGGCAGCACATTGTATTGATTCCCTTATCTAGCTGATAACAGCCTGCAGAAAAAAAAAAAAGTGAATAAGCTTGAGTAAACCAGAGGACATCAGAGCATGGCCATGGGCTCTGGCAGCATGGTCTGGGGTCTCCTTAATTAAGATAGTAAATTAAGGGACATTTTTATAGCAACAGCACCTTGTGATTTACCCAATCTGCTTTTGTTAGCATCCTCTGCTCCAGGGAAGCTTCCTCCCTAAAGCTTCCTTGGAGGGAGAATGCTGTGCAAACACTTGAGAGCAGTGTGAGATGGATGGTGCCTGCTGGCAGCAGAGACTCAGAGAGGGATACAGCAGTGCCCAAGTGCCTCAGTCCTGCTCAAAATGCCATCCCCAGAGAGTGTTGATTCCTTGGATTTCATATTGGCTGCAGTGTTGGGCAAGATTCTGTGTCAAACCTGCTCATCTCACAGAGCTCCCAGGTGTCTTGGAAATCAGTGTGAAAGGTTGTGTGAGACTTGAGCAAGTAAGGATCAGAATGATGCTGGCATACCAGGTGTGGTAATAAAGGTGCCAAAGGAGGAGCAGTTCCCAAAGCCAGAGTTTGGTGGGGTTGCAGGCTCTGAGGTTTTGGACTGGAACATTTGGAAAGTGCATAAAACGTTGGCACACGAGGCCAGTGCTGCCCACAGCAGCATTAGCAAAGCACTGTGGTTTCTCCAAACCATGGAGGAGCTGCTGGTTTCTCAACCTGGGAGCAGAATGGGCTCAAAGCAAGATTTGGGATGGAGGCAGCTTCAGGTGGGAGTCTAGTTCTGATCCTGCCATGGCTTGCTGTTCCCTGTGGCAGTGTTCCTGTAAAGTAAAGCTGTTGAGAGTCAGCTTGGTTCAGGAAATGTTTCCCTGCAGCAGCTCTCTGCTTGGAGCCCTTGGGAGAGACCAAGCCAATCTCATCCTTCTCATTGTCCTGCAGATGAATTTTCCTCAATGCAAGACTACTGTGCTTTTAAAAAGCAAAACAAAACTACAAGAGATTTCAGCTTGTGCACAGGTGGGATTTGAACACATGTGCCTTCAGGTGGAATTGAAGGATTTCTGAATCTCTGAGGCTGTTTTGTGCTGAGACGAAAAAAAAGATGAGGTTGGTCTCTAGAATTACTGTTAAATAAATAATTTTTACATGAGAAATCCCAAAATCTAGCTTGTGCATCTCCACTCACTGATGTTTAGACCCACTGTAACTATAGAGAGGCTTTTCAGGTGGCATTTCTTGACAGGATCCACAACTCTTATAAGGTATTTACAGTCCAGTGCCAAGCTGGGAAGAATTTGGGTTGAGTGCCCTTAGCCATGGGTGAGCACAGGCTGGGTGAACAGGGCTGCTGACCTGGCACAGGTTCCCCCAGAGCCAACAGTGCTGGTGGAAATTCCCTTGAGCATCTTTGAGATTTCCCCAGGGCCTGGCTTTGTCCATGCCTAAAAATAAAACCAGGGACAAGCATTCGTTTTATTTTTTTTAATCACAAGGCAGGTAAAGCCAAATGGAAAATATTGACTGTTAAAATCCAAAGTCAGGCTTTGAATATTTTGAATATTTTGTGATGGGAATGTCTAAAGACCTCTTTGTTTTGTGCATGTTAGCTTTATCAGACTGTTTCTTGATGGAAAATAAACATAAATCGTTGTTCCTTCTTTTTCACTTCCATGGAAGTCAGACATCAGCTCTCTAGTATTTCACAGAATATTCTGATTTGGAAGGCACCCTCAAGGATCATCATTCCAGATTCTTTGTGGAAGCTTCCAAAGTAACTGGTGGTGGATTTTTTTCCCTGCATTTACTGAATTTTCATGTGTATTTATTATTAAATAGCTGGTTAGCAGCAGCTTACATTTCTTAACCTAGATGCTATGAATAATGTGTTTAGAGTATTGATCTTTCAAGTACCCTTAAGGTAGCTACTTTTGACTTGGAGATTTATATTTCATCTTCAATTAGAATAAGTCATAAAAATGTCTTCTTTACAATTCTCTTTGGCTTATATAAATCAGAAAGTATGTGAAATACATGGCAATTGGCAATGCTGTGTGTTTTCAGAGGTAAACTGGGAGTTAGGATTATGGGAGCTGGATGGATGTACCTGAGTGCAGGGAAACCCTCTTGCTGGATATGAGTGCCCTTCAGGAAAATAAAGTAGAAATGGTGAATGCATTTAAAGCTGACTATACTTTTTTCTGCCTGGTGACTTGACTTATTGAAGCTCAATATTCTTGAAATGGCCTGGGTTTGAAGTCACACTTCTCCAAACTGATTTTTTTTGCTCTATTGCTAAACCCAGCTAGAAAGAATAGGGCAGGAGGTTTTGCCAGGCTTGATTAAATTCAGTAAGATTTACTTCTTCCTTAGTTAAAAGTGGACAGAACTTTCCTTTCTGCTCTTGAGTGTTTAATCTCTGAGATCTCCTTCTTGGCCCAAGCATCAGTTGCTGCTCACAAACTCTTACACTGTAGCTTTATCCCCTCTTGTGCTTTTCATGCTGAAACATGTTTTCCTTTTTTATCCTGGTCATTCTTGCATTTGAAGGTACCTGAGGTTGTGTGGGTTTTTTTCTTTCTCCAGGTATATCCCAAGTGCTGGGGCTGGGGGAAAATGATGGGATGAAGAAATAATAATAATAATAATAACAACAGTAATAATAATAATAGTAATAGTAATAATAATATACAAGTTGCTGTCTGTTAGATTAGCTTTAGTGGCCAAATTCCCCTCCCTTTCCCAAATGCAGGCTGAGGGTTGCTGTGATATTCCTTATGGGTACAGAGCTTTCAGGGAAAATCCCCAAAGCCTTAATAATGCCATGATCATATCTGGGCATGGCTCACCTGCTGATCCTTGCACAAAGTTTGCTCTTTTCCCCTCTGGATGCTGAGAAATTCTCCCTTACAATTCAAATGGCAATTAAGAGTATTTCTTTTTTGTCCCCAGAATTTCAAGTTGCTTAGAGAACTCTGTGCCCAATCTTTCTGTGAAACAAATTGTATGGAAATAACACAGATCATAACTGGTTTTAGTGGTTTACCTTGGCATTATCAGGTGGCAGTTCTGTTGTGGTGCCCATTACAGCTGGGTAGCTCTGTGATGAGGTGAAGTGAGGGGCAAATGCAAGTTAAATGGCCTGTGATATCTATTTCCTAAGCTCTGATTTTATTCAGCAGCCTAAAACAGGGCAGGGAGGAGGAGGAGAATGCTTTACTAAAGCAGCACCTAAAATCCAGCTTCCACAAGTAGAATTATTGAAGTTTTTCTCAACAAATGTCTGAAGCTACAGCTGAAACAATTAGTTTACAAAGCAATTTGAGCTGGGTTTCTGCAGCCTGAATGCTCATCCCTCACCCTCTGAGGCTTTTGCCTCAGAAAGGCCACGCATTCTTGTAGAAACCCTCCCCTCGTGTCCTTGGCTGGCAGGGGGATTCCAAATGTTTAACAGAAAAATTGCTCTGAAATATTTATCCAGTAATTGCACTGAACAGCTTTTGCTCTCCAATTTAATCAAGTATTTTATCACCACTTCAGGCAGCAGATAATAGACCGAACGGAATATTTTGGATCTTACCCCTCTTGCATTATTCATGGTCCGTTGTCTCTGTTCTCAGCTTGCCAGATGAATTACTTGTGTTTCCAATAGTTAGGCTTGATTTATTCTTTTTCCAGCCTGTGTAATGCTTAAACAATTCCCAGGCAGATTTGGAAAATAACTTCCTGAAGACACAAAGTTTAGGATTGCATTGATCTCGCATGCACTGATGCATCAAACTGACACCATCAGTTTGAGGGCAGAGCTCACCAAGAGAGACTCATATTTGAAGACTCTAAGTTGTCTCTTCCACCAACCATTTTTTTTTTTCCCCTTTTACTGGCAATATTAAAAAAAACCAGTTCCTTTTAATCTTGCCCTGATGACTCATCTATACTTTGATACTCTAAGGCTGTTGAATACCAAAAGTTATAGACTCTGTTTTTTTGGCAGTAGAACTGAAATATTGGAGGGTTTGGCTGAAGGAACAGTGTCCTGGCAGAGTATCCTTGCACAGTGGGGGTAAAGGGGCTGTGAGGAGTTTGGGGGAATAAAGCAGGAGCTGGTAGCACTGGGAATTCACCTTTAGTATAAAAGGGAAGATTATTTGGCAAGGATCACAGCAGAAATAAAAATGGTGATTTGGTGCTGGAGAGGGTGTTTTGACCACTGTACTTCCCACTTTGAGCTGGGCAATCTATTTGTGCTTGATGTCCGTGTCAAATCCTTCCTAAGGAGGAATAAAGTTTATTGACTGGAGGAGGAATGCTGCCTGTGTGGAGGTATATGGATAAATCACTCACTGTGTACCTGAATTATCTCTTTTGGTTCTTTCCTACATGAAATCTTTCATTTGGAAGAGCTGAATGAGTACTTTAAGTGCTGTGCAAACAGAGGGCTGCGGTGAATAAAGCAGCAGCCACTTGAGAAAGGACACAGCCAGTTTGCATCATTAGTTCCTTTAAATAGAAAATAAAGTAGTTTTCAATTCAGAGATCAGTCTTGAGCAGCTCCTCATGCAGGAGGGTGAAGAGTGTGTGTGCTGCCTGTGTTGGGGAGCTGTTCTGCAGGGTCTGTTCTGTTACTCCTCTCTTTTTGGCAAATAGTTTTGTGATTAATTGAAGTGTTGCTGTACATCATAGAGAGGTGATCTCATAGATAAACTTGCTTAGAAAGCCTTTTCTCATTTATTGTAGCAAATTTAGCCAGGCATTTGAAACACTTGATTTTTTTTCATTGTTTCTCTGCCAGAAATGTTTTAACTGCACTGGAGATCTTTGTATGAGCCCATCATAACTTTTCTTATGAACTGTGAGCCAAGAAGCTGCTGCAGGTTGCACAGTTCAGTAAAATGTTTTTCCTGGCCTTGCTGCTCTAAGGAAATAGCTGTGGAAGTTTCCCTGGATTGTGATAAAGAGCAGGGAGTGATTAAATGGCAGGAGCAAGGATACCTGGAGAGGGTGGATGTTATGGGAGCCTGTCAGGAGCACCAAAACTGTGCTCAGTACTTGGTATTTGTGAGATTCACTGGGCTGGTAACAACACAGCACAGTCCAGGTGACTAAAAACTGGGACAGTGGAAGCAGGCATTGGTTTCCTTCCCCTGGCAAATTTGACTTGCAGTTGTAAAATGTTAAAATACTGTTGGTATCTGGGAAGAGGGAAAACTTAACATGAATAAAATAACTGGGAAGGGGAGGTTTTCCCTTGCTGAGCAATGTGCAGATGTGCCTGTGGAAGAGCAATGCTGAAGTGGCTTACTGTGATCCATTGCCTGCTCCCACAGGATGGGTTCTGAATTCCATTGCTGCACCTGTGCTCTGGTTAAGGGGATGGGGCTGACACCTCCATGCCTTTTTGTGGCCCATTAAAAAAATCCTGAAACACTGAGGTATGCTAAGGGTCAAGTGAATACTTTCAGGGCCACACAGGAACAGGTTTCAAGTCTGTGCCTGGCATTTAGAAACTGAAAATTCCATTTCGGTTTGGTTTTGATCCTCATCTCTTGTATTCACTTTCTGCTACCAAATCTGGCAGTGTGAATCTGCTGCTGAGTTTTCTGAAAACCTATGAGTTTGCTCCTGAGAACTGCAGCTGAGCCATTTCTTCTTTCTCTCCCAGGAATGCAGTTTGTTTCACCTATGCAGCTCTTAAATGTGTTATTCTTTAAGCTGGTGACTAGCAGAGGCATGCTTCACTCAGATTTTAAGCCCTGGTAGTCTTTGACTAAACTTTTCACTTTAACCCTGTAACTCTTTCCTAGAGTTATAAAGAGCAGGATTTAGCTTCTTTATTTTTCTCTGGAAAGATGATGGAGGAGTGCCTGTTGTGGGGATGTGCTGTGTGTGGTGCCATGAGCTGTGTTTTGAGATCAGGAGTGTGGTGGGGGACCTGGCCAGCAGGGCAAGGGCAGCCTCTGGTGTCCAGGACAGAAATCCCCAGCTGGCTGGTGACAGCTGAGGAAACAGCTGCAAGTGTAACCTGAGAGCTTGCCTCATCTGTGGCATAGCCCAAGCATGCATCCATTGTATTTTAGGACTGCTCTGAAGAAATAATCTTAATAAATCCAGATGACTGTGCTCTAGGAGTCAATTCAAGACAGGCTTGCTCACTGCATTTTGAAGGTGATTATCACTGCCTTTAGAGCCTACTGGGAGCTGACCCTTTTCCACTGTTCCCAGCAGACATGTGGGTGCTTAGACACTACTTGTCTCTGTTTCATTTGGGGCTAAAATGGGTTGCTGCTCTGAAAGTTGAGTTTAGATTTATGTGGGTCACTGATGTGCCTGTTGTCCATGTTGGCAGTATGGCTCCAGCTGTTTGGACACCTGTGTGTCAGGTGTGCAGCCACATGGATTATAAAAAAATTGGTTTAATTCCTACCTTTGGTTGTTTCCAAGCTAGGTTAAAAAAAGAAAAGAGAAAAAAAAATTTGGAAAACTGCACTCTGAAATCTGTAAGCTGTAATAAAGTCTGCCTTGTGCTGTAGGTGTGTAACTTCTACCAGTTGGTTGTTCCATACAGTGAACTGGATGGGGGTCTCTGTAAGGGGGGGAAAATAGGAAATACAAATGCACTGACCCAGAAGAATGAAGCAAAACAGTCCTCTTGGTCATCTTTGGCTTTGTTGTTGGTGTTGTTTTGGTGTATTAATGTTTATAAAGCTTTGGGGTTACTTGAAGCCAATAATTTTTCATTCATAGTTAAAAAAAAATTAAATTAAAAATTCATTTGTGTCTTAGTAGCATGAATATTCATGGACTTCCCCAGCAGTGCCATTGGTAGCTCATGAATTTGCTCTCCATCTTGCTCCTGTTGATAGCTGGTAAGCCGCTGCCAGCTGAAGGCTTCAGAAATGTTGTTGTAGCCACACAAATCATACATGCTGTCAGCAGCAGCTCTGAAATCAGCCAGCTGACTCTGTCTGCCCTCTCCTGTTGGTGGAGCTTGTCCCTTGGCTGTGGTGGTCCCTTCTGAGGTGGCCCTGGTGACTTCATGGAGATGATCTCCCTCTGTGCCCACTGTGAAGCACCGGTGGCTTTCCTTGGCACATTAAGGCAAAAGAGCTGCTGCAATGAGCAGCAAAGCACTGACAGTCTACACTGAAATTTAAGATAAAATCAGTAAAGGAGACCTTTAAAAACCCATCTGGAATTCTGATTTGTTCTCCAGCTGTGCCAGGTTGGCTGCTTCTACACGGCCCAGGACTGTAAACTCAGCTGCTATGGCGAAAGGGAGGAAAAATGGATTCCCAGGATTGATTTGCAGGAGATCTTGGAGGGTTTTTTCTCTTGTAATGTGGTAAAATAGTATAGGAAGCATTCATTGTGGTAGTACTTGAGCCATTTCTATCATGTGAGATCCCTTTTAAGGAATCTGGAACATCTTTGCTTGGTCTCAGACTCCTCTTGTTCCCAGGTGCTGTAGCACATGGAGAGGAGACCCAAAGGTGTCAGTCACCCAAATGACTTGTGAAATGCACTTTCTGTGAAGAGCAAACACTGACAACCAATTTAAAGCTTCCTCTATAATCTCCACCTTTTCCTGCTGTTCCCAAGGAGCAGACAAAGGCAGCTCATCACTTGTCTCCTTGAGTTTTCCAGGTCTTAACTGTTAACAAGAAACTTCAGAGTGTTTCATTCAGGGGCTGGCCTGCAGAAAGCCTGTGATTGTGGCTGTAAATCCGCTGCTGTGTGATCTGGACCTTTCATCCTCATGCCAGCAAAGCACAAGAGCTTGGTGCTTCAGAGATGGGGTGTGGAGGGAATGTCGTGCTGAAGCACCTGCTGAGCAGAGGTAGTTGGCAAAATCTGCAGCTGTGGCTGCTGCTGCAGGAGGCTTTGGTGTCACAGGCTTGCAAAATGGTTATTCCACGAAAATTTGTGTGTGTTGGGCAGAAGGCATTCCTAGAAGGAGAAAAGCAGCTGTTTGAACTTGGCAGCTTATGACTCACTGATGCCCTAACAATCAATTTAGGCACACTGAGTTGTTAAATGATGTCTTACTGTTTGCTTAAGTACTTCATTTGGGATCTTTGAAGGAATCACATGGTGGAATAGGTGGGAAAACATTCCCTTCATAGAACTTAGCCAGCTGTCATGTGGTTTTTGAAAAGCTCCTTGCTCTAACCTAGCATTCATTTGAGCTAGTCTGCTGTAAATGGATGTGAGTGGGGCACAGGAGCCCCTTTCAGGCAGCAGCAAATGACTGAACCTCTGCTGTGTTTTCTCCTGGAGCAGTAAAAACCTAAAGCAACATTTCCAACTTGGAGCTGATGGGCTCCAATGCCCTTTGCCAGAATGTGCCACAGGCAGTCTCAGAGCCTGGGGTTGTAGAAGTGGAGCATGAAGGGTCTTGCTCAGTTTCTGTACTTTTCAAGTACAGAAAATTGGTTGTCTGCTTGGCTGCTGCAGCTCCTGTGCTGCTCAGGTTCCTCAGTGGTGGTTCCAGGGTCAAGCTGTCCCGTTGTCCTTCACAGATGACCTTGGATGTGTGATGCCAGGCTGGATGCAGGTTGGACTGCAGTTCCAGCTGCTTGTCTTGCCCCTGTTGTTCATAATAAAGTGGATATGGTGGCCCAAGCAGTGCTCTGACAGCTCTAGCCTGTTAAATCTAAGTGGTTGTTTCTCTGGAGTCTCCCCCATCCTCCCCACTGAGCATGTCTCTGTCAGATGGAAAAGGTGCCACATGTCAGCTAATGATTTGCTTAATAGTGTGGTTAAGCACCAGTGCAATCAAACCAGTGACAGAGTTAAAATTATCTCCTAATTAGACTGAGAATTAAAGAAATCCTGGCTTATGGGAAGAGGAGGGAAGCAGGGAAAGAGTTTGCATTTAAATGCAGTTCTAGGAAGGTTTGGGGCACCAAAAGAGATTCGTGTCACCCCATTAAGGTGAGCCTGACACTTGTGTGAGCTACCTCTAGCCAGATCAGAATGAGCATTTTTAAGCCTCTTGCTGGGCTGTAAATAGTGTGAGAAAAGCTTATTGAAATCTGTTCGGGGCTGTGCAGGCTTTATTTCTGTTTATCTTTGTAAATTCCATTTACACAAGGTCCACAAGTCCTGATTTTTCTTACCCAGCCACCACCTGCACCTAAGATGTGTCAGAGGTGTCATGGTTCTGTGCAGGACTGTTAAAGGGGGGTAGAGGGGCAGTTTTGTACCCAGGTACAAGGTGGGCCTCTAGAAAACTGCAGGGTTTTGTGGTTTGGTAGCCTTGAGGTGGCTGCAAAGGAGTCCCCAGGGACCAACTCCCTGGAAAAGAGCTGCCATGACTCCTTTAAAGGTGGATGGATCAGCAAGGGAGTGTTCTTACTTCCTGCTGGGATTTCTGCAGAATGTTGGGGGTTTTAGACATCAGAGGAGCTGCCTCTGTCCAGGGAAATTACAGATCCAACGCTTAGCTAAGAGGAGTGACTTTTACAAGATGCTTTGCTAGAGCTTGCTTTTTTTGGAGAAGCCAGGTATTTAATCTTCCTTAGGTGGGGTTTTCCATCTGGAAGATGCAGAATTCCAAAAAAGGAGTTTGATATTAATTAATAATCAATGTGCATGAGAAGGTTCCCTCTGGCAGATGTCATCCTCTGAGGTGCCACACGCTCTCCTACAAACTTGTCAATGCATTTCTCACCAGCCTGCAAAACCAAAGGAGTGGTGGTTGCTCACTGGTCTGGGAGATGATGCTTCTGAATGTTTCAGTGTTCTGGAGGGTGGAGGTTTTGTTAATCCAGAGAGTCATGGTGTCAAATTCATGACACTTAATGTTTTAAAGATGGATTTAAATCCATCTTCCCTGTCTACAGAAGGTGAGAAGAACAGCAATTATTGCTGATCAGACTTATTTATTATGTCTGCTAGTCTGTCTGGGTTGTTAAACATGCTGTATATATTAATAGCAAATAACATCTGAGAATCAGAATAGCTCTCACAAATGTTTCCAAGCCAAGGACCAGAAGACTGTGCTCTAGACTGTAAAACTATTAATGTCTCTCTTTGTTTCTGTTAAAAAGTTGAAATACTGTGTTTTTTGAAGTATCTGGTGGCCCAGCCCCTTGCTGGAGGTAGGGGCTTGTGACAACTTGGTGATGACCTTGTTCAGAAAGGCTGGAACAGGCCAAAGCTTCCCACTTCCCCCTCTTTCCAAATACAGCATAACTTCATAAACACCTCGTTAGCATTTGCATGCTGAGAACCTCTCAATACCAGAAAAAAAACTCAGGTGAACCTTAATTCTGTTCCTCTTGGCTGCAGGCATATTGGAATGAATCTTTCTGGGTTCCTAATGTAGAAAAGAAATTTATCCCCAGAGGAGAAGGGTGTGCCAGTCACCCACCATTCAAGCGTGGTTCCCAGGCTGTATTCAAACTCTTGCAGTTGTAACTTTGCCTGAATTCTTTTCCCAAGTTTATAGTGATATTCTTAAATTACAGGAACACAGTGTAAAGATGAGATTTTTGCCTTTTTAAACTGGCTTCAAAACACTCAAGGCTGTGCAAAAGGGCAAGATAAAATTTGGGGAGGGGGCTGTTTCCTCTAGGACCTCCTCATTCATGATGGCACAAGGTCATTGCAAATGCCACTGCAGAAATGGTGTTTTGTCTGTACACAGTCCACGTGGGATGTCCTCTGGCTGAGTGGATTTGCTGGGTTCTTACATTCCTGAGCAGATACTGCAGCTGGTGCAGTGTCCTGCAGCGTTGTAGCAGGGCTGTGACCTGTGTTCCTCCTGTTTCCCTGCTCTGGGCTCATCTAGCTACTGCTTTCCCAGCTGTGCTTTGTGCATGTTTTTAGTTTCCATCGTGGCAGTTTCCTCTCAGAAATGAGTGATCTTTGATACTTAGTCTGGACTTGATCTAAGTGTTTCTGGTTTGCGTGTCTGCAACAGTGGTCTGCTTTCCCACTGAGCATTTTTTTTTTGCCTCCAGAGCTCTTTATGATTCTCCTAGTATTTGTCTGGACAGCCACTTACACTACTCCCAGCCAGCTATTTTAGTGCTTCTCTTAATGCTGTCTCAAGGGCTAATGTGTTTGCACTGCTGTGCTGGGAAAGCATGCAAGGTTTCAGCTCTCCTAGGTGGTTCCATCAGGCCTCCTGCTCCCGAAAAGGATAAGCTCTTTGCTTGGAAATGCCTGGGCCTCATACCTAAACTCATCACCTTGCTGCTCTCTGTCTGATTTTACCAATAATTTTGTCTATACTAAAAAAAAACAAAAAAAACCCTGTGAAAAGAGGGATCTGCTTTCGATGTCTCGTGAGTTTTTGTGGATGTGCAAGCTTTTAGCAGAGCCTGTTGGAAAGAATTGTGACTAGCAGCTGTGGCAGCTAGCTGTGGTTCACTTACAAGTTGTTTGGATCCAGTTCACCCATCAGCAAAGCAGTGTAAGCAGGGAAGGATGAAAGAAATGGATTGTAATGGAGGCCCAGCCCTGAATCACTCTTCCTTTATGTCTGGACCTTCTGAGTTGTTGATGCGTATTTTGGGGATGATTTCAAGCTGCACGTATCAGCTTTTCAAGCACATATCAGCTTTTCAAGCTTTTTTTCAAGCTGCACATACCAGCAGATTTCACAAGCTTAGAAAACCAGGCAGAGTCCTACCAGCACATCAGCTGGGGAAACTTGTTCTGTCCATTGTTTGTTCACCCCACACAGCCAAAATAATTTAAAAAATGAAGGAGAGAGAGAGAGACTTTTGTATGGGCAGATAGTGACAGGACAAGAGGGAAATGGGTTCAAACTGCCAGAAAAGGCAGGCTTAAATGGGATGTTGGGTAGAAATTCTTCCCTGTGAGGGTGGGGAGGCCCTGGCACAAGTTGCCCAGAAAAGTTGTGGTTGCCCCATCCCTGGAAGTGTCCAAGGCCATTCTGGATGGAGCTTGGAACAACCTGGTCTATGGAAGGTGTCCCTGCCCACAGCAGGCTTTAAAGCTCCTTCCAGCCCAAACTAGTCTGAGATTCTGTGATTCTCTCTGGCCTCTTAAGGCTATCCTCATAGAGGAACAGAAACCTGGGATTCACAGTTGAAAGAGCTTTAAGTCATCATTAGCATTGGATCAAAGGAAAAGTCCTGCTTCCCAGGGCTATGTAGTGCAGTGAGAAAGCATTAAAAAGGTTCTTGGAAAGAAAGTGTGGAGAGTATCTGATTGTGTGTGAGCTCAGCCAGCCTCCTCCCTTGGATTGAAAGCATATGTTTTGAAGGATGTTTTGAAGTCCTTACCTTGATGCCTGTCGCTTTGTGGCTTCTCCACAGAGGCTTTTTTTGCTCTGTTTTGTGCACATATTTAATTTTCCAGAGAAGAATGGTTCAATTTTTATTAACTAACTGAGACTGTCAATGAAAATACAAACTGTAAAGGTGTCACTGACAGCTTGTATAACTCGGAGCCAAATTGTAAATTGCCTTCTTCTAGACCACTGAACACCTATCACAGTGTATTAAACCCAGTTTAATTGATTTGGAAATGCTTTAAGGAAGTGATCAAGCCAAAGATCTCTTGTTACTTTCCATTCCAAATCCCTCTCTCCCAGGATAATCTCTTTTCCCAGGATTCTTCATTCTTAAATGACCTTAATGACTAGAAAAATGTATTTTTTTTTCTAGTATTTTTTTTTCTAGTGGTTCATTTCCAAGGCTTCTCAATCTCTCTTAATATGAGGTAAGCCTCAGCCTTCATATAGGAAAGAAGTGTGGACTGCAAACCCTTTGCAACATGTGTGATTTACAGTTCATAATTGGGCAAGTAGTTCAAATTGGCTTTTTGGGACTGGCTGTTGAAAATGGACTTGTTTTGTGTTGGATCCTCCTTGTGTCTTCTTCTTTGGATGAAGCTGCAACAGTTTTTTTGGGGAAAAAAACCCTGTAGGTAAAGGTGTAAACACAGTATATAATATGTTCTGTGCTTTTAAAACAAAGTGAAAATACTTGAGCTGAAACAATTTGAAAAATTTCAATTGAAATCCTGCTAAAACAAGCCTTGTAATCCAGGGATAGAAAATTTATAGAAAACAGTATTTTTAACACAGAGGTGGAATGAAATGTTTGGGTGATCCTGGTTTATCACACATCCTGGCAGTGATTAACTTGGTAAGTTAGGGGAATTCTTAGGTCTGTTTTTCTTTGAGATTCTTTAGTGATCTTAACTTGGATGCCTGGGCTTCATCATCATTTAAACTAAAGGTGGGTTTGTGCATAGTACATGTCCATAAACCCTGTTTTGACTGGTTTTGCCAAGGCAGAGGAGGGAGGTTTGGGAGGGGACAGAGTGGCCTGGTGCTGCAGGTGGCCTTAGGTGGCACCTAAAAGGGAGCAGCAGCTCTAGCTGAGACATCCAGCCTCTCATCCCCACTGGCTCAGCCCAAAGGAGTGATGGATGTGACTGTGCTTGGAGGGTGGCACTGGCTGTTGGATGAGGTGATCGACTTCAGTTTATAGATTTCCCAAAACTTGATCTGTTTGTGCCTGAATTGTGCTTTCATGCATTTGAGCGTAATTGCATTTGGTTTTGTAGTGCAGTAATGCCATGCAGGAGATGCTCAAATGAATAGCTCAGAGCTATTAGGAGATGTTATTGCAGTCATTCCCTTTATCAATGGTCAATTAAATAAAAACCTTTTGATCCCTAGGCCTCCTGCTTATCTTGCCAGAGAGGATGAAGCAGTGAGTGTTCCAGTCAGCCCCACTTGCTGCCAAGGCTGGGGTTTGGGGAGCAGTCCCACAGGTGATAAAAGCTTTTCCTCCTCCAGAGGGGCCAGAAGAAGTTTGTGTTTCTGAAACCATGCACAGAATGCTGCAGGATACCCTAAGGGTGCTGCTTGTGCTGTACAGAAGGGGTCAACCTCACTTTCCTGTGGTTAGGGAGATGGAACACCTCTGCTGTGAGGAAAGGCTGGGAGAATTGGGATTAGTCAGCCTGGGGAAGAGAAGCTGTGAGGTAACCTAATTGGCTTCCCAGGACATGAAGGGAACTTACCAAAAGAGACACTATTTACAGAGGGAATGGCTTTAAACTGCCAGAGGGCAGGATTAGGTGGGATGTTGGGAAGAAATTCATCCCTGTGAGGGTGGGCAGGCCCTGGCACAGGTGCCCAGAGAAGCTGTGGCTGCCCCTGGATCCCTGGAAGTGTCCAAGGCCAGGTTGGGCAGGGCTTTGGAGCAACCTGGGATAGTGAAAGGAGTCTCTGCCCATGGGTAGAGGGGGTGGAACAATATGATCTTGAAGGTCCCTTCAAGCCCAAACCATTCCAGGATTCTGTGATTTTATGACCCCCTCCTCTCCCAAACACACCAGGTGAGATGAGCAGGGAAAAGCTGAACTGGGAAACCTTCAGAACTGAATTTAACAGTGAGTTAAGCATCAGGTTCAAAATTAACATGTTTGTGTTCTTCCTGCACATTATTAGTGTGTCAATAAAGATCTGGCTCTGCAGAGCACTCATGCCTTTCACTCATACTTTAACTTCTGCCAAGTTGCCTCTCCAGGCACGTACCTATGGCACACAGGAGGTGAGCATTGCACCATCTCCTCTCTCAGGGCACAGGAGGGAGGCCATCCTGCAAAATAAGTAAAAGTACATCGTTAACCAAAGGACATTAAACATTAACATACAGGGATATTAAGTTTGCATGTAAGTATCCTTGATCTGTGGTCTGGTAGCACAATGAAATGGAGTTCTTTTATGGCTTTAAAACATTCATATGTTTTTATTGGAATTTTTTTCGTTTCCTTCTGCTGCTCTAGTCATGCCAGGGAACGTAAGGTATTTAGAAGCCAGAGTTGCACAGTAACAATCCTTGTGGCAGGCAGTGTATCCAGGGGGAGAACATCAGGCATCCACCCTTAATCAACTGGAGGATTCTTCCAGGGCTTCATGAGATGTGTGTGGGACTAGCAAAAGGATTGGTTTTTACTCTACTAATCACACCTGGTGTTAAACTGCTGCAAACTGATTATAGAAAGCAGGGAAGAAAGCCAAGTAGAACATCCTACACTTTTGTATTTCTTCCAGAAAAAACCTGGCCAGTGTTAATTGGCTGCAGGTATTCCTAGCCAAACTTAGTTTTTTGCTTAGGAGTCGAACTGGTGAGAATCAGAGTATCTATAAAGCTTGTCTGGCACTTCTGGACAACACTTTTAAACTTCCCTGCTAAGTGCCTCATGGAGGATTCAATCCTGAAGTGAGTTTGGCCTCTATGCTCCCCCTGTAAGGCTCGTAATCCAAGAGAAGGAACCACTTTCTGTGGGCTGACTGGATGTGCCTTTGTGGGAACAGCCTCTTGCTGTCTGAGAGTACTTACCTTTCTGTTCCACCACTTTTTGGAGCAAACCCAGGTGTAAGGCTAGCCAGAGAGATGAGGTTTTTTTTGTGTTGTGCTTTCCTGCAGAAAGTCTGCAAGAGCCTGCTGTGTCTTTTCAAGAGCTGAAAGCGAGGTTCCTTCGATTCTGAGTTGACTTCCCTGGAAAACCAGTGCAAGTTGGCTGCTCCCCAGCAACACTGAGGCAGAAGGAACTTCCTTGCACTTGTGGGAATCTCACTCTGTAACTCTGCTTGTTTCATTCTCGATGCTGGAAGTGCAGGGATGTCAGTGAAGTGCTGTTTCCTCACCAGGGAGGTCTTTTTGCAGTGGGAGAAGAGGGGCAGGAGCTCTCATTTTAAACTGCCTCTAACAGAGAGTTGCCTAACTAAAGGAGTTGCCTAATGGGGTTGGTAAGTGCTAGAGGAAGGAAAGCAAACAACAGCTAAGCTGCCCTGGGGGAATCTGAGGGGAATCCATCTGATGCCTTCTCTCTTAGTTATGCAGTTCCCAGCTGTGTGTGGCTGAGGCAAAATCCCTGAAATCAGTGAGCTCAGAACTCATTGAATTCTTCAAACTTGTTTAAAATAGTGGTTGACAGCCCCCTTAATTTTGAGAAAAGAATTATTAACCTTTTCAGTAAGATTCAAGTGATGAATCTGGAAATTTGAGAAAGGAATTTAGCTCTCAGGTTTCAAAGCTGACCCAGGTTTAAATGCATCCGAGTGTTTTGTTTGGGTTCTGTGATTCAAGGGAATTAAAATTCTTAGCTTTTTTTTTTCCTGGTAACCATGAGGATTGTATTAAAGAAGTGGAATCCAAACCATCCTGCCCCAGTAAAGCAAAAATATTTTCATGGTGAAACTGTGATCTGGCATCAAAAGCTGTCAGGGAGAAGTTCCAGCCCTGTTTTGTGTTGTCTGTGAGAGGTAGGAAGGACTGTGTGAAGGCTGGATGAAAGAGGGAGTGTGAGGATTGGTGTACCCTGCCCATCACCTGTCTTAAGTTAGGAGTAGGGTAATTCTCTGTACGTTGTTGGTACCTGCATTAAAATTAAGACTATAGACTGAGAGAAGGTTTTGGTTTGTGGTTTTGATTTGGTTTTTAGTTGGGCAGAAAGTGATGTGGGTGGTGGCAAGGGAAGCACTTGTTAAAAGCAATAGATTCTGCCTGACTGATGTGCTTAACATGTCAGCTCAACTTTTTCCCTTTTTATTACCTCCTCTTCCCTCTGGTCTCCCATAGGCTCTACCAAAGCCATCAAATGCAGTGATATTCCTGCTCAACAATAGTTCCTGCTGCAACCCCTTCTTTCAGTATCTCCACAGCAGCAGTAATGCCTGGGAGAAAGGCACAATGGAGGGATGAGGAACAATTACTTCAAAAAAGGCTTTTTCCCTTTTGTGCAGAGAATTAATCTTCTTCCTACCCCCTCCTCTTCCTGGACACTGTGGATTACCTGCTTCTTTTTAGGCAGATGGGCAAAGGAAGCAGGATGAGAAGCGAGTATTTATAGCTCACCTCCTGTTTATGTTCCCATCCTAGCAGATGTGACAGAGCTTTGTACTAATGCTGGAAGAAGAAAAAATTCAGGCAGAAACCAGAACTGAGGCAAACGCAGATCGTTTGCTAATGCAGAGTTCATACAAAGTGCTTCCAAATGTAAAGAATAACACTTCCCACATCTTGCTGGCATTGCCTTTTTTTTTGTGTCCATCTGCAGCCTGATTTTAAGACACAGAAGAAAAAATCCGTGAAGGATAGCACTGCAGTTCAGATGGGTTCTCGTTTGCTTGACCTTCATCCACATGAAACACTGCTCTGTGGAGGCAGTGAGCGCAAAATGTTCTTTTTGGTGCAAAATCTGACCTCTTGAGTGGGATGGAGTAAGGGTGTGCTGTCAGAGAAAGAGAGGAATGAGTTCAAGCCAGTGGGATTTAATCAGACAAGTGTTTGGCTCCTGGGAGACAAGCTGTACGATTGAAAAAGGCAGCAGTTTGGACTTAGAGAAAATTGTGCTCAGAAGTTTATGGCTTGTTGCTATCACTGCCAGGGTGTTGGATCCCAGAAACCTGGGTCTTTTGATCTTTCTGTGCTTTCTGGCACTGACCCCCTGGAGAACACTGCTTTTGATCTGGGGCCTTGGAGAAAGCTTCCAAATTTGAGTGATGAAGTTAAAATCACAGGTGTATAGTTAAGTAGAAGTGTGTGCTTTCACATGGCAAAGGGTTTTAAATTTGAGGTTTTTATAGTATAGTAATAGGTATGGGACAAGATGAAGGATTTTGGGAGGTGTCTCTTTCAGGGTTCATCTTCCTTCTTCTTCATGGGTTTCAGGCAGTAGTTTCTGGTTGTGTCAGTGCCACACTGAAGGCCATGGGAAGCTAGTTATTGGGTTAAAAGAATAAAAAATATAGGTGGTAATTCTCTATTGGACTGTTTAGCTTTGAGACCTTGTAGCAGCTGGATCTTCCTCCATTTTCCTCACTTCTAGCAGGTGGCTAGAAGTGTTGCTGAACTTTCTGTACTTTAGGTAAGATTTAATGAACAACCAAGCTTGAACATGAGAAAATCCATTTCCTTCGTGTATTTTTTAATCCTGGCTCTGAGTGAAGACAGAAGAGATTCCAGACAAACCACTAATTAATTAAGTGGTACAAACACCCACCACTGTTACACCAAGGCACAGCTCTTGGGGACAGGGGCTTTTCCCACTGTGTTCATTCTCCAGCCAAATCCCAGGGGCTTTGCAGTGTGAGCAGTCCTCTTGCCAGGGCTGTTTTATCACATCCCAAACTCCCAAACAGCAGCCTGGTATATTCCTGGAGGGAAATATGGAAATACTACATAGGTGTATTGGCTATGTAAATGTGTCTAGAGACCACAGCAAGAAGGTGGAGAAGGTCTTCCATACAGGGTTGCAAATCCCTGTTGTAAAATTTGGCTCAATTTCAAAGAACGATTGAGTTTTTTGGGTTTTTTTTAATATTTTTTTTCTCACAAAGAGGGATCCTGGAAGCGGGCAGTGGTATCCAGGCACTTCTGAAAGAAAAGAAGGTGCGGGTGAGAGCTGCAGGCAGACATCTCCAGTGGCAGATAGGCCTGGAGATGGAGTGGCAAATAGACCTGGAGATGGAGTGGCAGATAGACCTGTTTTGATCCTTTGGAGGTGTCTGAGGAAGGCAGGGAGGATGCTGAGGAGGAATTAGCTGAAGTTGGCAGGGTGCTGGCGGCGGCCGGGTCCCTCATAAGGCGCCGCCATCTTCCCCTCGTCACCCCGCTGCCCTCAGAGCCCCTCATGAGGGACTGCTGTGGCCTGGGAAGGTCCTGTGAGTGCTCAGAGCCCCACACTGGCTCCTTTGTGAAGGGTTTTATTGGCAGACTGGTTTAATGGGGCTGGGAGGGGTCTCTGTGAGGGCTGTGTGAGGTCTCTGATGGTTGTATGGGGTGCCATGGGGTTGAGAGGTCTCTGTGAGGGTTATGTGGGGTGTCATGGGGCTGAGAGGTCCCTGTGAGGGTTATGTGGGGTGCCATGGGGCTGAGAGGTCCCTGTGAGGGTTATGTGGGGTGTCATGGGGCTGAGAGGTCTCTGTGAGGGTTATGTGAGGTGTCATGGGGCTGAGGTGTCTTTGTGGAGGCCTCTCTGATGGTTGTAGGGGGTGCCATGGGGCTGTGGGTTTTCTGTGGGGACTGTGTGGGGTCTCTGGTGCTGAGGTGTCTCTGTGATGGCTGTGTGGGGTGCCATGGGGCTGAGAGGTCTCTGTAGGGGCTATGTGGGGTGCCTGAGGCTAAGTGGTCTCTGATACCTGGGGTATCTGTGGCTGAGGGGTCTCTGAAAATTGTGTGCCATGTCATGGGGCTGAGGGTTCTCTGTGATGGTTGTGTGAGGTGTCTGGTGCTGAGGGGGGTCTCTGATATTTGTGGTATCATGGGGCTGAGGTGTCTCTGTGAGGGTTATGTGGGGTGTCATGGAGCTGAGGCATCTCTGGTATCTGAGGTGTCTGATGCTGAGGCGTCTCTGCGATGGTTGTGTGAGGTGCCATGGGGCTGTGGGGTCTCTGTGAGGGCTGTGTGGGGTGCCTGAGAGCTAAGCGGATCTCTGATATCTGGGGTATCTGTGGCTGAGGGGTCTCTGGAGGTTGTGTGCCATGTCATGGGGCTGAGGGTTCTCTGTGATGGTTGTGTGGGGTGTCTGGTGCTGAGGAGGTCTCTGATATCTGGAGTGTCTTGGTGCTGAGGGGGCTCTGGAGGCTGTGTGGGGTGTCATGGGGCTGAGAGGTCTCTGATATCTGGCGTATCTGTGGCTGAGGTGTTTTGTTTGGGGCTGAGGGGTCTCTGAAGGCTGTGTTGCTATGGGGGTCTCTGTGATGGTTGTGTGGGGTGTAATGGGACTGAGAGGTTTCTTTGAGGAATGTGTGGGATGTCATGGGGCTGAGAGGGGTCTCTGATATCTGTGGGGCATCTCAGGAGGCTGAGAGGTGTCTGGGGTTGAAGAGTCGCTGATCTCTGTGGGGTGTTTGGGGCTGAGGGGTCTCTCTGGGGTACCTAGGGGATGAAGCATCTCAGTGTGCCCCAGTGTCCAAGGGGATTCTGAGCTGAGCTGGATCCTGGATAAAAGGTTGTGTTAGGGGGAAAGCCTTCATTTCAGCCTGTTCCTTGATATTATCTGCTTTAATTGGCAAGTAAATCAACTTTCCCTTAGTCCAGTCTGTTAAGCCAGTGGTGGCTGATCTCCCTGCCTTTATCCTTTTATCCTGCGTCCTCCTGTCCTGTTCTTGAGCAGTGAAGGAGCAGCTGGCTGGGCAGCTGGCCCCAGTCAATCCCTCACAGCTCAGTGTACTTAAATCCAGTCTCAGCTTATGTGCTGGTGCAAAAACACTGGCTGTGTTGGGAAATCACACATCAATCCCTCAGACAACAGATTTGGTCAGGACATGGTTTTACCCTAAAACTCCTTTACTTTGCAAACAGCTGGTTTGAAGGGGAAGAAGGAAAAGGGGAAGACAGAAAGGGACTTTGATAATTGAAGTGCTGTTCAAGAGAGACCAAAACCTAACAGATTAACAGGAGCAGAAATGAGGAAAAGACAAATAAATGGAGCCCTTCGGCATGTTTGAGGTGGGTGGCTTGGGTTGCTGTGGCTGCTTGGGGAGGCTCGCAGCAATTTTCATCACTGAGATTCCAGCCTGGAGGTTTTGGGATAACCACTTTTAGAGCCAGGAAAGGCATTCAATGCTTCATGCAGCAAAAGTCAGGATAGAGAGGAAAATAGCTGTTTTCTTGTTGGAAGAGGTGAGCTGCTTGGTATCAGACTTAAGGCAGTCTCATATAAAGGTGGCCCCTCATAGTTTGTAAAATAGATGTTGCCAGAAGCACTTGCAAAGGTGTCTCTTAAATGCTTTACTTTGTTGTAAGAAATTTTTATGCAGAGAATGCTCTGTTTTTCACAAAAGCTCTACAGTTCTTGCTGCACTTGTACTCCAGGTAATGAGTTAGCATCATGTTTTATTTGGGTTCTAGAGTAACATGTTCACTTCTTTTCATGCTTGGGGTGTTTTGGGTTGTTTTTTTCTTTTTTTTTTTTTCCCTGGCCAACTTCTTTTCTGATTTTAATTAGGGTTTGGAGACTCAGTCTCCTAAAGTTGTTAGGATTCCATCATTGATAATTACATACCTGGAGAACATCTTTTTCCATCAGAGAGCACTCACTATAAGGCAGATTTTTCCAGCAAGGCTTTGATTAACTTTGTCACCCAGGTAGTATTGAGAAAGCTACATTAGGACCTATAGAGATGCTGTTGTTTTTACCTTTGGGTTGTCTAATACAGACCTGGACAAGGCTGGGGGAAGCATTAGTTTTAGGCAAAGGACTGGGACTTTTTTCCTCTTGCTCCTTTAATCATTTTGGGAGCACAGCTGCTGCATAACCCTGAGCCTCTTAAGATGCATCTTACTGCAGATAAGGCAGGAAATGAAGGATCTGATGGATGTGGAATGTGAATTCCTGCATGTGTTCTTGTGAGACCCAGGAAGTTATCCTAGTGCTTCAAGCTTCTCATGGCTTTGGTGCTTTTCACACTCCCAAGTATTGCTTATTTTGGGAGAGGTGGACAAGTCTGCCTTGACTGAAATTTGGATGCAGTTTGTCCAGACTGTTGCTGGGTGGGGGGTGAGCTGTTGGTTGTTTGCCTGAGGGTCAGATCTGGTCAGTAAAACTTGAAATGAGTTCCTCTCTCTGCCCTGTGCTGCTCTGATCCCCAGCTTCAGCCTTCTGACACCTTTCTGTAGGAAGCTGTTGAACCTGCAGACATTGGATAATGGCTTCAAACATTCCTATCCATCTCAATTTTGAAACAGGAATAAAAATGATGGATGACTCCTTAAGCTCTTGCTAGCCTCAGATGGCATATCATGACATCTTGGTCTCTGCTCAGTTTTGAGTTCATTTTTTGCTTTTTTTTTCCCTTCCTAGCCAGTAGAGCCTGTTTTTGCCAATAAGGAATTGTACCAGCAGCACAGTTCAGAGCTGCAGGAGTGACAGATACGAGTGTTTTAACAACATCTCTCCTGTCAAATGCACTGGCAGCACCCTGCTGGGGAGGGGAGTGCTAAGGAAACAGAGGGGTTCAGCAAGAATTTTGCAAGGGGTTGAGTCTGGGGAGACCTCAGCTTTTTGATGAGTCACCTAACATGCCCTGGTTTTTTCAACCTGTTTTGCCTTTTCCTGTTCTGTTTTATGAGGGCAGGAGGCTTCTGGAGTGAGCTTGTATCTGTCAGATACTCATAGCCTTGAGGTAAAGTCTGCATGTGCTACCTGATAATATCTTCCAGCTAAATGGTTATTTTGCAGTGGGATAGTGCTGGGTTTAGGATGTTCTGAGAACTGCATTTTTGGGCTGCCTGCACATCTGAGAGAGGCAGAATCCTGCTGTGCAGTGATTGAAAAATGGATTAATTACGTTGTCTAGAAGAGGAGAGTGAAGCAGTAAAAACCTCACATCAGTGCTGTGCCAGGTAAAACAGGTCTGTAAACAGTCTTTGGGGTAGTGCTCTCTGACTGAGGTGGGTTTGTGTCTCACTGAGTAAATTCTGCCCACTTGTTTTTGTGTCTGGTACTATTTTTTGAAGGATTGTAATTCCCCTACTTAGGTGAAAATTGGTCCTGAAAAATCAATTTGCGTGTGGCCCCACATCTGATCCTTGAAGCTTCTGACTTTGTTAAAAATATAATAGTAATGCCAAGACACCAGAGCTAGATTTGTACAGTATGTGGGGCTGTAGCTGTGTTTTTCTCAGATACTTTTGAGTCTAAAACCTGTCTTTTTTCAAGCAGAAGGGGTAGTCCTGGTTGCTCAACAGTAGCACATGGTGTCAGGGAGTCAAGAAGACTTGATTATTTCACTTGCAAAAAGGCAAAATTAGCCTTTGGTTCCTGACACACAGGTGTTTTTTGCAACATTACTTTTGTTGAAACATTCAGCTTCCCACTTGAGTTACAGCTGTTTGGTGCCCACTTCTTTTCCTGTGTCTGATTTGACCCTGGGAAGCTGAAAATGCAATTGAGAGCAGGCAAATTGAAAATGACTGATTTTCATTGTCAAAACTGATAGAAATGAAATATAGGTACCGCACATATCACAGTGAATTTCTAGAGCTGCCAATGCAGTGATCATCAGGGCCAAAGGTCCTGCTTTCAAGGAAGATTAGTGGAAACTATCCTTGGTTTGGATATCAGGCTTCAGAGGACAAGGGAAGTAACAATTAAAGCCATTTAAAGTAGATTATCAAAGTCACGAAACACAGAGGTTTGGGCAATTTGGCAGAAAAATAATCAGCAACCTGGGTTTTGTTTGCAAACTTCATTAGAAATTTACTTAAACAAGTCCTCCCTGTAAGATACCTTTATAAAAACGTCAGTTTGGCAGCTGTGTTTTAGCAATCAGCAAGGAAAAAATATCCCAGACCGTAGGAATGTCCAAATTGGACAACAGCTGTTGAAAAATCTGAGGCTAGCCACTGAAATACAAACCACCAGAGACAGGTGAGAGCTGGTGTGTTATGCCTTACTCTGGTTTGCAGTTGGGCTGTTTTGTGCCAGAGCTGTAATTCTGGTCTTGGGGAAGGATTAGTTTATAACCAGTGTAATCTAATCTAAAAGATAGACTTTAAATCAGTCTGGTTGTAGATTTTCATGGGCAAATGAGTCTGTTGCTAAGTCTGCAGAACATACAAACCCATTCATGTGCTTTCTTCCTGTTGGGCTGTTGGTTTTTTTTAGTTTTATAGCTCAGTATTACAATTATTACTTTTTATGCTGGAACAGTTTGTTCTTCTACTCACAGGCATGTTTACTACTGTGTGTCTCACAGTTTGGCTTCCCTCTGTAAGGACACAAAGTAGTGTTGGCATGGAAAACAACCAAAGAGGATGAACCTGTTAATACACAACTCTGTAAACATCCCTCCTGGTTAATGCACAAAACTTTTTTTTTTTTTAACCTTTAAAGCCTTTTGCTTTGATATGGTTTCTACTCTGTGTCTGCGTAGCAAGCTCGATGGATTTCTTGTGGCTGTAAAAATCCATGTCACATGAAGGCAAACAGAGCACAGCTGTTGTGTTCTGGACTCTGGGCTAGGTGTGTAGAGGTGAGCTTGGCTGCAGGGGGAATCCCTGTGGGGTGACAGATGGGAAGGGAAGAGGCTGTTCCTGCCAGGTGCTCCGGCGCTGGGGCTGTTCCTGCGGCCGACGGGCGGGAGGAAGCGCTTGGGGAGGGGGCACAGGAGGGGTGGGATCCTGCCAGCCTCTGATCGTTTGTCCTTTTGGCTGTGTTTTCCAGGTGCATCAGCGGCTGTCTCCTTGGCAGAGCGTGAGAGTGGTGTATTGCAGTACCGTAGTGCCCTCTGATGGTGAGTGCACCCGTGCGCCAGCTCCCGCCTCGCTCGGGCTTCCCTAACTCACATTTCAGCCCCTGCCCCCTTTTCTGGTTGAGGCGTTTTTGGCTGGGCACCAATCCAGTTTGGAGCTAAGGAAGCAACAGAGAGAACAGTGTCAACAAGAGCTAAAGGCAATGGGCAGCTTTTCTATGAACTGTCCTTACAAAACTGGGTGAGCTTTATAAAGAAAGATGGAATTGCGTGCAGCTGTCCAAATCTTTTTGTCAGGCTTCTTGCTGATGTCGCTGTGAGGTCTGTATGATCCCTGCCCTTCAGGGTGCTGCCCTTCCTGCAGGGAGGTGCCAGAGGCTGGAGCCAGTGGGGCCAAGCACTAGGACACAAGGCAAAGGGCAGAAATGATGCACAGGAAATTCTACCTGAACGTGAGGAAGAGCATCTCCTGTGCACTGGAACAGAGAGGCTGTGGAGTCTCCCTCACTGAGGACACCACAGAACTGTCTGGACACAATCCTGACACAATCACCTCTGGGGTGGAGGTGACACCACAAGACCCACTGTGGTCCCTTCAGCCTGATCCTATCTTCCCCCTTAAGTCCATTTATGTAACAAAAGTGCAGTTCATATCAGCTATGTGCCAACATGGTCAACAGCATAATTTACTGCAGCGAATAAGTTGTGAAGCCAAGGCAATGTTATTCCTTTATTTAAATTCTGGGACAGCTCAAACATGAGGCTTTTTTTGCCAGAGCATAAAGCAAAAGGATGCACTGGTGGGACTTTGAAAATCTCAGTGTGCCACAGTGCAAAGAGGAAAGGAGCAGCTCTCAGCTCGCTGCCTGCTTGACATCTGCATGCTGTGCACAAGGAGTGGAGCACTTGTGCTGACAGACGTGAGCGTTGAGTGGATCCTCTCCTTGTTAAGGCTTGTTAATAAGGACTGAGAGCTAATAAAGGAAAGGTTCCTGCTTCTGCTGCCAGGATAACAAGTGTGCAATGACAAAGACAACATGACTGCTCAGCAGAGCTTACATGAAAACCTGGGAGCTTAAACAGGTAGAAGTGTAGAGGATATGTAAAGTTGAGAAGATGTCTGACTGTGCCTGATTTGATTTTACCTCTCCTCATGTTGTGCTTGAATAATTCTCTCATTATTTCTTCTGGTAACTTTGCCTTTACCAGTAGACAATGTTCAACACTCGCTTATTTGGCCACACTTTTTTCTTTTACTGTACTTCGTTTTGACCTCATTTGTTGCTCAAGTTGATCTTAGGCAAAAATGGAAATCTTTAAAATAAAAGACCCATGACCTGTTGCTGGTGCACATATGATTGAGTCAAAACTTTGTGGTGCTTGGCTGGAGCTCATACCTCAAAGCAAGCCCAGGCTTAATATAGCCTGTAAAGCTTCTCAAATCCTCCATGGTCTCATTTAGCACCATTCCTGACCAGGCTGTAGGTGACTGTAAATGTAAGTGAAGCACACTTGTATAAAATTAATTTCTTTAACTTGCCATGCATTTAAGTCCTGGCTTAAAATTTAACTGGCAGAGGATTGGCTGAAACCTTAGCTCTGTAATTAGTGTGGTGCCAGATGCTTTGTCCACTTAGTAACTTGTGAAGTAGATGCAGAAGACACACAGGGCTGTGGGAGAGAAGAGTGAGGCAGCCATGTCACAGGGGCTTGTTAATAACTTTTACTGGAGCTGCCTGCTGCTGTCTGTTAGGTTTATGTTATTGTGTCCTTCAGATTTCCTTCTTTTCTTTGCCTCTTCCCTCTTCAATGCAGTAAAAATCTGATCAGTATTACTTGTGTGGGAGGTGATGAGAGGATCAACCTGGACTTATGGACTTTCCCTGCCAGTGAATTAAGCTAGGAAATTACTTTTAGAAGGTTTTTGCAAGGAAAACATAAAGCAGCTGTATTTACAGACTTACTGACCCTGTCTTTGAAGGGAAATAATTTGGTCTTTAATACTTCACCTAAACTGGAAATCCTGGTGAAAGGCTTTTTTTGTGCTCCTAATGCTGATGAGTCTTCAAAGGCAGCAGAGCTGTTCCTGGTAGGCACTTCCTGCAGAGCTGGCAGTCCTGGAGCTCTGCTTGTGGTGTGGTACCAGTGGAGATACGTGGAAGAAGTGTCAAATATTGTTCTCTCTTCTGCTCTGCAAAAAAAAAAAAAAAAAAAAAAAATCCTGCTTCACTGCAGTGTGTGGTCCAGGTAGCATTTTGAATTTAAAGAAAACCTGATAGCTGGTATCATAACAGCTGCTGCTAAGGAGCTCTAAATTCTGTCTGACAATCCAAATAAATTGGCACTTTGCTTTGTTTCTTTCCAGTAAATATATGATTGTTGTTTCTGAATCCTATGCTTCAGAACACTAAAGCTACTAAAATCCTGTCAGATGTCTGAGCCTTGAGAATAGGCATTGATAGGTTTTCAAACACTGGGGCCTCTTAGGATGCTTTAGTTGTTTTAGATGTCCATACTTGGTTGCTTCCATCCAGTCTTTGAGGACTCAAAGGCAGCAATCCCTTGCAAGAGGGAAAAAACCTTTTTTATGCTTGATTCATTTTATGAAGATGTGTGCTAGTTAAGAATGAGAATTCTTCTGACTTTGTCTAAGTGCACTTGGTGCATCCTTTCTCAATATCCACAATCCCCCATTTTTGGAAAGGTGTGTTGCCCCAGGTCTTTTCCTCATAGTTCCCTTTGCTAGTTAAAATAACATTATTTACCTTCATTTCTACTTCTGTTGACTTTTTGACTGACTGGTTTTGATGTTAGCTGCTTAAAATGACTTAGCATGTCAATCCATGAGTTCAGTGAGTTTAAGGAGATGGGAGTTGGCCAAAGCTACAACAGGTTGGGCTACTGAGGCAGATGAATTGTAGGTGGATGTGACTGCACCATCCTTGAGACACAGAAAATGCTCTAAGCAATAAAAAACCCTGTATATTTTTACATAAGAAAGATACCTATGAAAGCAAATAATTCTGTGTGTTGTTATATCTTATCAACTACCTCACTTGAGGACAGTTGACTGTGCTTCAGTAAAGGGCACTTAGGGAATATGAACTTTCAGCTTCTCTTTTCTATGTATGGATCTCACGAAGCACACAAAGCAGGTATGTGGCAGTAAAATAATAACCAGTTTACAACTCCTACAGGTCATGGATTTCAGGATTACAGAAATCCCCAAGAACGCCCTCAGAAAAGCTTTTGGCAGCACCAAAGAAATGGAAAATCTTGTTTTATCTACACCTAAGTAGTAATGGCTGTCTGGAGAAGTACAAAGCATATTGATCCCATGAATTTTAGATGAAATGACCTTGAAGCCTAAACTCAGAGTGCTGCTCTCCTACAACCTCATGCTCCTGACTCCTTTCTTGTCAGGTCTTGCCTCAGGACAGGAGGAGGAAACCAGAACTAAACAAGAATAAAAACATTTGAAGTGGGTTCTTCCTTGATGTTTCCTAATAGACACAATCTGTCTTTGTCTCCTTAGCTATAAATCCTGATATAAACAGCAGTGTTTTGTCTTCCATAGTCCAAAATGCTTTTATTCTCAAGCCTAACCAAAACATACTGTGCTGCCATGTTATGGCTTTTAAATATCATGTTGCCTTTGGAACAAAGATGACTATGTTTAGAGTAAGTAACTTTTATAAATTACTGGTGAGTTACTGGAGTGAGGAGCTCAGCCTTACCTCCATTTTTTTTTTGGCCACATCTCTTGTGAAAACCAAAAGTTTAGTCTGTTGCATTCAGATTATAATCAGGTTTGCCTCTTCCTCCACAGAACAAGTAGAGAAGATCTGTTGTGTTTTAGTGATAAGCTTGTGTTTTTGCTGTCCCTTTTGCAGAAGTGACGGTGGTTTACCAAAACGGGTTGCCTGTGATTTCTGTGAGTCTTCCATCACGGCGCGAGCGCTGCCAGTTCACCCTGAAACCCATCTCAGACTCTGTCGGGGTGTTCTTGCAACAGCTGCGAGCAGAGGACAGAGGAATTGATCGGGTTGCAATCTACTCAGCAGGTACTCTTGTTTACAAACTGATTGATTTGCTTGCTTGCCAGCTGTTTGCACCCAGCCTTTTGCTTTTGAAGTAAAAGTTTGCTGTCCTGTGTGTTCTTCGATCTTCCTGAAAGAGCAGAAGTTAGAAATGCTATTCCTAGAGTAAGAGTATTCTATAGTCAGGGCTGCCAAGGAAATCAGTCCTAATGGAGATGTTTTCTGGTAAGTTCCCTACTGTTTAGTAGGAAAGGTGCAAGCTGTGCAAGGTACATAGAGGTTCATATTGATTTGTAAGGAATTGGGTGTGGAGGGTGGTACATGGGAAACAGTATCCTGCTGTAGCAATGAGAACTCAGTCACTTTCACCTTTCCTTGTCCTGGCAAAAAGTATCATCCTCTAGAAAGAATAGAAAGCAAACAGCTGGATTTGGGATGGTGTTACAACTTAGCCACAGCATGTTTAAGTCCTTCATTCCTCCTGCTTAATGCATCCTCCGTGGTTTCCTTACAGATGGCACACGTGTGGCCTCCTCCACAGGCATAGACCTGCTTCTGCTGGATGACTTCAAACTGATCATTAATGATGTCTCCTACCATGTCAGACCACCAAAGAGAGGTAAAGCAGCCTGCTTCTGCTCAGCACTGGGAGCACCTTGCAGTATTCAGTTCCCTGCTTCATTGCAACATGCTTTGTTAACTTGTTCAGGAGCATGAATCATTGTTTCTAAAGGGAGGCCTTGTGGCTTCTAATCCTGCCCTTGGAGCCCAATTTGGGGATATCCAAGCAATCAGAATAATCACTAATGAAAAGCAGATATTTCATTCTGTTCAAAGCTGGTGCCCCCAGCCCTCAAGAGGAGTAAACAAAGAAATAGAATTCCTTTTCATTTTTAAGTTTTTCATTTTTTTTTTTTTAATTACTGAAAAGTAATTTAATTTAACTCGTTCTGAAGGAATACAATACAAGATGGGAATTAGATTGAAACTTAGATTGCCTGTTTTGGAAGAATAAATTGTTGCTTCCCTTGACAGCTAACTTTGTTTCCATTTAAATGTGGTACTTTGAATACTGCAGATAAACCTCAAAACCTTGTTAGCTGCCAAACAGTGAAATAAAGGAAACTGTGCCCTTAGAAGGCTGTCTTGTGAAGAATCAGGTAGGAGGAAAAGGGAAACCAACCTATTTTGAGTCAATAAAAAACTCAATATTATTTTTTGGACATGTGTGATTTTCAAGATATGAAAACCTGCAAGAAGCTTTTGAGACACTTCAGCATTACTGGGGGAGGCAGGAACTCGGTGTTTTTATCTGCCCTCTTTCTTCTGGGCAGCTTCATAGCCTTCATAAAACACCAGGTTCTTGCATGTCTGTAGTTACCTCTGAGGATTTAAACAAAAGGGACACCTTGGGAAATGCTGTTCTGTCTGGCTCTTGGCTCACAGACGTGGAGGGTTTTATTGTTCTGTTGTTTTGGAATTGGCAGTGCAGTACTGGGTGAGATGATCTTTCTTCCCTGATTGTGGTGTAGACTGACCTCTACTAAGATGATTTTTTTTCCCATCTCATTAAAAGCACTTTAGCAGAAAGCTCTCCACTAAGACTGGATATCTAAATAGTTTGGTATCCCACACATAAAGAAGTTACTCTGCTTTGTCACCCACTGTGTGCTGATAGGTGAGCTCTGGGATCACCAAGGTTACAGGAAATTGTCTCCTAGGATGCACTTGCCAAGGAGATTTCTATAGTTTGTGCTAAAATGAATGTGCCTTCAAACAGGCACTGGGATTAGTTCTGTCAAACTTTTCAGCTATTACTTTTACGTTTTTACAAGATCACCTTGTGTATTTGAAAATGGAAAGGCCAGAATACTGTAGTTTGACATAAGTACTTCTTGATGGTCACCTCAGTAGGAACACATGGATTTTTCTTCGTAGGAGAACAGGAGCCCTTTAACTAGAATGAAATTGTGTACTTTGTACTTTGTGTGTCTTGGCACAGGCAACTAAATCACTTTTCCCTTGAGCTGCTGGTGTTAAAACTTAAGCTGTCCACAGCTTTTTGAGTATTTTGATAATCATATTTTGATAACTTTAGGTACAAGTCCAAGGATGCCACAAGAATTAATTTTATTTGGTTAATGCCAAAATCTTTTGCTTTAATTTCAAACTTCTTTTATTTTTCCATGTGGACTGTAAGACAATACAAATAGTCACAACTCCTTACAAACTGGTATCCTTGTCCTGGGGTGACTTTACTACTTTAGTTCCTTTGTCTTATGTATAAATACGAATCAGAAGCAGCTGTTGACATCTGGCCAGCTTTAGAGGACATCTCTCTTTTCCTTGTTCTTATCACATTTTAGGAATACCCAGTAGTAAAGCCTGGTTTTCTTTCAAGGGAATCACATTGTCTTAGAGTGCTGGAGCTCTTCCAAGGACTCCTTTGTTGAAAAGACAGTTTTGTTCATTTCCGGTGCAGACTAACAGCATTTTCCCAAGGGCACAGGAGAAGCCCTGTGGGCACAGGTGTAAAATGCAGCCTCTGTTTTTCCCTAGAGCTCTTAAGCCATGAAAATGCCACGACGCTGAATGATGTGAAGACGTTGGTTCAGCAGTTGTACACAGCCTTGAGTATCGAGGAGCACCAGCTGAACAAGGAGAAAGAGCTGATAGGGAGACTAGAGCAGTTGAAGGAGCAACTAGCACCTCTAGAAAAAGTAAGGAGTTTCTCAGTGTGTTATATTTATCCTCCAAATGCAGCCTGAATGTCTTTCCAGGGTCTCTGGCATGCTTCAGATAGTTCTAAGATCACTGAACCAAGTGTTTACCAAACCATGTCTGCTTCTGGTTTCTGGGAATATTTTGTTTCCTTGCTTTAAATAGTTGGAAATGAGCTTGTTAGTAAATGAAGACTGGGGCTAATGCAACAGAACGTCTTTGAACATAGAGAAATACTTTCCTGAGGCATTCAGAGTGTGCTCAGAGTAAATATAGGTGGCAGCAAGATAGTGATGGAAAAAAAGTTTAGGTTTGTTTGTATAAGCATCGTGCATAATCAAATCATGTTTCAAACCACTTGATGTTACTATTAATATAAGGGACTGTTATTATCTCTTAACAACATTAACATAATTACTTCTGAGACTGCAAGGTGTGTGTTTCTGCCTTCTTGCAGGTAAGGATGGAGCTCAGCAGGAAAGCAGAGAAGAGGACAACCTTGGTGTTGTGGGGAGGCCTGGCCTACATGGCCACTCAGTTTGGGATTCTGGCCCGCCTGACCTGGTGGGAATACTCTTGGGACATTATGGAACCAGTCACCTATTTCATCACCTATGGTAGTGCCATGGCAATGTATGCTTATTTCGTAATGACCCGCCAGGTAGGACTTGTTGTGCTGATATCGACACCTCACTAGAAGACTTTCTCTGGGCTCTGCTCCCTAGAAAAATAGCAAAGTTGTGCCTGGTAGAAGCTGCTTTGCCCCTTCCTCATCTTATTGGAATCCAGATACCATTTGTTTAATTTGTGCTGGCCAGGGAGGTGATGTGTGGCTGTGGGGTGTTCTCGTGGGGGTCCTGGCTGGTTGTCTTACCAGAAATGCTTTTCTGTGTTTGGTGGCTGACTGCTGTAGCCAAACAGGTTCATCTGCTGGTAGATATGGTCAGTACAGACAGGTATGGCTGCATGAGGCTCTTCTGAGCTTGAAGGAAGCTCACCCCCCTCACATACCACGTTAGCTTTTTTTAAAGAGCTCAAGGATCAGGCATCTTGTTGGAAATGCCTTTCACAGTTCTAGACTCCCATCCAGATGAAGAATCCATCTCTAGATCCTTGTAGTTGTGACAGTTTCTCTGTGGATTTTCTAGTGCGTGGTTTGTCTCATGAGTTCCTAATCCCGCCTAAATAATGAGGAAGGGAGGGCTCAGAGTGTCTCTGCTGTCACAAGGCTGTCAGAACAGATGCTGCAGGTGTCCCAGCGTGGTGTCCCAAGGGTCTGTCAGCTGCATCATTTCAGGGACAGTATTTATAGCTTTTCTCCCTCCTTTTTTCCTCACAAATTTGTCAGTATGAAATGTCAGTTTTTGTTGTCTCTGCGTGGAAGGATTCACATACTGGGAACAGAAGGAAGGTGGTAGTAACTTGCTGCTGGAGTGTAGCAAATGAGTAGAGAAGCAAATGTCTGACGTTGCTGGGTCTGGCTGGGATGGAGTTAATGTTCTTCAGAGCAGCTGGTGTAGTGCAGTGTTTGGCACTTGTGACCAAGACAGCCTTGGTAACACAGCAGTGCTTTTACTATTGCTGAGCAGTGCTGGTACAGCATCAAGGCCTTCTCTGGTCTTTGTTCTTCCCTGGTCTGCCCCCATCCCTGGGAATAGGCTGGGGGGAGGGAACACATCTGGCACAGCTGTCCTGAACCGACCAAACTGATGCTCCTTACCACATAATGGCACATTTTGTAATAAACTGGGAGGGAGTCTTTCCAAAGCAGCCATTGCTCAGAATCTGGCTGGGCATTGGTCTGCTGGCAGGAGGTGGTGAGTGATTGCTTTTGCATCACTCTTATGTTGTGGGGTTTTTTTCTCTCAGTTATGAAACTGTCTTTAACTTTACACATAAATTTTTCTTGTGTTTTTTTCCTACCTTTTGGATTCTCTTCTCTCTCCCATCCAGCTGTGCAGCAGTGAGTGACTGGGTGGGGGTTTAGCTGCTGGCAGGGGCCACCTCTCACTGTGTGAGCTTGGACCAGGCTCGTGCCTTCTGTCAGAAACTGTTCAATTCTCCCAAACACACCTGAGACATCCTGTGCTATGGCATCCTGTGCTGCCTCCCTGCTGTAGCTTTATTCCTGTTTTCTCTCCTTTTTTTCTCTTTAGGAATATGTTTATCCAGATGCCAGAGACAGACAGTACTTACTATTTTTCCATAAAGGAGCCAAAAAGACACGATTTGATCTAGAGAAATACAATCAACTCAAGGATGCAATTGCTCAGGTAACAAGAATTTTTCCAGAAACAAGATAAAGAAATTACTGCTTGCTAGCTCTTCATTACTATTAATAGACACACTTCAAGCAAGAATGAATGTATTTTAAGTTTTCAGCCCATTTTCTTGTCACAGCCCCACTGCAATCACTGAATTGGCTTTGATATTCCTAGGAATAGAACTACTGGAAGTGTAAATCAACACAAAACCCATATCAATCTTTAGGGGCCTTTCAGAAACTGCTGGCAAATCTTGAGTTGCTTCAGAGTCTTTATGCCTCAGAGGAGCCTAATTCAAGATTTCTTTTCTTCTCAGCTCCTACACACCAGATGGATTTAGTGAGGAATGAAGTCTTGCATCCCTTCAGTTCAGATCTTCCTGCACTTCAGTGCAGTCCTGGAAAATAATGTTCAGAAAATGTAGCTGTATTGTTAAAGTCAGTGGGGGCAGATTTCTCAGACTCTGGAGACAGACACTCTTGACAGATTATCCACATTGTGGGATCTTTTCAGCAAGGGCTCTGATAGAGATGTTTCCTTGTGTTTCTCAGAGACTTATTGCTGAAGGATGGTGTGAGCAGAAGAAGCAGAGTTACTACATTATTTTTTACTGCTCTATCATCCTTTATTCTGGAAATGACAGTGTAAGATATCCAGGGCAAGATGAGTTCTACTCCAGCCTTGGAGAACAAACTGCGTAAGGAAGGACCCACAGATCTTTGTAGTGTTTCTGCCATATTTTCCTGCAGCTTTTCTTCTAGAATCAACCATCCCTAATAATCTAGTTGGGATGTTGGTTTGTTGGGTTTTTGTTGGCTTTTAAATAAAAATACTCCAGTGAGTTTATGGGGATCCAAATCTCCCTTACCCTATTCCTTTAAGTGGCTGTGTGCAGATAAGTTCAGAGAAATACAGCTGAGAAGTGTTTTCCTAAATATAAGCCTGCAACTTTGTTTCACTCTTTGGACAATTTCCTGCTGTACAGGGAAAAAACAAGGAAATGTGGAAAAACTTTTTCTTTCTCTAAAGGGAAATGGTATGGGGGGGAAGTTGTTTTGGGAGCTTGTGTTTTATAATGTGTCTTTTACTTTTAGGCAGAATTGGACCTTAAGAGGCTTCGAGACCCACTGCAAGTTCATCTGCCCATCCAGCAAATTTCTGAAAAGGACTGATCAGCAAAGAAGCTCTGGACCCCAGCAAAAAACCTGTTCATAGCTCTTGCCTTTTTTAATTAAAGCATTGCAGGTGGAAGCTGGGACATGGTGTGGGGGGTGGAGGGTTTTTACCTTTAATCAAGACAAAGGACTGTAAAGGGGGAAAAAGTCTCTTTAAATCTGAAGATGGGACATTGTGGAATGTTAGTTCTGAAAAGGGCTTGGCAAATAGTCACGTTTTAAAATCTGTCAGAATGGCGATTGTGTACAAATACAGGATTGGGGGGTTCATGAAAAGAATGTAATGCTGGGGTGTTAGGGGTGTCTTCTTCCAGCTTTGCAGGGTCTGCCTCTTAATAAGACACCAGCAGCCTGCTTAGCTTTTTAAATTTTCCTTTACCTGATTCCAATCTCTCTTTCTCTCTTGAAAAAAACAAAAGGAGAAAAAAAAAATGAGCAAAGAATCCAAGCCACCTGGAGCTCTGGCTGGTGATCAGAACTTGCACTCCACCGCCATTAACACGCACACTTCTGGTCAGACCTGGTCTCTTTTATAAAGTTACTACAAGACTGCTTTCTACTGGAAAACCGTGAGCTTCCCCTTCCCAGCCCACCCCCAGTGCTACACTGACTTCCTCCTTTGCTTATTTGTAGCACAGATTGGTTGTAACCAAGTGAGAGAAGGAATGAGTTTTCTTCTGGACATTTGGTAATCGATATTTTGGATTATTCCGTAATAACTCGATAAACTTTGCGTCCCAATGCCCTTGAGCTCCTCCTAGAAATCCATGGCAGCATTGCATGAGCGGATTTTTATATTCAGTCTTAAGAGAGGGAGGTTCCCCTCTTCCTACCCCAAATCTGAGAGCCACCTGGACTATGAAATTATGAAGGCTTAAAGGATTGCAAAACTGTTGCTGGAATCATGACTCCTGCTTTTAAACGAACAGTTTTGGAGCATGGAATAATGAAACCTGATACTTGACTGCTTGTGTAATGGGATAGAAGGTTTCATATATCCTCAAAGCATTTCCCTTGCCCAGAGGCTTTTTGAGAGCCTGGGGATCTTACAGTGCAAGACACAGAACTGCTTTGGTTCTGTAGCACTTTCCCCTGATTAAGTAGCTTTAAGTGAACTTCGTGTCCACAGGTCAGAATTTCTTAGGAGTGGCTAATGACATCTCTTGTTCTTAGCTAAAAAGAAATAAAGGAAGGAAGGTCAACCCATTGCCCCCTCTCTTAGCCAAGGCTGGCTGCTTTCTAAGCAGATAAAACTTCTCTTCACTCAAAGCAGGTCAGTCTGGTTTAGCACCCTGCTGATAAATGCTGTGGAGACAGGATGAAGGTGGGAGAAGGACACTAAGCTTTATTTACAGAAAGGCTGGCTGCTTCTTTTTGATGTTTCACTACTACTCCTCACTGTGTCATGGAAAGAGGCTTCTGGTGTTTTTTGGAGAGCCATGTTTTAAAAATATAGGAAAGAAAATAATTCAGTATTAACCAGATGCCAGGTGCCTTGCAGATGTGGAAACACAGCTGGGATTGCTGCCTCTTCTCACTCAGTGGCATGTTGGACCGAATGGGTGCATGTTTCTAGTTTTGGTTTTTTTTTCCCCTTCCCCTTTTCCTCTGTCTTTCCATTTAATTATGTTGTGTGATTATTTTTTATCTTGTTTATCCTGTTTGTGTGATGAGTTTTAAAAGGAAAAAAAGTGAACACAATCCTGTAGCTGAATCCTTGGTGTGTGTTTGGGATGAGGGAGGGAGCATGGAGAAAAGTCCTTCTTTAAAAAATCAAAAAAGAACAAAAAAAACAAAACCTGAACATGTGTAAAATCCTGTATCATTTATGAAATATGTATAAAAGAGCAATGTACTTCTGGAACAATAAATAACTATTCAATTTTTGAATCTGTGCTCTTGAATAATGTTATTTTCCCCAGCTGAGAAGAGACTATTCCCTGTGTGGCAGCTCTCTCCTGAGTTTCCTCCATTTCTTTTTGTTTAGGTTGTGTCTTCTTGAGTGACCTTACCTCCCTGAGGCCGTGGTGATGCAGATAATAGCTTTCCTGAAGAAGCCTGGATGGAGATCTGGCTGCCAGGCCTGGCTGCCTAACAGGGATCTCGGGAGGTGGTGAGGTAGAGGTAGACATACTTGGTCTAGCAAAGATCTTCCTTTGTTTGGCCAGCATAGTAACAGGATAAGAATATAAATGGGCAGGTAATGCCCAGCAATCCAAAAGAGGTGCCTGTGGTGTCAGTGTATTTCTATATTGCACTCAAGTGCTGTTTTGGAGAAACACTGGAGTGTTAGGCTTCAGTTCCTTTCTTTCTGGGCCCTGGAATGGTTTGATTTGTCATGGTGACATGTGATTTGTTCATTACCTTTGGGAGAGCAGAGTTTGCTTTGTCCTGACTTCATGGCTTATTAGGATGAGATGTTTGGTGCAGGTTTCCATCGTGCCCATGGACTGCTTTAAAAAATTGCCATCCATGATTAGCTAGTTTTTGAAAAAACCAGCTTTCTGTTTTTCAAAGCTGGAGGGGAAGGGCTGGAGAGTTTGTTTTCACCCCCTTTAATCACTGCTGATAAGCCTCCTTCCTCCAAGCAGCCCTTAGCCTGCTGCAGTCCCCAGGTGAGCTGCTGCCACCCTTAGGTAAATTGTTTGGCTCAGTTGCATAAGAATCCGTCCATTTTGGCATCCAGGAGACTTTGTGACATCTTAGCACCACTCTCTCTATTTTGAAAGCAAGAAGATGCTGTTACAAAACAGTTCCTGCACACACTTTAATGTTGTCCTAGAGACAGTGTGGGTAAGGAAAGTGTCTGCACTTGTGCCCTGAAACCCACAAGCCTCCCACTCCAGTCTCAGTGCCTTGGAATGCTCACACTGAAGGGAAGGGCAGGGTTTGTTTGCTCTCCTGATCCACACTGTTGTATCTCAACATCAACACACTCTGTTGCAGCAGCTATTTCCCCTTTGGAAGCCAGGCAGGTGACAGGGTCCTGTCCCCCTGGCAGGATGTGCAGAGCAGGCAGTGCTGCCTGAATTTAAATGTGCCACTGCATTCCTCAGCCCTGGTGAGAGAGAAGCAGCAGGGTGCATTGCAGTGCTCAGGTGCTGCTTTTCCTACCAATTCTGTCATTCTTTTGATTAACCTCTTCTGTGAGGGAGCTTTCAGATAAATGTATGACCAGTTCAGAGTTTCCTGGAGAACTGCATTAAGTTCCCTTTTTCACACCCACGAGGCTCTACCTTGCAGGCCCCTCCAGGGAAGGTGTTCATGGCTCCTCTTTCCTGGAGCACAAAGAAGAAACCCTTTTTCTTTCCCCCTGTAACCCTTCCTGCCTGGCAGGCAGCAATGATTATCACCTTGCTTGCAAGTTCTTATGCTTCCATGTTGGCTTTAAGAGGGTTTGCATGATGCCCTGAAGCTGCTCTTGGCTGTCAGACCATGGCACTGAGCCAGCCATGTGAAGCTGGCCAAGCTGCCCTGTCTTTGAGCCAGTGGACCAATTTCTTTGATATCCCCTGGGGTTTTTTTGTGTGCATATGGAGTTATTAAAGCAAGCTTCTTTCCTCTGTGCCCCATTGTATGGCATCATTTTCACAGAGCAAGATTTTTGTATCTTAATTATTTTTCTACCTATCCCAAGAGATGCTAATTATTCCTTTTAAAAACCCCATCAGGCTTATTTTCTTTATGGACATTAAAGGGGTGAAAAATAAAATCCAGTGTACCTAGGCCCTGAAGCAGGGGAGAAGCTGCCCTTAGGGCTCTTGAAAGATGAGTCCTGCTTCTCTTTCTGCCCCTGACTAGTTTTGCAGTTGTTGGTGTGCTGTCTGCGCTCTAATTCCATCTGAAAATAGAGGAGCATGGAAAATATGCTGAGTTTGTAGGACCTCTGGGAAAATACTCTCAAAACACAAAGTTCTGCATCACAGTGCTCCACTAAGGAAAGGAAATAACTGCTACTCTTAACTAAGAATTATGTACTTGCCTAATTTTAATGGGTTCTCAATGTTGTACTTGTGTTGATTTTGCCTGCACTTCACTCAGCTTGTGCTCCCTCCCTGATCTCCACAGCCTCTCCCACTGTCTCTGAGTCCTGGAACAAGTTGTTTACAGCAACAAGGCCTATCTCAAAGTCCTTGACTTGAGTGCAATCCATCTCAGCTGCCTGTCAGGGCTTATTGTGAACGTGCATCCTCCAATCAATCCCAGACAAGGGAGCCTGTCCTGTGTGCCAGGTTCTCCTCCCTCTCTCTGGCAGGAAGTGCTGATTAGCTCTTCCTCCTGCTCCTTCTAGGCAGGTTGCAGGTTCCTGCACCCAGAGCTGCTCTTCACACACCTCCCAGGCAATGGTGTGTCCTGAGAGGTGGCTCTGGCAAAACCAAGATCACCTCAGCAAATGCCAAAGCATTTTTATTCAGGAGTCCATTACAAACTGTACAAGGCTTTCCAGCCCAGCCCAGTGCTTTGAAGATTTTGAGTTCCTTGTGTGAGGATGGTAAAGCCCTGCTGAGATCTCTGGGAGGGACAAGAAGGGTGGTTGCCACCTGCAAAATGAGAATTTTTCTTGTGTTAAGAACAGATATGCAGAGGCTTTGTAACAGGTTTAGAAAATCCCTCTTGGGTACCAAAATGAAATCCCTGCCCTCTATTTTCATTTTGCCTTCCTTCTTCATATCTTTTAAACAGTTCTGGTGGCTTCTTTTAAGAAATTCTAACTTGAGCCTGATTCTTTTTGGGGTGGTGGGTGCATCAGTCTTTGGGGTGCAAATGTGGAGGTCAGGAACAACATATTTGCTGGAGAGTGCAGGTTCTACAAAATTCTCTATTGGAATTGTGTCTCTCCCAGAACATCTGCTTGCAGGGAGGATTTTTGTCTGGGCTTTTTCTCTCCATTTATCCTCTCAGGACTGTTGCTGCTCCCTGAGATTGTGGGGGAATTGGAGCTATGAATATCACCCAAATTAACTTTCAAAGAGGTGTTGATGGAAGAGTTGCCTCTGGTGCTTCTTCCCAGAAATGTTTAGAGGTAGCAGACTGTCTTCTGCAGCTTGAGACCACTTTCTTCAACTTGATGTTATGGTGATTTAGGATAGTGTCCTCTCTGGGAATGCTGAGCTATCTGCTGCTTTAATCCATTCTTGAGAATTTGATAGGGCCTCTAGGTGACACCTTTGAGGCTCCAATTTGAGATGCTGCAGTTCATTTCTCTGTGTTAGTTGTCAGCTGTCAGTCACTTATATGTACCTGTCAAAACCTTGTTATAACAGGTTCATACAGCAGCTACAAAACAAAAGCAGCTGGTGAAGAGATGCTTCAGAGAGCTGTACACACCTGTGACACAAACAGAGTATTCCATTCAGGCTTGTCAGTTTTATTTACCTGGCATCATGAGTATGAACCAGCCTCTCAATGAAAGTGGCAAAATAGAAATTCCAGTGGCTGGCTGTATTATTCTGTTCAATTTTAGTTTCTCTTCTGGGAATTGACATAATCACCTCTTGAGGGTTATCTGCCTTGATAGCTTTGTGTAGTGAATCTGTTCTCCTTTCCTGTTGTTGGAAAAACCTTTCTGGTACTACACAGCTGTCAGCACAATAGAGCCACAAGAATTTATATTTTTGTTCCTTATGGGAGCAGTAACAGTAATTTATTTGGAGTTTTTTTGTTGTTGTTCCCTAGAGTTGTTCACCACTGAAAAAAGCCTCCTGTGCTGGGGTGGAGAAGAGCAGCATATTGCACTTCACTCCCAAGGGCACACCCTGACAGAGAGAGGCCATTGAGAGTTTTCTGTAATGTACAGTCCCTGCAAGACAGACAAGCACCCTACTCCCTGCCCTGTGCAAATTCAATAATGGAGCCACTTTTTCCTGCTGGGATTTGAAGCTTGGGGTTATTTCTTAGGCCAGCCTGCTGCAGAAATGCAGGATGCCAAGGGAATGGGGAAATGCCCATTTTTGCCTGATTGTGTGATTACTGTGTGCTCTGCTGCATTCAATTGCTGGTGGAGAGCTCTTGGGGTGGGGTGAGAGGAAGAACCCTTTCTGGGTTTGCTGTGGTAAAGAACACATTTCAGTGTGCAGTGATAACAAGTTGCTTACAATTCAGCCCAGTTTGGTTTGAACTAGTCAGGAGAGGTTCTCAGTTACTCAGTTTTGCATCAAAATTAATTCCATAGTGTTGGGATTGCTTTGTTTTTTTAAGACAAGAGATTGTAAGAGCACTGCAGGAAAGTGTGTTTACTTGCCTTGTTTGATAATCTCGCTGCAGTGGTCAGGTTGTGTGAGCAGGAGTGGCAAGGGCCTCTGTGTAGCCTAGGAGCAGCTCATTTCCCTGTGGGACACCAGTCTTCCAGTTTGACTGATGTTCCCATTGTAGCTGAGCTCCAAGCACTCCTCTGCAATCTGTGCTTGGAAGGATCAGTGCTGCTCCTTTGGCCACTATTTCCTGCAGTTAAGGCTCCTTAGCTGGTGTTTTCTGCCTGCAGGGAGCTGTGCAGTGTGACTTGTGGAAGGAGCACAGATGATAACAAGCACCCATCTGTTCTTCTCTTCCAGCCCTTCGGGATGTCCGGGTGTCCCTGGTTACAATTCTTCTCTGGATAAGATAGTGGAGGTGTCACTGTGGGGCAGTCAGGGCAGAAAACAATATGAGGCAAATGGGCCCATGTCCACTCCTAGCAAATTGTTTTTTACAGCAAGTGGCAGTGACCAATTGTGGTGGTATCT
>JANRGV010000111.1:30630802-30641188 GCA_024734035.1 Alethe castanea | reverse complement strand
CACACACTTCTACTTAACTATACACCTGTGATTTTAACTTCATCACTCAAATTTGGAAGCTTTCTCCAAGGCCCCAGGTCAAAAGCAGTGTTCTCCAGGGGGTCAGTGCCAGAAAGCACAGAAAGATCAAAAACCCCAGGTTTCTGGGATCCAGCAGGCCTCAGTGATTAAATGCTCCCTGTAGGCCCTAGTATTTGTCTTATGCAAAGTCAAAATTTGCATCTCTGACTCTCAGTAATTAGACTCAATTGTTTCTTGGCAACTTCAGCAGGTCAATTTTCCCAACGTGGGCCAGGGGCTGCACATAGGGTGGGAAGCTGATGGGACAAATCCTGTACTTTCATTGCATGCTCAGTGCTTTGTGCTGACATTGTTCTTGTCATGCCCTAGATTTTTATGACATCTGTGATGTGGTGGATTGCCAGGGCTCCTGCCTGGACACCAGTGACTGCACGTGTTCCCCAGGTACAACACTAGGACCTGATGGCCAGACATGCCTTGGTAAGAGTGGAAATAAGCTGTGCCACTTACTGGTGCTGTCCTTCCCTTTGTTTCATTGCTCACATCTCAATCCTTTGCCTTACAAAGCACTATAAAAAATAACATATCCTGAGAGGAATTTTCCCCTTTGCTGCCTAGGACCAGTACTGTGATTCTGTAAATGGTTCCAAGATACTGCATCCATTCTGGTGCCCCTGGAGCTTCACATTTGTGAGGCTGGATTTGCCTTCTGCACAGTTCAGTGGCAGAGTCTCTTTGCAAGATCATGGTGCAGATCATGTGGTATCACTGTGGCACTCAGGAAGTGCTGTGCAGCCTGGCATTAGAGATTTCCTCTCACACGCTCTCTTGAATATCTCTCCTCCAAAAGAAGTTTTGCTGGCTGCTCTAGGGCTGCACACTAAATTCCACCATGTTTCCTGCCCTTTTAGGACATTGTCTAGGGCCTGGGGCTTGAGGAGACCCAAAGAACTCTAAGTCCCACCACAGCTGCAGTGGTTTTAGGCAGCATGACAAGGGGGTATTCAGGGAGCTGGCAGAGCCCAGCATGGCCAGGAGGGAGGTGAGAGCAGAGTGGGGAACATGGGCTTTGGAGATTGGTGGGGGAATCCCCATGAAGATCTGAGGAGAGTGTGGCTGTGGTTGTGTGTGTGGTGCTGGGAGAGAGCACCTGGACTGAGAGGTCAGGAAAATGATGTGACAAACCAAAGGGCTGGGAAGGGGTGGCTGTTGGGGAGCTGCAGAGCCACACCAATGGATAGGAAGGGGTAAGGGAGGGGAGGAATCTCATCTGTCACTTGATTTGGTGGTGAAGCTGGAAGCAGAGTTGGTCCAGGAGGCTGTGTGGCAGGTCAGTCTGTTCCATAGGGGCTACACCTGAAAAAGCAGGCATGGGTGGTTTCTTTCTTCACACCTGTGTCTGTGAGCACCAGGGCAGGGCCCACAGTCATTCCAGTGTTTGGAAGGAGCAGCCTGGTCCTGCTGCAGAGTTGCACTTGCTCAGAGTGATTCTGGGGAAGGCTTTTCCTTAAGCAGCTCCACTTGTCTGCAGCCAAGTGGCTGACTGAGCTCTCTCAGATAATTAAAAACATTTATTGGCTGCTTCTGTGCAAGCTTTCCAGTCACAGAAGTGCAAGCACCAGCACTCAGTGAATGTGTGGCAGGCTCAGAGGAAAGGATTTCCTGCAGCAGGGGGGCACACAGTCCTGAGCCTGTGTGTGTGTGCTGCAGCTGCTTTCATCCCCCCACGAGCAGGATTTCTGCACTGCTGCTTCTCCTCCAGATTCCCAGATGGCAGAGCATCTCAGCTGGAATTACCACACTGCTTCACCTACCTGCAGCCTCTCTTGTGTGGCTCTGTGATCTTTCTAATAACTTTCTGTTGTGCTGAGTAATTGTGCAATCACATCTCTGAGAGCAACTGTGCCCTCCTTGCAGAAAAACCAAATAAATCCCTGTTTGTCTTTGCTAAACAGAGAATGTGTTTCCTTTCCCAGCTGCCCCAAAGAGGGGGACTGAAGCTGCTGCAGTAATGCAGCAGAGAAGCTGTGGCTGCCCCATCCATGGAGGTGTCCAAGGCCAGGTTGGACAGGGCTTGGAGCAACCTGAGATAGTGGCAGGGGATAAAACAAGATGAACTTTAAGGTCCCTTCCAACCCAGACCATTTTGTGAAGGCTGAGCAGCTCTGTGCACTTTCCTGTGCTTCTCCTTAGAATATTACCTGCTTTAAATCCCAGAGCAGAACAGTTGATCCTGAGTTATGTTTTCTTGTAGGGGTTAAATAAGGTCTTAAATTTCCTGACACTCACACACCAACTTGGTGCATTGCCTTTGACTTCTTCAATGCCTGCATCCATGCTCTGCTAAGCCATGGTTAAAATCAGCACATCACTGTCCCAATCCAGTCTCAAGACAACCACCCTGTGTCCCAGAAGTGCTGCTTCTCACTGGTGGGGAAGAGCAGGGACAGAGATTTGTATGTACTGAAGAACTTGGAAGGACCAGTCAGGGAAATTTCTGGGCCCAGCCCTCAACCAAGACAATCTCTGGGCCCTTCTAACAACAGCTCCATGCCTTTGCCAGTAGCCCTTTCCCTCTTCACCTGTTTTTAAGCAGCTTTAGTTTTATTTTTAGAAGGGAAGGTGTGGAGCCTGTCACGTGTGTGCAAAGCAGAGTGTTGTGTGAGTCTCCTGGATGTGCTTCCTGCCTCCCAAAGCAGGGTACCAGCCAAGTCTTTGGCTAAAAATACTCAAATCACATTGCTTGTGGAAGGAGACACCACCACCAGCTGCCAGCTGTGGGTACTGTGCATGTGTGGGACCACAGATACCTGAGAGAATGTCTGTTAACCATGTCTGTTAAAATGGTGCTTTTCTTTTTTCTTGGTTTTAAGCTTCTGACACCTAATAAATGCCAGCTTCTAAGCTGTTTTGATGAAACCCCATGTGAACCTTGATCGATAACTTCAGCGTCCTGGCCCAAGAGAAATCATTCGTTTTGTGGCTCTGCAAGAGCAATATCTGTCCCTTCCTCTCTGTTTGATTTGCTTTTTGCACACAGAGATTAAATCAGGTTGGGGAATTAGAATCTCAGAGAACAAAGTACCTTTCAGAAACAAAATAGAAGGGCAGACGGACACAGAGCAACTTTAGCCTGTAAAAAACCTTTGGAGTTTTCAGAGCTTTACCAAGAGATTCAAGAGCTACTGTCAGTAGCTTTTATAGTGGGATTATTCGTTACATTCCAGAGTTTGGTTTTTTCCAGATGAAAATGAGTGTGAGCAGAACAATGGAGGCTGCAGCGAGTTCTGTGTTAACCTGAAGAATTCCTTCCGCTGCGAGTGCGGGGTCGGGCGCACGCTGGGAAGCGATGGGAAAACCTGTGAAGGTGAGGCATCAGCTACCACAGGCTGCTGGAAACTGTGTAAATCATTCCCTTGCAGCACTGGCTCTCTCTTGGCTCCTTGCACCTGGGATTAAATGTCACTGATATCACCCCTGTGCTTGCCAGAGAGGTTGGACTAAAATATCCTTCTAAGCCAGCAGAGCGAAATCTCCTTGTTGTTGTCCCTGCCTTGTCCATTTCTGTTAGGATTTGCTTGTGTTTATCTCCATGGGGGACAGGCAGCAGTGGATCTGGAAGATTGGTTGCCCAGGCAGAACTTGTTGGAGTTGTTGGGATTTGGCTCTGGAGATTTGTGTGCAAGAGTTTTGTGAGGGTAGATTTAGCAGCGCTGGGTTTTGGCAGCTCACATTTGGCATGGAGTAATGTCACAACATTAGACTAAAGCATGAGGATCACTTTAACCTCCCAGGATAGAGATTGAGGAGAGAGAGTGCCAATCTGTGGACAGAAGTAAAATTTGGGATTTGGGCAGCATTTTGTTCCTTGGTGTCTGTGGGCTCTGCTGCTCAATGCAGCTGCCACAGTTCCTTCACAGTGGTGGCACAGCCAGGTTGAAAACCCTTGATAAATTTAGACTGCTGGCTTAAAGACCAAACTGTGGGCCTGATGTGTTGTCACTAACAATGTACAAACATCCCTGAGCAGAAATAGGCAAACCCAGCAAAAATTGATGTGTGCCTGATGTTTTCTGGGGTGAGCTGTGGAAAACCACTGTGCCCCCTCACAGGAAAGCTGCTGCGTGATGTTCACAGACACTGTGGGGCCTCAGACAAGAAAAACAGCTACAGATGTGCCTCACTTTTCAGCTACCCAAAAGAGCTAAATCTGCTGTCTGAGCTCTGCTGGTACATCACTCATCCAGGCAGTGACAGTTCCCTGGGAAGTGCTGCTGTGCAGAGTGCTCCTTAAGTACTTGTCAGGTTGTGTGAGGCCAAAAATGGTCTGTGGGCTTTGTCCCTGCCACATCCAGCTCTGAGCTGCTGGGGAATCACATAAATGAGCTGTTCAATTTTTATTCCCAAGTGCTGCACTCTTCTGACAGAGTTGGAATAGTCTGTTTGGAAAATCGTTTGTTTCTGCCATTCCCCACGTTGGCTTTTAGGGCCTTTGATATATCATTTAATTTCCCTTCTGTAAGAAGGATGGTGCCTTTCAGGAGTTTAACACTGCTGCTGGGGATTTTTACAATCTTGTTAGTAAGTTTTATTTCTGAAGATGTGCCCTCAGCTTTGGGAGCCAGTAGAGAATGAGATGTGAGGTGTGAGCCACCTCACAGCTTGTTGCTAAAAAGAACAAATGCAAGAGATTTAGCTTGATTGCCTGATCTGGTGAGGCTGAGTAGAGTTGAAAGTATCTCAAAATTTACATTATGATGCTTTACCCATTGCTTTGACTCATATGGGGTGTTCAGGCTGTTATTTTCCATGCACTGTATAGTACTGAGTGTATAGGGATTTCCATTCTTTTCTTTACATTTCAGTGAAAACCACACAATGATCTCTGATGGCAGGCTCAGGGAGAAATATTTTATATTTATGATTTGCTTATCTTATGTTATTTTACTGAGAACAGTAGGACTCATTTAGCATATTCATCCCAAAGGATGAATAAAAATATCAAGCAGTTAAGGTTATTTGAAAGAAAAAAATCATGATGCTTTGCATAAGTAAAAGTGTACAATTAAAAAAAGGGATCTCCACCTCATTTTCTGGGAAACAAACTCTTGCCTTTGAGCTGTGTTGTTCAGACTGTTGGTTGGTCAGGGGTCTGTTGGCACCTGCAGGGTATGCTGATTTTCCTTTCTTTCCCAGAAATTGAAGGCTGTCACAATAACAACGGAGGCTGCAGCCACACCTGCATTGAAGTGGAAGACACCTACCAGTGTGAGTGTCCCAGGGGACTTGTTCTGTCAGAAGACAACCACACTTGCCAGGGTAGGTCAACAAAATCTCTCCAGCAGCCTCTGTCCCTCGAGGGAATGACTAAAGGAACTTTTCTTCTTGTTTTTGCTGTCTTCTCTTAGTCTGTCCTTTCCAGTTGGGTTAATGGAGCTTTGTTACTAATGACAGACCATCCAAAACTGAGAGCCTGAGGGTGTTGCTCTTCTTTTCAGGGAGGAGAGTAGCCACAGGGCTCTGCTCTGGGCACAGCTCTGACAAATTTGTGCTGTTAGAACTGACATTTTCCATGCTTCAAACTTCAAAATCTCAGCTAAAGCAGTCCAGTCCCTTCCAAGAGCAGGGTTAAAGAGAGAGGTTTGTTTTTTTCCAAGTATGCCATTCCAGTAAGCATTCCTATGCCTTGAAGCAGGGCACTAGCTTTGATATTAGGTGCTCCTGCTGCCCCTTGGAAAAGTGCCTGGGATAGCATCTAAAAATTGACTGTTACTTCTGCTGTGTAGAGGCCAGGGCAGCGTTATCCTTGGAGAACCTTCCATCTGAACTTTCCACAGGGAGTCCTTCATGCTGAGTCACTTGTGCCTATGGCATGCACATGGAATAAACAAGCTCCCTGTTTTTTGTAAAGATTTCTTCTGCAAATACATCCAGGCTACCAGCAGCCTGGTGTGCTCAGAGAACCTCCTGCAGTCTGGTGTGCCACAGAGTGCTCAGATATCAGTCAGAGGGACAGATTTGGGCTTCATGGTGGCCAAAAGGGCAGGAATGCCTCAGAGAGGAAGCTGGAATGGTTCTACTTGATGGAATTTCTGCTTTTTAAGCTTTGTAGAAATGCAGGGCTCCCAAGGGTGAGCACTGCCCACTTGGGATCCAGCAGTGCTGATGGGAGTTTCCAAGAGCTATGATCATACTGATTGAAGGTCTGATTGACGGATACAGGCCAGAGCAATGTTTTTCAGTCCTGAGCCCCTGAGGCAACCCCAGCAGGGTTGGAAGTCCTGGATTTCCCAGCCAGGGTTTCTGCTGCTTGTGAGGCTGCTAATGAGAGCAGCAGCACTGCTGGGAGCCAGGCTGGGGCTCAGGATACAGCAAATCATAAAGTGAAATTGCCTGTTCTTTTGCATTCATGAATTTATCTCCCCATGCTGTGGCCTGCAATTCTGAGCAGGTATGGAACTGTACCACACAATTTTTTATGACACCTAATCAGGTTTATATTGGTTCAATTAACAGTGCAGAGCAGGCACAGTAGCCTGAAGCAATTGGATCTGCAACCTCTCTGCCCTCCTCTGCACTGTCTCCACATTCAGAACGAACATTAACAATCTTCCACGGAAATCGGAGTCCAGAGGCTGCAATTTTTCCATAAAAATACCAGCCAGCAAAATACTTGGAATTTTGCAGCCCATCCTAGAACCTCACCTCTTCCTGAAGAGTAGGGATGAAATTCTCTTTCCTCCCATCCCCTGCATGAATTTTTGTGCAGGGTTTATGTTTGTAGCAGCGGGTCAGTGATCCCCAGCACCAGAGAGCTTGTTCTGCTGAGCAGTCTGTGCAGGAAGATAACCTCTGCTCCAAGCAGCAGCACTTTGAAAGGCCAAGGAAGGAGCCAGAGGCTGGAATATGGTGCCAGTAACAACAGCAGACAGAAATGAGTGTTGGACTCACCACAGAAGCTTCCTCCCAGGATCAGGTGCTCAGAGGCCTCGGTGCAAAACAGGGTTTAAAGTGGAAATGAGGAGGCTTTCCCAGTTCTCACAGGTGCTCTGAGAAGTATGAGGGTGAGGAACTAAAATGTTTGGCTGGCACACACTGGGTGTTTTCCCAAATAGCCACGAGTTGGCTTGAGCCAAGAGGATTCCTTCACTTGTTTTTGTGTGCAGGTGGTGGAGGGCACATGGCTCCAGCAGCTCTGGAGAAAATGGAGTGTTTTCTTTCTCCCACTTTGTGCCAGTCAAAGACATGTAGAAACAGAAAGATCCTGAACCAAATCAGTCCTGAACTGCAGAGAATTGCAGTTGGGATCCAAATCTCTTGCCCTGAATGTCACCTTTATAAAAGCAGTACATTTTCTTATTTATCAAGGAGCCCTAGACCAGCCAGTGTTTAAATCCAGATGGAGCCAATCAGTTCTGCAAAGGATGTTCCTCTCTGTCTGCATTATGCTGTGTTCTCCAAGTCCCTTTGTCTGCTCCTGAGCCATTTGACATGCTCAGTTATTCCCACTTTCCTTTTGCTGCCAGTGGAGGGAAGGTTAAGGTAATTTTTAGTTCTTTAAGCTTCTGTTCTAACCCAGCAGTGTCATTATGGGAACATATTGCTTTGGGCACTCCGCATTCATTTTTGCTTATCACTTTGAATTTATCAACTTTTAATCAAAAATCCACCCTGAAGGTACTCAGAGGCTGTTGCAAATACCTGAGCTGGGACAGGGAAATTTTTAAAGGGGGGTGAAGTGCCTATTTTAGCTATGTGCCTTATATCAAATATCCAGAATCCTCAGTTACGTAATTAATGATTGAAATTAAGGGAATGCAGGTCACAGGAATGTCAAGGACTGGGACTGCAATTAATTTTGTCAAAAATCTCAGGAAATGAGTATATTTGCAAAAAAGGTTTTGTTGTGGGATTTTAAAATACAATAAATGTAAATCCTGCAAAAGGTTAGTTTTTCTGGCTGAAACCAGGATATATGCCACCAGTATGTTTGTCCTTCTCTAACTGAACTGAATAATCCCAAGGAATATTTATACAGCAACTACTTTTTTATTGAAGGTTATTCTCTCTTCCTTCATTTTTTGTTTTGTCCAAGCTCTGTTTTCTCCTGCTTCTCATGTAATGAAACTTTAATGTAAAAAATTTCACACGGAGGCCTGTATTAAAATTTAAAGGTTGGAAGGAGGTGGAATGAGTGAGCTAATTGGGTTTGTTTGTCAGAGCTGGGTTTATTGCTTATAAAAATATTATTATGGCATTTTGAGGTGCTTCCATTTTAGCTTGGTATCTATATGGAATTACCCTGCCTTGTTTTAGCAGGTTCTGGATTCGGTGTAAAATCTGATTAAGGGTCTTAAAAAATAGCTTTGCCTGGGGTGTTGTGAATTTGATACCCATATCTGGCAAAGAATCTTCCCAGGGCATGGCAGTGGAAGAGATATCAACCAAATCTGTGCTGGGTATTAAAGTGAAGCTGGAAAGCACAGCTAAGTTTCTGCTGCAAGGGCAGTGATTTTCTTTGTTGTTGTCTGGGGCACTGCTGTGGCTGGAGAATTTAGGGCAGTGGCAGCTCTGGTTTGTTGTGTAGGTGGGAATGCAAGGTGGGTAGCTGGGTTACTATGGTAGGACCATATTCATAAATATTGTCTATAATTCCCCTTTTTTTCCCTCAATTATAACTGGTATAGCCCTTCCCCAGCTCACTGGTAGGTTTATTCTGGGGACTTCTCTTGCAGTTCCAGTGCTGTGCAAGTCCAGCTCTATTGAGGTGAACATCCCAAAGGACCTGGTTGGAGGCCTGGACCTTTCCCTCATCAACACCTCGTGCAAAGGCGTGTCCAACGGCACTCACGTCAACATCCATTTCTCCCTGAAGTCCTGTGGCACTGTGGTAGATGTATGTATCCCTACTGCCCACTCCCTGGGGTTTGGGGATTTGGCTGTGGGGAATAAAGCTGCTTTAGCTGTGCCCTCAGAGCCATTCCAAAGTCAGTGCATTTGTTCCATCCCCCCTCCAGCAGTGTGTGTCTGACAGCATGGGTGCTGCTTTCTGCTCCCCTCCTGCTTCACAAGGGTGGAAGGTCCAAGTGCCCTCTCTTCATCCTCCTGCTGAGACAGATTCTGGTCTCCTGCTAATGTTTCAAAGGTTAAACTAGCAATTGGTGAGGACCCAGAGGGCTAGCAAAAGTGTGGTGCATTGCAGCTGCCTGCAGACCAAGGTCTTTAGTTGGTCTGTGAGGATGAGCAGCATCATTCTGGTGGTCCTCAATAATAGTTTTGAAAAAACTATTATTTGAGGAAGGAATTTTTACATAGTGATCAAAATTCTATTCTCACTGTGACATCAAGGCCACAAGAACACTGTTTCTTGTGGAGAAATCTCCATAAACTAAAGAGGGAAGTCTCCTCTCCCAAGTAAATTGGTGGAAGACTATTTTAGAAATAGTAAACTGAGTTGCTTTCAGTATGAAAGAAGTGGAGGGGTGGGGAAGGGAAAGTGGTCTAAAGTTTTTTTCTAAGTAGTTTTTTTTTCTTACAGTTTCTAGTAATAAAGTTTCTCTTTATACCATTTAAAGTTAAGCCTATTTTGCCTTCCTCCTAATCCCATCTCACAACAAAATAATTTCAAATTGGCAAACCAAAACCACTGCGGGGTGAGCCCAGAGAGGTCTTTCTCAACGATCCCCCCCTTCCTTGGCTGCAGGTGATAAATGACAAAATCATTGCCACCAACCTGGTGACTGGCTTGCCCAAGCAGACCCCGGGCAGCAATGGGGACATCATTGTGCGCACCAGCAAGCTGCTGATCCCGGTGACCTGCGAGTTCCCGCGCCGCTACACCATCTCCGAGGGCTACGTGCCCAACCTCAAGAACTCGCCCCTGGAAATCATGAGCCGCAACCAGGGCGTCTTCCCCTTCACCCTGGAGATCTTCAAGGACAAAGACTTTGATGAGCCCTACAGGGGTGCTCCGCCCACCCTCAAGCTTCGGGACTCGCTGTACTTTGGGATCGAGCCCTTGGTGCACGTCAGCGGGCTGGAGACGCTGGTGGAGAGCTGCTTTGCCACTCCCACCTCTAAAATTGATGAGATCCTGAAGTACTACCTGATTCAAGATGGGTGAGTTCACTGTTCCCTCTCTTGCTGGCAGTTTAATGGGAGTTGGCAGTGGGGCTGAGTTGTCTGTGTGATGCAGGAAACGCTGTCCTTCTCCAAAGCAGCCTGTCTGCCCTGCTCGTACCAATCACCAGCAGCCATCAGGCTAAAACCATCTGTCTGTCCTGGTTTGAAGGACAGGTGTCTCCCAATAAAAGGCAGAAGCTTCTCTTTGAAATGGAGAATGTAAACCCCCTCCCTCCAAATTAC
>JANRGV010000111.1:30618424-30630702 GCA_024734035.1 Alethe castanea | reverse complement strand
GATAATGTGTGCCATGGAGATAAGGGTCACTGCCCCACCCTGCTTCAACAGATGGTGATAGAATACACATTTCTGGCTACATCCTGTACTGTAACCCAAGACACTGTCCCATCAAAAGGAATTGGGAGAAACAGTGGGAGGCAGTGAAAGAGGTTCCTCTGAGTGCAGCCTTTACAGGATGTATTTCCCTCTCACTAGCCTTGTGGATAATTGAGTTGGCTCCTGTAGAAAAGATTCTCTTTCCTGATATCCTCTCTCTGCCAGCCACAGAGTGCCAAGCCAATGTGCAGAACCCCCATGGCCTTGTGCTGCTGCCAGGCAGCTGACAAAGCAACTGGAGCACGTTTCTTAATTTTCTTATAGTGGCCTTATTACAGCATGAGCCAGAAGAGCCCACTGCTAGTCCTGGTGGGAGCTGCAGGAGAATCTCTTACTTTTGCTCTCCCTGATGCCTGTCAGTGGAATAAACTTAAAGTCTTTCAGTTTGGCTGTAATTTTTTGAGATGTTTGGGGTTAGTGATCATTACAGGATATGCTAAAAACAATTTTGTGCAGATCTGTGGCTTCACTGTTGTAGTGGTTTTTGCATCAGAGGTTTGGGGAGCCTTGCTGTGGGCTCAGCTGTGGCTCCTGAGATGATTCCTCTTTTCAGACACTTCTTTGGGTGCCGAAATGACTGTGCCATGCTACAGCATTGCTGTGGAGTATTTGCATCCAGCTGCTTTACCAGACAGCTCTGAGGAAATGTCATAGTTGTGAAGTAGTCTGCTGTCCTCTAGGGAGGGAAATGCAGCCAAAGGAATATCTAAGACATACCCAACAGTTGTAGCCTGATAGTCAAGGGACTGTGCTTGTGTTTGTTGCCTGCCAGACCATTTAGTGATGACAACAATCATGTCCTCAGCTGCCAGACTGAATCATCCACTGCTACAGCCGCTGATGGCAAGTCCTGTGTGGTTGTCTGGTAGCAAAAGGGTCCTGCAATGTAAAGTATCCAAAAATACTGTTTTCATTTTCTTCTGACAGAGGATTCAGCATTAGCCTGCTCTCCCTCCATCCTAGGCTGCAGTCCTTCTGGGCCCAGCATTTCTGGGCTTTATGAGCAGATCTGTAATGGAAAAATTGATCTTATCAAGTGGATAAAATCCTGGCTTGGCTGTTCCTGTGGACCCTTCACAGAGTCAAGGCCCCAGACATTCATTTGTTTCTCACCATGACTGAAAATGATGGGATTCAAAACAGCAGCCAAAACCTGAGCTGGATGGGGAAGGCAAGAAATGTCATCTCTTGAATTCACCCCAGCACTGGTTGGAGGATTTATGGCACCAGCAGTCCCTTGGTACCTGCAGAGGGCATTCAAACTTCACTGAAGGGAAAAGAGCTCCACTCTGCAGCCATCACTGCAGGCCCCAGTGATTCAAAATTAAATTAGCTGAATGCACTTCTAAGTTGTCCCTGCTCCAAACACTTCTGTAATAACTCAATTTCCTTCTATAAATCCAGCCCCAAAAGCCCATGGCAATAAAGATGGGAGGTTTTGTATCAGCTTATCAGGATCAGTTTATCAGTTTCCTGTCAGGATCAGACCCGCAAGAGTTAACCACACATTCCAAAGGGAAACGCTCTTTAAATTGGAGAGGCTATACCTTGGACTGAGGAATGGGAAACTTCCCTCTACTGCTGTCTTCTCTGCTAATTGCCTGCCTTCTGAAAACAAAATGAACCAAAGGCATTGACCGGTGGCACAGCTGATAAACAGCGAAGCTCTCCAGGGCATCTGGAGCAAGGTCATGTCACTGCTGAGGTCAGGAGCTGTGATTGAGCAGAGCACAAGGTGGTTAAGGTAGTTCCATTGCAAAGCTCATCTTGCTATGCCTCAGGCTGCCCCATGTGTTAGGCTGAGGTGGATGTTTCATTGTGCAAGCTTTCCTTTTAACCTTGCAACCCTGAAAAGAAAATCAGAGCACAGCTCCCACGGCACTGCCACTCTGCTCCCCAAACCTAAGCACATTATGGACAGGGATAGGGGGATTTTCCCCACATCCTCAGCAGGCTCACCCCTTTTCCTTCCATACCTGTCTCTTCTCACCTCTCCAAAGTGGACAGCAGAGTCTCTGGGGTTTCTTAGGAGACTGGGATGTGGTCTGGCCCCACAGATGCAAATGGACTTGCCCCTGTGACTCGTGAGGTTTCTGAGCTGGTTTTGTCTATCTCTGATTCCTTTGTAGTGTTCTTCCACTTTCCCTCTCCCTAGCCCCAAACCAGTAGGTTTCCTTCCACCTTTGTGGCAAATCTTTGGAGAACTAAATTTGGGAATCAGTTTGAGCCAGTGTCCAATAATCATCACAGTTTATGTGCTCACAAATGAGAACATGCCTAGGAGTTGACTTCATGGCCCTTGAGCTTGGCCACTCACCTATGAAAAGTCTGTAACTGTCATTCATTGTGACCAGATGCCTTGTTTAAAAAGGAATTTTAGCAACTTTGAGATTCCCAAACGTTCCAGTGAAGGCAGAACTGCTCTTTTACAACTGAACATTGGTGACAATGCCATGCACATTTCTCCTGTAAAGATGGGAGCTGAAGCTTGCTGGAAGAGCAAGACTTTGTGCTACACCAGTGCCTCTTGTCTCTTCTACTGCTGCTTTGTTGGTTTTTTTTTTTAAAAAATACCTTTCAAAGTCCACATTTCTGGAATTAACTTGCTAGAAAGGATGAGCTGCATTGCAATGCAATTTCACAGCAGCATCAGGGCCTCTCAAGATGCCCAAGGCTTTGCAATAATCAGCAGTAATTATTGAGCCACCATAACTTTTTGTCTGTCAGACTCTAAACAGGCTGTAATAGTTTATAAATGCACTGCACCTGGAATGTAACTTGTTATAACAGCAGCTTATTTTCTTGCAGTTGTGAGACCTCTCCTACAATCTTGCATTGCTAGTGATGGAAAAACTGAAATTATAAATTTTTGGTGTAGTGAATTTGAGCTGTTTGACCAAATCCTGCAGGAAAGCAAAGTAAATCTGTATTTTTGTTGTTTTCATCACCTGTCATATTATAGTAATGTGGGTGCAGGCTGCTTCATTTTAAGCATAATTTATGTGCATATCTACGTGTATACAGCAAGTGCATAGCACATTCTGTGGTGTATAGCAGTGCAGGTTGTTGCACAGGAAGGTGAAATGAGGACAGACTTGCCTGCAGATCCCTGGCAGTCCCTCTCTGAGGGGACTGGGCCATGTCCTGCCAGCCCTCAGCTGCTGAGCTGTTCCTTGTCTGGAGATGCCATTAGCAACGCTGCTGTTTTTCCCCATCATTCCCCACTTTCCTCCTGTGGCCAAAGAGGAAGCAGCAGAGATGGTAGCTGAGCCTGAGACAACCAATCCCTCCTTTTCTTTCTCTGTTTAAGTAGGCTGGAATGTCTTTTCTCTTTCTTTTTCCATGTCTGGGAAACCCATTAAAGCCTATCCCTCTGCTCTCCTCAGCTGTGTTTCTGATGATTCTGTGAAGCAGTACACGTCAAAGGACCATCTTGCCAAGCATTTCCAGGTTCCTGTGTTCAAGTTTGTGGGCAAAGACAACAAGGTAAGCTCAAAACTCAACTCTCAGATATTTCATCAGCTCTGATATGACTGAGGAGCCTCAGCACCAAGTTGGAAAAGGGTATGGAATGGCTGGCCCAAGGCAGGTGCTGCTGTGCCTGTTGCAGCAGTTGCCCCTTACAGGAGCCTGACATAAGTACTTCAGGAGAGATTGATAAAAACAATTAAAGTTAAAATATGAAGGACAGTTTTGGAACATCAATGCCACAGCAGACTAAAATAGTTGTTGTTTCCAGGGTGGACTCTTGTTTGCTGGGTGGGAGAAGTGTTCTCAGTCACCAGGCACATTTCATAGCACCCTGTCTTTAAAACAACACAGTTTTTAGTTTGGGATCTCTTCAACCTTGTGTCTTCTTTAGCTCTTGTCAGTACAGATGCCAGGACTCCAGACAGAAGGCCACCATAGTGCTTAATTCAATGTGAAACCAGGCTGTCTCTCTGGGGCAGCTCTGTAGTGGGAGGACAGTGGAAGGATAATGCCATTTTCCTAATGCAAATAGCTTTCCTTTTTGTGTTGGAAGAAATTGGATCTTCCAGTCCTTGTTATGCTCAGCCAACACTGCTCCAAAAGGTATAAAGCTGCTGCTGCAGCTACTGGACAGCCCCAGTAGGGTTAAAACAGATGAGATCTTATAAAATTTAGAAATTTTCCCTAACTTTCTGATTACTCCTGCTGCCTCCAACCTGCATCCTCCCACCCTACACGATGGATTCTTCTTCAGACCTCTCCAAGTCTTTGTGGCTGCTGCTTGCAGGGATCTTCCTTGCTCTCCTTGTTGTTTACAGGGCAGGGAGCAGCAATCCTGTCACTGCCTTTGCAGTGCAAGGAGAAAAGGCAGCTCTGTCCTTGCTCTTTGCATTCTCTCTCTTCCCTCAACTTAGCCTCTCATCACCCTGCATTTTCCTCCTTTTGCCCCTCGGTTTCCTGGCTTTGTTTTCCCAGCTCGCATGAAATTCTCTTGCACATCTCCATCAGTCCTGGCGAGGCTTCACCGCGTCCCTGACGCGCAGCTCCTGCCAGTCCTTGTGAGCTCTTCCAAGCTGCTTCCTGCTGTTTTCACCCCTTCACCTGGAGGATCATCTCACACCTTCCTGTCCCCTGTCTCCCCACTCCTGGCTCTGAGATCTCAGCCAGGCTCTCTGCAGAGGGCGCACAAGGAAACAGCGGGAGCGGCCGTTTTGGCGATGCTGGATTTCCCATGTGCCACGGGGGTTCTGTGGCATGGCTCTGGTGGCATGGCTCTGGTGGCATGGCTCTGGTGGCCAGTGCTCCCCAGAGCCATGCAGTGACCCTGCTGCTGTGTCCCCACCGCAGGAGGTGTTCCTGCACTGCCGCATCCTGGTGTGCGGGGCGCTGGACGAGAGCTCGCGCTGCGCCCAGGGCTGCCGGAGACGCGCGCGCAGGGCGGCCGGGCAGCGGGAGCAGGAGGAGCAGCAGGAGTCTGGGCACGTGGCAAACCACGTCCTGACAGGAGGCCCCATCAGAATCGACTTGGATGACTGACACCACCCTCTGGAACACCATCCCTGGCCTTCCTTATCACTGCCTTCTTTCACAAGAGGTGTTTGTTAAGGCCCGGCTTGAACCTCAGGACTCATTTCCTTAACTCTCTGGTGATGATTTGTGAAGTTTTTTGGGCCCAGGAGGCAGCCCTTGGAGTGTGACCTGGACTGCAGAACAGTTTGGTTTTATCTGCATTTCTCCCCAAGAGCCCTTTTCTTTGCAGGCCGGAAGTGTTGCCCAACTTTGCTTTTCCACACATCCACCTACAGGCCCCAGGACTGTTTGTCCTTGACTAAACAAATGTTATCCAAGCCCTTCTTGCATCAGACAGTACAAATAATATCGTAGCTGAGTGTGTTTGCTGTGCAGCTCTGTGAGTGATGCTGAAGCTTTCGGGTGACTGTTAATAAAAACATGTATAAAATATATCTCATTGTGTGTAAGTTCCTTGGAGCAATGCAATTGTCATTGCAGGCAGCTAAAGCTCAGATCTATCACAGGCACATTTAAGTGTGATTTTAAAAAACAAAAGGTATTTAATGAGATTTGATTTTTTTAGTGGCTCTTGATAATTGCATGAAGTTTAATAGTGTTTTCTCCTGTATTTAGCATCTCATTATTCTTCTCCCTCTTCTCCCACCACCAAAAATGCCTTTCCTAAGTGCTATAGCACCTTGATTGTAATAGAAACACCATTAAACATCTATACACACCCCCTTCCCACGCGTGCTGCTGCCAAGTGTTTGTTTGGAAGTTGTGATGCATTGCCCTGGTTAGGGAGGCTGTGGTTCCAACAGAGGATTAGAGGAATGCACGTTAATTATTTATAGCAATCATTGATGAGGTGGGCAGTTCTCAGGCCAGGGCTGTCCCCAGTGAGCCTGGTGACAGGAGACACTGCAGCATTGTCTGAGTGGCCGTGGCAGGGGACACAATTACTGGTGATGGTGGTGGCACCGTGGTTGTCAGGAATCTTTTTGGACTGTCAAGCTCCTTCCAAAGAAAATATAATGGATGTGATCAGCTCAGGCTCCTCTGGGCTTCACTGAGCTGTGTGGTAAAGGATTAGGGGTGTGGGGTGGAAGGGAGGAAGCACAGCCAGCAGTGAAGGACAACGTAGGACAGGCAGGGCTGGAGGATGAGGGGGAAGGATCCATCCCCACCCGTGGCAGTGGCACTGCAGTGCATTCCCAAGGTTTTCTGCAAGAAGCTTCTCAGTGTGCAGCTCAGTTCTGTGTGGCTGGAGGTCTGCTGGAAGCCCCCCAAACTTCAACACCCGTGTTCTGCTTTGCTTGGAGCAGCCAAATTGCTGCAAAAGCCAAAATTTGATGCTGCTTTCAAATGGAAAGGGAATTCATTTGAAGGGATCATTTGAAGGGAGTCACAAATCACCTCAAACATTTCAACCTATTTTACAGATTTATTTGTTCTGGCAAGTGAGATTCCAGTGAGGAATGCACATTCAATGGCTGAGAGTTTAATAATTTTTCTAAATAGCTTCATGGCTGCTTTTCCAATCTTGAAAATATGTGTGTTTGTGTGTTAGAGTAAACAAAAATATTTCTATGACAATAAGGTATAAATGGAAGGACACTTTTCATGTGTTGTCTAACCATATGTGAAAGAACAGGAAAAGCAAAAGGCTTCTCCTAGGACTGCTGTTCTGCTGATTCACATCTGCATTAGGACCACAGGGGCAGTTTCCCACTGTCACTTCTTTGTACAGGCAGCCTCTGCTAAATATATTTGTTTTGATAAAACAAGAGCTGGGAAATGAAATTAATTATCCGGTGCCTTCTGGAGAATCAACTGGTCTTGTTTGTTCATATGGAAGGGATGTGGGGGGAGTGATGGAGGGAGAAGTTCTCTTCCTGGCTTATTTGAGTTATTGTGCACATAATTCAGTTCTTTCTGACATTCATATGAAGCAGCTTTTCCACTCTGGAGCTGAAAACAATCCTGCCAATGCACAAAGTCAAGAGAAGCCACGGGATGAGCAAAGCGGTGTCTTTGTGTCCAGAGCAGGGTGGAATTGAAGATGACCCAAGGTTTGTGCAGCAGCCTGGAGAATCCTGTGTTTCCATCACTGTACATCACTGGATAGCAGGAGTGGCACGGAGGGGAAGCAGTTTTTAGTTAGAACCCAGTTTTACTGGAGTCCATGCGCTGGTTTGCTCCTACACAGGATTATTGGGTTCTTTGCCAGAGTCACTGCCACCACTTGAAGGTTCAAATATTTCCATGTAGAGCTGCTGGTGGGGTTTTTCACATTAGCACAGTGAAAATTGAATTTAGTAGCTGGGCAGCTTGCAGCAGTCTCTAGGGTTTTGGGATGAATGGTGGTCTGAAAGCAGGAGAAATTATGATTTATGTTAGCGACGTCTCCAGCGCATCAGTGTCTAGGTACAGAGATTTTGTTCAGAGCCCTTTGATCTCTCCAGTGTATGTCATCACCTGCCAGCTTGGCTTTAATCTGGTATCACTTGAACTATAAAATACTTTAAAACATTTGCCATCCCGTCAGCTTTTGAACATAGACAATATAGCTATTTTAATTTCTTTTTTGTCATTTAGTCATAACAGTATGTTCACATTTAAACTGGCCACAGGCACCATTTCAGCAACAAAATACAAAGTTTGGGGAAGTGTCTGGAATGAGGAATGCTTCCTTCCAATCCCTAGCCAAAAGGAGGATTGTGTTTCTTAGCTGGATAATCAAGGTTGTCTGTCCAGCCTCATCCTCGGACAAAGCAGTGAATCTCAGCAATGCAGAATTCTCTCTCCAGAGGCTTTAGCCCAGCTAGGAAAGGTTGTCATTACATCTGATCAGTGTTGAAGTCCTCTGTGGTGGAAAACATCCCAGTACACCCCACGCAGTCACTTCCATTTTCCTGGTCTGGATACCAGCAGGCTCCTGTTGTTCCAGCCCACTTGGGGCTGGCTGAATGTCTCATTGCTGTTCACTGTAAGGCAAAGATGACTGGCAGGAGCAGGAATACAGGGCTTAAATAATTTATAACTCCATGCATACATTTTAAACCCATTTAAACTGGAAGAAAAGCAACCAAGACAGACTCTTTCCACTCTTGTTAAATCAACCCTTTTGCAGCCTTAACTTCTCTGTGGCAGATGGAAGAACATAACCATAAATATGTTTGCAGGAGCCACTGAAATATTTACGTGGCACGGCACGAGCACACCCAGTAGCAACTTCCTTCCAACAAGAAACCCAGCTGTAAGCTGTCTGCCAATGTTCTGTGGAGGCAAAATGCCATGCACCACTTTAAATTCTGGTTTTGCATGCAACAAAAGCTCCCCATAACAGATGGGAGTATTAACCACGCTTTAGAAGGGATGGTGTCTGAGGCTGCTGATAGCAGCCCCACAGAGGTAGTATTTAAGTCCTGTCACCAGACAGATAAACTTCCAGAATCTGCAATAACTCATCCAAGGCCACTGTTTGTGAGCCTCCTGTTTCCCTAATGTAAGAGATGGAGGTGGATGCCCAGCCATTTTGTGTGAAAAGGGATCCTAAGGGCAAAGCTTTGTTCAATGCTATAGGAGAAAAGTAATTAAATAGATGTGGATGACACTGGCAAAGAAAAGTGGTTTCCTCTCCTGGGGTTGGGGAAGAGGGCTGTGGTTTCACATCTGATAAATGGTGGGCTTTGGTCTCAAATATCAATTGTGTACCACAAACACCTCAAGCCCTTCTCCTTAACTCATGCTTAAGAAATGCTTTAAATCGGTTTAGGATCCACCAAGTATTTAAATATGCAGAGGCATCAGGGTGTGTAATGACAGGATGGCAAGTGTCAGGGATGGGTGTGAGCAATGTACTGAAAGCAAATTAGCCCTCTTCAGTCTGTCACCAGCGGTGCAAAAATGCAAATAGCACATCCACGGACTGGGAATTTCACAGGGCTCACAGAATCCTAATGCCTTGCACTGCAAATGAGAGAGCTCCAGGCTGGGGGGAGGTAAGAGTGTGTATTTAAGGTAAGTCCTGTTTATAACCAGCACTGCCTCCTGCTTGCCTCTCCTGCTCGGTCCGCGGAGAGAACTGGCCTGGGAAGGGGCAGTGGGGCTGTGGAGCTGCAGCTGCCCTCTGTCAATGGGCTGGCTCTGCCCTGCCCTGCCCAGAGGCTGTCCTGGATGCTGTCCCTCATCCCCAGGGCTGACAGGAGTCCCTGTGCTGGAGAGGGGCGCTGGCAGCGGCTGCTCTTCCTCACAGCTCATCCCGCTCTTCCTCGCTGCAAATGCAGGCGCTCCTCTGGCTGTTCATGAAGGGCCGGCAGCCCAGGGTCCAGACAGCGTTGAACACCGTGTCTGCCATGGATTCACAGGCTGTGGAGAGGGATGGGATGGGCAGGTAAGGACAGGCAACCTGGAGCACCCCTGCATGAGCTCCAGGGGGTGTGCTGTTGGAAGCGTGGGCTATCGTTTTTTTCTCTCTGAGAACTGCGTTTTTATAAATCCTGAGGTTCCCTCCCCTTTGCTCCCCAGGGTGGCACTAATTTCTCCCCCCCCTAAACCCTTCCTTTGTTGCCTCTTCCAGGCCTTACTGGTTGATGGATCATCTGGGGCTCAGCAAACAGCGCTGTGTACCGAACAGATTTCCCAAGAGGCCTCCACATTACTCCTTCCCCTCTCAGTTTGCCTATAGCCACTATTAACCAACCTTTCTAGGCTTTTTGGGGAGTTATGATGCCACCCAGCATGAAAAATCCTAGAGCAGCTGACTGCCTGCTTACTAACCCCTCCTCATCCCAAAGAGCAACCCTAAAAGTGCTCATCAGTAAATAAGTAGGTGAATATTAGGTCTTTAGGGTTTATTTACTGGCACTAACACTGATTGCTCTATGCATAATGAAGTTAGGAAAGCCTTGCCTTTGGGACTGGTTTCTCCTATCTCAGCCTCTCTAAACACCTCAATGCTCCTGTTCCCTTAGGAGGCTGCTCAGTTGGCAGGCACTGGAGAGGCTGTGGTGAGTCAGTGGGAAAACCAAGGCTTTGGATGCCAGGTAAGAGCTGGGGTGGCTGTGGAGGAGGGCTGTGACAGGAGCTGCTCAGAGCAGCCCTGGGGACAGGATCTGTAGAGCCCAAGGCATGGAGAGGATGGCTCAGAAGTTCTTTGGTGTTATCTGTGCCTCCTACAGCAGCCAGGACAGAGATGCTGGAGGGAGGAATCCACTCCTGCCTGGCAGAGATTCCTTGGCTCAGCCCAGGAGTGTGGGCTCTGCTCTACCTTAACTCCCTGGGATCTAGGTTTGCTTTGCTGCTGCAGGCAGAGAGCAAGAGGAGCCACATGAAAGAGTAGCAGGGGAAATCTGAAGGGATACGAAGAAGGTGGCTGCATGAGGACTTGTTGAGAAGGGTGACCAGGACAGATTGGCTGTGCTCAGCCTGTAGCACTTATGTGTGAGTCCACATCTTTGATTTCTCTTGCTGGCCTGGGCACTCTTTCCATGCATTTATCTGTGACCAAGTAGGAAGCCATCTGTGTTAGTCTGGTATCATGCAGACATCCCCTGTGTCCTAACAGGCTGCACCTTTGGAAAACAAATGCATGTTTAAGGATACCTTAAAGCAGAGGTTACCAAAAAAGCTCTTCTCAGACTTGCAGGCTGAGGCTTTTTGAATTAGGCAGAACCAGGGTGGCACTTGAGCTGCTGGCACATCACTAGAGCTTTGTTAGCACTTCTGAGCCATCCAGAGCTGCCTGCAGTGGCTCAGCCACCACCCAGGCTGGTGTGTCCCTGGTGCCATCATCATCTATTATCTGTGACCAGATGCCTGAGAGCCCTGTCCTTGCCTTTCTCAGTTTTGCTGGCCCCTGGCCACATACAGGTTTCAGTGTGTGCCTCACTGGCCCTGGAAGGCTTTTTGGTATCCCATTAAGGTGTTTGAATGGTCTGGGAGCGCATCCAACTTTTGAAGGAATTGCCTCCAGGGTCGTTTATGGGGGTTTTTTTTCATGCATTGTAATGTTTTCTAAATGCAAATAGGTCTCCAGCCTTGGGGCAGAAGTGTGTGGCAGAGGGGGCAGATCTCTATTCTCAGCTGCCTGTGACAAGTGCAGCACAGACATGCTGCTCCCTACAGCAGAGTTTTGCTTCTTTTTGGCAAGGAAGGTGATACCTTGGGTTTTAGCTTTTCTATTTTTCAGAATCTCTGCTGCTTAGTGTGTAACTCTGAAACTTCATGTTAGGTGTTAGTAAGGTTAGTAAGGGTAGTTAGTGAATATACTCTCTTTCTAGCTAGAGAATCAAGGACAACCGGTACCAAAAACATAAACAATGGTGAGGGAAAGGGGGCTGAGACTTCATAGCCTGGGGCTGTGCTTGGATAATTGACCCCAACATGTGGATGAACCAAAAGTTATGAAAGTGTAAAGATTTGTGAGCAGGATCCACCTCAGATTTGATTTGGATGTAGCCCGGCCAGGCTCTTGCACTGCCCAAGGTGTATCCTTTCAATAAATATCTATTTTATTCCTTTTGCTCTGCCTAGTCTCTGTTCCAGCTCAGCCTTTCCAGGCAGCAAAGGGGCTCCCTGCCCACACCCTCCCTGCCCTGCATGCCTACCTTGCACCTTGGAGACGAAGCCCAGGCTGCGCTTGAGGTCGGAGCAGATGGAGTGCAGGCACCAGCGGAACTTGGCGTCGCAGCGGTACTTGTTGGCCCCACAGGTGTCATAACAGATGTCCAGCTGGTTACAGCACTTGGTCATGGCAGGGATGCCCAAGTCTAGCTGGGGAAAGAGAAAAGAGGTGTCCCTTGGCTGTGTGCTGGCCTCAGGCTCACACAGCTGTGAGGGGGTGAGGTGCTGCAGAGCCTAGCTGGCTCCTTTCCCAGCAGCTATTCCTGATAGCCAGGGCAGCAGGAGGGAATGTGTGCTGCCCCTGACCATCTAAAGGATGAGGGAGCAGCTCAGTGGTGCAGGTTCAGTGCAGGCTACATCACATTCTCTGCTCTGTCCCAGGGAATTAACGCTGGTAGAGAAGTGGAAAACAGTCCCTCCATGACCAATTTCTAGTTTTCATTTGTCAGACCTCATCAGAGAGCTCCATGTCCTTGCCAACAGTGGTAAAGGCTCCTTTTCTCTTTTCCTCTTTTTCCCACAACCTGACAAGATCCTTTTTTTTTTTTTTTTTTTTTGTGCCATAAGTA
>JANRGV010000111.1:30562220-30618324 GCA_024734035.1 Alethe castanea | reverse complement strand
TCCTTTTTTTTTTTTTTTTTTTTTTTTTTTTGTGCCATAAGTATTTTAATGCCTTGTTTCTCAGGGATGCACTTGAGGCCAAGGACAAACACAGCGTGGTTGGGTGAGTTTTGCTCCCTGTAAGCTTAGCTAATAACCCTAGGGGTGATGGGGCAGAAGGCCTGTCTCCTGAAGAGACTGGACTTGTTAGCTTGTTGTAAATGACTCCTCTTTTTGCCCTTCCTCATGTAAAATTTAGGAGATGAATTGTTCCTTCGTTGCACTCGTGATTGCCTAGGTACAGAGGAGGCACCACAGAAATGCCCACAAGGTTTGCAATGAAATAGAGTTCCAGGAATTAAACCTAACATGAAGAATGGGCTGCAAAGAAAGGGGCTGTCAGAGCAGGAATCTGCCTAATTGCTGCAAACTCCAGGGGCAGCAATAATACATGAGCTAAATAGGAACCCCTGCTCTGAGAGCCTCCTGGGAAAGCTTTTCCTGGTGATTCCAATATGATTTCATTAATTGCCTTTAAGATAATGAGCAGGTGCAGTATTAAAGCCTGTGGGTTTAATTCAGTGCTTGGCAGAGGCAGAAAGTGTGGGAGGAGGTGAAGGGCCAGGTGTGGAGGATGCACTCAGGTGTTGCTGTGTGCACACAGGTTATTTGTCACCAGCATAGCACAGCCCGGCCTTTTCCTTGGCCAGAATTATGAGCTGGTGATGTGATGAGAGAGCTGCATCCCTTGGGAATGGTGGGTGGGACAGTACATACACTTTCAGGTACCTTGAGCCCCAGAAAATGGGAGCTACAGCCGTTGGGTTCTTGGGGTTTGTAGTGAGGCCGTGGCATGGGAGCCTTCCCTGGGAAAGAAAAGACAGGACAAACGTTAGGAAAGCTGATCTTCCCGAGTCTAGGTGCAAAAAGGAGTGACAGGCAGCTTCCCTTGGTCTGGATCCCCAAACTCTGCTGCTTACACTACTAGCTTAGCAAGGGGGTTTCTTTCTGTTCTCAGTTCATTCTTGGACTGTTGGTGTGCTGTGGATGTCACCCAAACTGTGCCAGACCTTGCATGTCTGATCTTGCTCTGTGCAGGTCTTCTTGGTCCATTTTCTGCCCATGCTGATGCACTATCACATTTTGCAAATCATTTCTATTCCTTTAATCTCTGCACCTTGCTCAGTCTGCTTCTTAATATGCATAAAGGAGCAAGAACTCCCTTTGTGAGTAATTATTTACCCAATGTAGGAAGAGTCCAACTATCAGCCAGCTCTGGCAGTACCTTCAGCAGCATTTTAATTGATTTTTGTAGGGGAGCCTGTTCAGTGCCTGACCACCCTCTGGGGGAGGAACCTTTTCCTGATATCCATTCCCTGGGTCCTGTCCCTGCTCTGGGAAAATACAAACTGTGTGAATGTTCCAATAAAAAGATGTGTGAGCCGAGCCTTCTGAAACCCATCACATCAAGGGTTAAGTTTCTGCTTCCCTGAGCACAGCTAGAGGATTTATATAGACATAAAATGGATCTGATTCAGCCCTTCAAGGCAGGGTTGGGTTCTTTTAAACTCCATTTCCACTTCTTGCTTCTTGTCAGCACCAGGAATTATTTGAGACCCTTTCCCCATTTTTCTGTCGAGGTACCTAAAATGCCAGTGGTTAATTCAGCCATAAATCTGCTGTGCCCTTGGGAAGGCCTTACAGCCAAAAGCCTCAGAGGGACTTATGTAGGAGCGCTCCCAGCTCCTCTCAATTAAACTTTGCCAGAGCTGTTTTGCTTAAAAAACAGATTTGCTACAAATAAATAACAAACTGAAATCCTGTCCATGCCAACAGGCAAACTTCGCCTTCCAAAAGAGCCTTGTTGGTTTTTTGGAAGGGGGTAGGACTCAGAATTCAGATGTTCCTGAACTGATGCAGGAGATAGAGGAAAGTTCAAAATCTGCTGTGGGTTTTGCAGGATGGAGTCAAATTTGAGTGGCTGGCTTGTAATATTGGTAGTAAATTTTGTTCCAGCAGCACAATGACAGTTAATGGGATAAGATGGTGAGTCTGAGTAGGAGTGAGACTTCTTGGGGATGTGGAGATCATAGAATTGTAGAATGGCTTGGGTTGGACTGGACCTTTAAGCTCATCAAGTTATCCAGTTCTACCTCCATTATCCAGTTCCCAGCCAAAGATAGCTGCTTTCCAGATCCTCAATTAAGCTAAAGTCACAGCTATTGTAATGTTTTAGAAAGCTGTCCTGAGGAAAAAAAACCCTCACATAAGGATTGTGCTGATCCACAAAACATCAAACTGCCCTCAGCATAAGCCCTTGTAGGAAACCTGTCCCCTTCTCTCCACAAAACAGAGCTTTAAAACTTGTAAAGTGCCCCTTTGTACTCTTTCTCATCTAGGTCAAGTCCAAGACACCACAACTAACCTCTCTCCCACATCTTGTTTTCTGGTTAACAGTAAACAAAACCAAAACAGGAATATCAGGTGTTCCTGCCTCTCTACATTGACTCAGTGCTCCTGTTATCATTTATTGTTTGCCCATCCTTACAGGCAGGAAGATAGATTTCAGGCCACTGCCTTGCTGGCACAGCCCTAGAGCTGAAGTCGAGTTTCCCTGGTGCATTTCAATCCCCCCAGGCTGCTGTAGCTGTTCCAAGGGGCTGGAAAGCAGCCAGCTGGCTGGAACAGCTGCTGCCAACGCAGGAGGTCTCAGGCACTGCAGGGCTGGGACCCTGGCAGGGGCAGCTGAGGGTATTTTTGGGTGAATGGATGGGCTCCTTGCACTTGTGGGTGGTCCATTGTTGTTTGTGTGTCCCAGGCAGGCTTTGAGCAGAGGTTCCTGCACATCCCCACCCTTGTATGCCCTGTTGGAGAGCCTGGCTTTGAAGGCTCCTTTCCCACAGCCTGGAGGTGCCCCCTCATCTTAAGCCCTTCAGGACCAAATGCTGAGCAAAGCAGTGAAGTTTTTTCACTGGTCCTGTAGCCAGGAGGAAGCTACAAGGGCTTCACTCCCAGCTCAGGCTGTTTGCCCTGAGATGCCCAGTGAGACTTTGTAAGCAGGAGGATATTTGCCAGTAAATGCTAGTGTAACCCTAATGTCCTGATTTAAGGGAGTAATCCATCAAGCTGGTTGTTTTCAGACCTCAGTAGCTGCTGAAAAATCAGGAGAGTCTTACAGCTGGAACAGCCAAGTGCTGTGTGCTCAGCTGAAGATGGATGTGGCAATCACAGGTGAGTCCTGACCTTTACTGTGGCAAAATAAGCTGAAATGGCTGAAAGTATGTAAAAGGAATAATTTTTGCTTCATGCCTGGGAAAAAAAGCAATCAGGCCCTGATTCAGCACAAAGGTGGTTTGTGTTCTTCCTTCTGAGCAAGGGCTGGATCTCACTGGTGTGGGATCATCCCAGCATCCTCTCCACTCGCAGTTTGCAATGCCTGTGCCAGAGATTAGCAAGGACAAATGGTCCTGGAAGGGTCCAGCAAGACCCTTGGAGCCACGTGGGCAGCATTTCAGTAGTTTCCTCCTTCAGGCAGTGATTAATGAGCTGTTCAGCAGAGGATGAGAACTGGGCTAACGATGTACTTGTTTTCCTTTCTAGGTAAAACACTGTTCCAATAAGATGCAGGGGTGAGAGCAGGGATTTGTGCTGCTCTCTGCTTTTCACAAGGACAGGCAGAGAGAGCCCTCTGGATGTGCCCAAAAGCAGTAACTTCTGCACAATTTGGTAAGTCCTGAGATTCTCTGAAACCAGCTCTGAATATCAGCATTACCTCAGGCACACTGCAGTCCCAGCCACATTTTTCCAGCTGCCAGGGGTTTCAGTCTCTACATTAAGGAGGGCAAATCCCTTTCTGCTCTGAATTTGGAGCATGGTGTGGACCTTTAGGAGGTTGTCACACACTTGGCCTGGGGCTGCCACACCATGAGCTGCCTGATGGGCTCATCCTGTGTGCTGGGGTGGTGCTGTGGGGTCTGGAGAGCCACCTCCTCCAGGCACTGGGGACACACATGGCCCTCCTGAGCTGCTGCAGAGAGAACTGAGGGATTCCCAGGCTGAGGGACCAGGGCCACTGTGGGGCTGTGGTGATGGGCTGAGGTACCTGGCTCCCTCCATCCCATGGGGCTTTCTGCTCCCTGTTTGTTCTCAGGGTGAGCCTGGAGGAGAGCTGGCAGGAGAGCAAGGACACATATATACACATTGGATGGATGTCAGGAAAGGGTTTTCCACCCAGAGCATGGTTGAGCACTGGAAGCACTTCCAGGCTCATCAGAGAAATAGTCCCATGGCTACCAGAGCTCCAGGAGTGTTTGGACACCATTTTCAGGCACAAGGTGTGACTCTTGGGGTGTCCTGCACAGGGTGGGAGTTGGGCTCAATGATCTTGATGGGTCCCTTCCAACTCAGCCTGTTCTATGATTCTGGGACATTTATGAAACAAAACAAAAAACTCAGCAACTTTCAGACTGATTTTAACCTCCCTATGGCCCCTCTGCCCCTGGCAGGGAGCTGGGGTCCCAGCCCTGCAGCATCTCTTTGTCCCTCCCCGAGATGTCACCCCCTTCATCCTGCCCCCAGGACAAACCAAGCTATTCCTTTTCGGTGAATCACTCTGAAGTCCGCAGCAAGCAGGAGCTGCCTCGTCCTGCCTTGAGTACTAAAGGTTCCTCCCGGTGACGTGCGGTTTGTCCCCGTTATCTCTGCTCCTCCAGCCCGCGGCACTGGCCAGCTCACACTGCTGAATAAGGGCACTCCGAAGGTTGCTGAGATTAGGGCTGCTGGCTCAGCCTGCCCTCCCTGTGCTCTCCCAGCCCCCGGGGCAGCCCGGGTACCTTCCAGGAAAACCTGCATCCATGCTCTGCTGCTGTCCCTGTGCGCGCTGTTCTTGGGGAGGGGGCTCCGTGCTCAGTGTCCCTGTGCTGGCACTGGCAGAGAAGCTGTGACCGTGCCGAGGGGCAGCTCCTGGGTGGGAGGAGCTGGTCGTGGCCGCAGGGAAGGAGAGGGAAAGAAGAGGAGAGAGGAGCGGGCAGCAGCGAGCTTCACTTACCATATCGACATCGGTACTGACAGACTCCGTTTTTTCCCCCGAGCAGCTCCAAGAAGGAGTCGAAGTAGCTGTTGACCGCCTCAAAGCCGTCGCGGATGGTCTCGATGCCCCAGTCGGAGTAGGATGCCTGTGCCTGGGGGTCCCGGTGGCCGGCGCTGTCGGGCGCTGCCTCCTCGGAGCCCTGCCCCAGGCGCAGGGCCAGGCACAGCAGCGCTGCCCGCAGCAGCAGCCGCATGCTGCGGTGCCGGTGCGGGGCACCGAGGGGCAGGAGCGCTGGGGTGAGCTGCTGCCTGCGGGATCACTGGGGATGAGCTGCTGCCTGTGGGATCACTGGGGATGAGCTGCTGCCTGTGGCACCGCTCTGCCTGGACTTTAAACGCGGCCCAGCGTGAGGTCAGCGCGGCCAGGGTGCAAAGTGCAGCACCGGGTTCAGCTCCCAGAGCCGGGAGTTTGCACAACCCCGCTGGGACAGGCTCAGTGCCTGTTATAAATTTATCTGTGATGAATTGATCGACTCCAATAGATGGAATAAATTTTAAAAAATTTATTGAGCAAGCAAATCAGCGCTGGGCAGCCGGGGAGTCTCCGCTCCACCAACAGCACACACCCCACTCCGCTTCAGTCCATCTTTTATTTTCATCGTCTTCGTGTACGTGGCCTTTCAGCATCTTCTCACGTTCTTTCTGTGTCTGTGCAACCAGCTGCTAGGGGGTCTTCTCCTGGCTCCTGGTGGTCGTGGGGAGGAAGGCTGTGGTCTTCCTCTCTTAGACCTTGGTTGACTTCTCCTGTCTTTTCCAAGCACCCACAAACTGGGCACATACAGGATGTTTGTTGTTAAGACATAATCTAGCTTAAGCAAGTTTCAGTGGTCTTTTGGCCGTGTTCCCTAATTTAGCAATGGTTGATTAGCAAAGCCTTCTGCATACTCTGTTACAGTCCCCATGGCCCTAGGGCTGCAGCTCCCCAAGAGGGGCCTTTCCCTGGGGAGAGCAGGTCTGTCCCCCCAGGGCACTGCATGGGCTGCCTCACTCCCTCCCCAGCCTGCTGGGAGACGGAGACTACCTCTCTCTCCAAAATTTCTGCTGCTCAGGCAGGCTGAGGAGCACCCCTTGCCTTCTCCCTGGGCCTCCTGGGCACATGGAGGGGTGGGATGAGGCCTTCACCCAGCCTAGCTGCTGGTTATTGCGCTAGCAAATCCTCAAGGGCCCACAATCCAGCAACTTGGAGTAGTTTGGGGTGACAAACACTGCATTCAGGGCAATTCCTTGGCATTACCTCCAGTTCCAGGATCAATGGGGTGGGTGAGCACTTGCCTGAGGGCTGATGTTATAGGGCTGGTTGTTACAGCTCCTGTGTCATGTCAATTAAACATTTAGCCCAGGTGACCCAGGAGGAAAGGCTGGCACCGAAACCTTGGCCAGGGAATGGGTTGTGGGGCAGCTCCAGGTCCTGGCTCTGGGGTGGGACAGGCCTGCCAGGACCCAGGGGTCTGCTCAGCTGCTGGAGGGTTCCAGGTTGCTCATTAAAAAGAAAGCAACCAAAATGAACAAAGCAAACCTCTCACCAAGAGTAGAGAAGGGGAATGGTGTGGGAAGGTTCTGGTTGCTCTTGGAAAGCTTTTCAGATGTGCCCCAGCCCAGCACTGCCTCTCAGGAGGAGCTGGGCTGCCAGCATTTCAAATCTATGCCAAATGCAAATGCAAATTCTGGCATTTCATTGTTTTGCAGGAGATTGAGCCCTGCTGAGTTGCTGCTTCTGAGGGGACAGAGCTCGATGGCACTGCCAGTGTCTCTGCACATGGCCCTGGGTGATGAGCTCCTGACACAGGGTGAGCAGGAGGAGCCACAGCCACGGCTTGGTTCCTTAGAAGGGTAAGTCAGAGAAGTGGGGAAGGGAGCAAACAGGCTGGTCAGCCCCTCTCCTGTGAAATGGGGTGGAGCCAGAGGCAGCTGTGCCTGCTTGTTCCATCTGTGCTGAGGCCCAGGGCTGAGTTAGGATGAGGGGACATTTAGGAGGGCAGGAGGTCCCAGAGGAACCTCAAACCAGCTTTGCCTCTGGGGAGATTAACCCAGATGCTGAGAACACTGGGGAAGGGAGGCTGGCAGTTTGGGAATCAGCAACCCCTGCCTCAAGGAAGCCTTTTGTGACATCTGTGTCACCCCTGGCACACGGCAGAGGGGGTGCTGGGGAACTGACACCTTCCCTGCAGGAGCGCTGGAGAGTTCAGGCCTCTGCTGCTCTCGTGCTGGGGACTGCTCTGTCAGTCGTGGGTGGAAATGGTCCCTGGAATTTGTTGTCAGGGCGCCTCAATGAAGGAAAAATGGGATTCAAGAGTCCCACGCTGTGTCTTGCAGTGAGTGGAGCCTTTGGTGTCTCTGCTGGTTCAATCCCTGCCCTGCCTGACACTCCAGTTTGCAGTCCCAGTGCTCCCAGCATTTGCCAACAGCCTGGCAGAAATTAATGTAAAAAAGAGCAAAACAGCTCTTTGGGAATAGCTTGGGAGTGTGTAAGAGCCTCTGGGTGTCTGTGCATGGTGTCCTGCTTTTATGTAGAGCCTTTTAGGGTTGTTCTGGAGGCAATTCCAGAACACAGCTTGCTTTGTCATCCCACAGTCCCTGGTGGCTGATCCATGTGCTGCTGAAGGCAAAGAGAGTGGGAAAAAATGCTGGCAGGGCTGCAGAGGAGGCAGAGCACAGGGAGCGTGGCATGAGCAGGACATGCAGCCTGGAGCTGGTGGCTCTGGAGCACCCAAGCTGTTTGTAAAATCAATTGGAATTAGGAAAGCCGAACAGGGTGGGGAGGGAGCAGCTGGCAGAGAGCAGAGCCTGGGTAAAGAGGAGTCAGAAACTTTCCTGTTAGTTTGTCACTGGTCCCGAAGCAAAGGTTTGTGAATAAAAAGCTGTTTCACTGCTTTTCCAAAACGTGGCAGTCCCTTTGCCCTGCCCCGGGGATGAGCCACTCTCCTTCCTTCCTCCTGCTTCCTTCCTTCCCTCCCCAAGCCAGTCTCCTGAGAGCTTTTCAGTCCAGCTGCAAATAGCTTGGTTGCACCCGGACTGCAAGATCCGAAAGCCAGGAAAAATGCAGGATTGGGTAAAAGTAGCCTCCAGATTTCCATCGGGGAGTGGCTCAGCAGCTGCAGCAGTGAGGAAATTCCCGACTGTGGATGTGCACAGTGGGACCCTGCAGGTTCTCTGGCCTCGCTTTCACCCTCTGCAGTTTCAAAAACCCCTTCCCTGGGCCAGCTTTCCTCTCTCTGAAGATCTAAGGCGTGCAGATGCTTTCTGCCACCATGGTGAACTCTGACAACTGCCTTTTGAACCCGGTGCTGACCTCGGGCTCGGCAGCTCCTGACTGCGTGCATTCATTTCTGCCTCCGTAATGCTCAAATATAGAGCGGCCCCGGGCTGGTGAGTCACGCATTCCCAGGGACACCGCCGGGCTGCTGGCAGCGATCCTGGGCGGGGAGGGAGAGGTGACAGCGCCCATCCCGTCCTCTGGGAATGAGCCCCGACCCAGCTGGAGCTGGAAAAACCCTCCTGGCAGGTGAGTCAGAGGGATGGAGCAGCTCTGCTGGGAGGAAAGGCTGGGAGAGCTGGGAGTGTTCAGCCTAGAAAACTGCAGAGACCTCAGAGCCCCTTCCAGTGCCTAAAGGGACTCCAGGAGAGCTGGAGAGGGATTTTGAACCAGGGATGGAGTGACAGGACAAGGGAGAAGGGTATCAAACTGACAGAGGGCAGGGATAGATGGGATATTGGGAAGAAATTCTATATTGTGGAGGTGGTGAGGCCCTGAGGAGGCGCCCCTGGATCCCTGGAAGTGTCCAGGCCAGGCTGGACAAGGCCTGGGACAGTGGGTGGTGTCCCAGCTGTGTTGGGGACAGTTCCCTACCTGCAAACCCAGTGTTCCTGCTGTTCCACAGGCAAAAGGATCAAGGCCTCTCCCCAGCCCTTGCTGTGCTCTTTGCAGGTTCCTGATGATGGGAATTAAGCATAAGCTCCACTGCTCTGCAGGGGGAAGCCCAGGAATGGCTGCGGTGTGCAAACCTCAGAGGTTTTGGTCATGGAAGAGTTCATGTGAGTTCACTGGCTCTTCCCCTCCCTAGAACCATTCCAGGATAAGTGATTGTTTGACTTTCTGGCTTCACAAAATAGATTTCTCACCCCTGGAAAAGGGACCCTCAGCCACTGACCCTGCTTTCAGCCCCGCATTATCTGCCCTCCCCTCTTGCAGTCCTTCAGTGCTGTGTGCTCCCAATGGAGACACAAAGTTCAGTGTTGAACAGGGATTTGGGGAAGGAGCAGCTCCTGCACCTGCCCAGTGAGATGGTGAAGGGAAACAGAGGAGCTTGTTTTCCACAAATGGTGATAAAACCCTGTGTGATCAGATTTATAGCAGCCACATACGAGGAGAGCTGGATGTGGAGGATTTCTCACTGCTAATGGCAGTGGCTTTTATTTTAAGCCTGTTCACTTTTTCTTTGTTTTTTACATTAAAGATTTTATTACCAAAAAAAAAAAAAAAGTAACAGTAAGGCAGTTTCTCAATTGTCAGTCACTGTGAGCCCAGAGAGTTTTCAATCATGTTTAATACAAAACTAAATTCACACAGGAGCCACGCTGGGGATCCAAAAGCCCTTTGAGAAATGATGGGGTAAGGCTGGAGGAGCAGCACCAGTGTAATCCCTTACACAGCCAGCCTTGGATGCATGGACACCACTGCAGTGGAGGGAGAGGAAATAGGGATTGTCTGCAGCTTAAAAATCGAAGCCAACCCTGTTGTCATAATCTGGAACATTCCTGATGTGCCTCAGCAGACTCAAGATTTCATTTTAAAAGATTTCTTTTGTTCCTTTAACCTAGTAAAATTTTCTACTGTCAAAAGTAGAAAATTCTTTCCTGAATAATTATCTGTGAGTGGTTCACTGCTTTAAAAAGTCGTGCACCAGAACATTTGTACTCCCCAAGCAATGCCTGAGACTGATGCTGTTCAACACTGGAAGCACTCACTGGTGTTGAGCTGAGGGAGGGAACTGCTGAGCACAATTCCCCAACTCTGGCTTTTTTTTCATGCTTTGGTGGTTGTTGAACAGAGATGGGACTGTAGAGCAAATGCAGGTGTTTTCCACACCTGCATGGCAATACAGGGATTTTGTTTTGTGCTCCTTTAGGACTTATGGAAGCCCCAAAGGCAGGATTCCCAACACCACACTGTTCACTGTGCCCTTTTACTTGCAGGAATGTGGTGGGAGGTACCTGCAGCCATGGTTGCCTTTTTGGAGCTTAAAAGATGGGAAAGAGAAAGGAGAGAACCATGGATAGGAAGAGAGACAGATGAAAAAGTGAGAAAACTCAGGTAGGCACAAATCTTACAGGTTTGGGATTTTTTAATTATCATAATTTAGTGCTCAGAGATCAGCCCTGCTAATGCACTTCAGGGTAAATTTATTTTTATTTAGATCAGCTCCTGATCTTGGAAAAGGAGCAGTACAAATGTGAGGTGGCAGTGTGCAGGCTTTTTTTATGGATGGACCTTGTTTTCCAGCTGCCAAAACCCAGGCAAAATTCAGGAAGGTGCAGGGCTAAGGAGGGGCAGTTCTGTGGGTCCCACTGCTACCAGGCTCAGTAGAAATGTAACAATTATTTTCCAGCAAAAACCTTGTCAAGTGTCTTCTGAAAGTATGCAGTTCCTCCAACTATAGTACCTTAAACTGCATTCCCAGTAACCCAGAGGTATTTCTAGCATATTTAACAATAGGTTTTGTATGTTTTGGCTCAATTGTCAAGATTTTATTGAGGCAGAAAATCCAATTAACCAAAATTGGAATTTTTCCCTTGGTGAAGACTTCAGGCTTGACCCCTAAATCAATAAAATCATCATCATCCAGAAAATTGGACTGTTTAGGTAGAGGCAGGTGCAGCTTCCTTTGATTTTTGTCCTCATGCTAGTGAGGTATTTGGATATTTTGCTAAAAAACCTGCTGTGGAAGGGAAAGGGCTCAGGAAAGCAAGCCTGCATCTAAAAAAGCTTCAGGACCATAAATAGGCTGAGAGTTTCTCCAGAAACCTCCAGAGCTGGGAGGAGGATGAAGGGGGGAGCATTCTGTGAGGACTCTGTGTTACCTCAGCACCTGAAGTCTCAGAACCAATTTGAAATTCCAGTGTCCTAAGGCACGACAATTTTGATTAATGAAGATGGGAGCAAGGAGCAGAGGGAAGAGCTGGCTGCCAGGACAGAACAAAAGCAGCATTTGTTCATGTGGACAAACATTGCAGAAGAGGAGGGAAGATGGGCTGTGGGTGTTCCCAGGCTGCTCTGACACTGTGGAAGCATCCTGACTCTGCCTGTTGAAGTGCTGGCTCACATGGTCAAGACTAAGAGCCAAATTCTTCACACAGGCTGAGAAGGAAGACAAGTTTAAAAAGTGGGGCTTTTGTAGAAATGGAAAACCAGGCTAAAACATGCCAATAACCTGCTTTCCAGAGAAAAAAAACAACCAAAAACCAATGCATGCCTGCAGTGGTCAGGCACTCTAGGAAAGCAAAAGAGTCGAGGATTAGGAATGGGTGTAATTCAGCATGCCTTAGAAGGGAGTTCTCCCAGGAAATCACCCTGCCCTAAGCCTGGCAGGGGTGAGGAGGACTCCAGACAACCCCTGGCTGCCCACACTGCTCAGAGGGATGATGGTGACAGCAACACCACACACAACACCACTGTAAGTTGTGGCCCTCATCTGTATTTTGTCCTTTTTTTTTTTTTTCCAGTAACACTTGTCAAACCTCGGTATTTTCTGTCAATAAACCTTTGGAGGGGGGGGGGGTTTGGAGGGAACTACAAGCACGTTTGTCCTGTCCACAGCTGCAGTGGGAGCTGCAGTGGAGTGTTTGTTAGCTGTAAACTGGCAGGTGTGTGCATTCCCCACGGGCTGCGTCATTCCCGCTCCGATAACGTGCACGGCCGCCGGAACTCCTGCCCCCGCTCGTGGAGCCACTTGTTGGACACTGCAAAGACACAAAGGCATTGGCTCATGTTGGAGCTAAAGGCATTGGGTCATCTTGAAGCTAAGCATGCTCCTGCAAAGCTACAAAAACTCTTAGAGTTTATATAGAGTATAGTATTAATTTCCTTTATACACGTAACAAAATACGCTACTACAGAGAGTATATTTAACACATAGAGAGATATGAGGTAGTTAAAGTAAATTAAACTGATTTCTTTACAAAGAATGTAATTTCTGAAGTCCAAAGGAAAAATAAAGCCAAGCCACCCCCCCAGCAGAGCCCAGACTCAGGTCAGAGGCAGGTACTCACCCCATTTATTTCCCACTAGCACTGGGCAGGCTGCGTGTCTCGTGCTGTAATCGCCTTCTCCACTCGGGAAGAGATTGTACCAGAACACAGCTGTTCCCTGGGGAGGGCAGGGCACACTCAGCCCTTTGCTCTGCACAACACACACTTGCACACCAGTAAAACAAAGGTAGGTGCATTTGTGTTTCACATTCTCCTTTTCAACTGAAGGCTCTTTTCAATATTTTATCATTTGTTTCTGTAGGTATATGTCTCCTTTGACTTATTGTATGTCTATATACCTGGATCTTAATTTTTTTTAAAATCCTAAGCCAGTTTCGTTCAACTCCTGACCAGTTTAAGAAAGCCAAGATTTACTAAAGCTGAGTAACAGGCCAGCAAAGGCAAACCTTGCTTGAAGGAAAAAACTGACAGAAGAATTTCCTCCAGATGCCTCAAGACTAAATCAACTCACAGATTTGAGTATTTTCAAGATGTGTTTTGGAGTATTTAAATGTTTTGCATTTGCATCCACACATGGAATATCGGGGCCCTTGGAATCACCAGCACGGCTCCAGTTGCTGCACTTAAGCAAAACCATAGCAGTGTTATGACAGCACAGAGGTGCTTACAATTATTTTCAAGGTTCATTTTACAGCTGTGTTTGGTGCCTGTTCAGTTTGAGTAGGTGGGGAGAAGTGGTTTTGTCTGCTGGATCAATCCTGCTCACCTTTCTCGGCCAAACGCTGGCTCCCACTTCAGGGAAGACCGTGGCTCCCCCTGCTGACACATCACTCATCTGAACAGGTGGGGAAGGACAGGTGAGTTCAGGATGATAAAATCTCACTTTCCAGCAAAAGTGAAGTTTAATTTTTACATGAATCCCTTAAGAAGGCCAAACCCCTTCTGTTCCCAGTGCAGTCCCAGCCTTATCCCTCCCACTCGAGTGTTAAGGCAGTGAACATGCTGTCAATACTGATGCAGATACAAAAAAAAAAAAACAACAAAAAAAAGGCAAATAATTAAACAATTTAAGCTAATTATCAAGTTTGGGGGGAAAATCCTCCTTAGGACACATGGAAGAACCACAAAGTCTGGGTAAGAAGACCTCCCCATATGTATTACCCCAAAGTTAGTGGCTGCTTCACTTGCAAGTCCCTTCAGTAAAAAAGAATGAAATATAAGTAGAATTAAATCCTTCTACAGTATAGAATACACAGTGACAGATGGCAGAAATGTATCACTTACATAAAACAACCAAGTAGCAATTCTGTTGCCTGTTCCCAATTCCTTAAAAGCATCTGGCTCATCTTTCTGTGAACAAAAGCAGGCACATTCCATCAGCATTTCTTTTTGGTTGCCGAGAGCAGCCAATGACACACAGCTGCTGAGCCAGCAGCACACAACAGACTCATGCAGAAGAATTAATCCAACCCCTCAATTTGGAAGGAGGGGAGGAATGCATCTATTAATTTAAATAAACCAGGCACTTTGAAATTCTGCAGGAGAGGGAGGGAGGGCATTAAGCCCACATTTCTAATGGGTAAGAACAACTGTGCTGTCTGAGGCTTTTAATTACACTCATCCCCCTTGTCCCTGGCAGCAGCCAGGGCAGCTCCCAGTCCCAGGGTCAGCTGGGACACCTCCCTGCCACGCTCCACTCTGGATTCCAGCTGGGAAGCAGGGAGGAAGCCTCAGTGACTAACCAGGCAGCTGAGAGGTGTTCAGCGCTCAACTTACAAGAATGAACCCCATTTTGATGAGTTTTGATACCAACTTCTGCCACACCTCAGTTTTTAAACCCACCCCCTGTGACCACAATTTGTGTGCACTGAAATTGCAGCAATTGTTACTCCAGGAAACGCCCCCAGTGTTTCCAAACAAAACCTGTTAATCGGTTGCAATGCCTTGGAGCAGGTGCTTGCAGAGCAGAGATCCTGATTCAGACTTGGTGGCTGGCACTGGCAGGGTTAAGGTTAATCTGAAGGGGTTAAGCCACACAGAATGATGCCCAGTAAATAACCAACTGAATTTCAGCAGTCTGCAGTTGAAACTGGCATAAAACAGGTGGGGAATTTCAATCCGATTTAAATTAAGGACAGTGAGAGAAGACTTTTTCCAGTTGTCTGCTGGCACTGAGCTTACAGGCAGTAACCTCCACAGGTTCAGCTGGTGGTTTAGAGGGCTTTCTCCACGGACATGGATTAGCAAAGTGGAAGAGCTAAGATTTAATACACATTGAAGAACAGAGAGTGTGCCCCAGCCCAGAGGCCCAGGCTTCACCAGGTCTAGCTCCCCTCCAGCTCTTTACTTGCCCGTGCAAAGTCAAAGTGGGGCTCATACTGTCCTCCCACTCCATAATTTGCCACCTGAAAAAGAGAAACACAGCGCTTGTGAAGAAGAAAGAGGTGAAGACAAAACAGGACTTACCCTTCCAAAATCAAAATGAGGCTCATACTGGCCTCCTACGCCGTAGTTGGCTACCTACAGTGGAAGGAGAAGCACAGGATCTAGTGAATCAGTCTTTATTTTATCCAGGCAAGAGTTTGACTGTCAGCTACAACCTTTGCAGAGATGAAGTGTAAACACCAAGCCCCAGGAAATGTCAAGCCTCTGGCAGCAACAGGAGCACATCCAAGACTGGCACTGCAGGATGCAGCAGGCTCCAGGTAAGGAATCTGGTGCTTCCCAGGGCAGAAAAGCATTTTTCTTCTACAGAAAACTTTTCAGCCTCTCTTCAAAACAGTGTCACAGTGCTTTTACATCATCAGATTTAAACCATTTTTTGACCTGAATTTGACTATGTCAACAAAAAGGGTTCCCTGTCCTTCTTGCCAACTGGTTATAAAAAAAAAATAACCCAAATTTTGGACCAGATCCTTGGCCATTTTATCACCAGGAGCCCTGACAGAGTGGCAAGGAGCACAGCAGGTTTCAGAAGTACTTTGTGGGTGTCCTGCTTTCTAGGTACTCATGCTCTGCTCACAGTCAGCGAGGCAGCTGCTCATTAAAGGCCTCAGGCAAATAAACAAAAGCACTTCTGAATTACAGTTCACTCATGCTGCACATACAGCCAGTGTTTCCCACACACCCCAGGGACACCAGACACTCTGGTGGCCTTCCCTGAGCACCAGTCAGGCTAAACTTTTCACTGCCTCCAACAGCAGCAAAGTTTGACTCTGAGGCCATGAAACTCAGTTTATTTGTCTAAATAAAAGGGAATTACACATGCAGAGTTCGTTATCTCCGTTTCCTTTCAGAAAAAGCCATTTCACACTGAACAGCTGCCCTGCAAAGACAAGTTCCTTTTCCCCTCTGTCAATAAATAGTTTTGGGGGCCAGCCCACCTGAGCAAGGTGCTGAAATGGGGCTGAAGTGGTGACAGTGGCACCAAAGCCCTGCTGCTGGCACTCACCTGCAGCTCCTCTGCTGTGGAGACATCCAGCCCTGTGAGGTCCTGGATCCGCGTGTTGATGCGCGACACCACCGGGCTCTCGTAGCCCGAGAGCCACGCGCTGGGGAGGGGACAGTTAGTGACAGTGACAGCAACAGCCAGCACAGCAGCAACACCTGCAGCCACTGGGAATGGGAGACTGCCTTCTAGGGCTTCTCAAGGATCTGACAGCGTCACCAGAAGTGTTTCCAGGGTGTTACAAAGCCCTGAATTTAATGAACGTGTTTCCTACAAAGACCAATCCCAGCAGTGGTTTAAGGGAACTCTATAAACAACAATTCCCATACTGGGCTGAAGGAAGTGTTACAAACAGTGCTTCAAGCTCTTTTTTAAACCAGGCACACCCAGTTTTGCTCTTACCCCATTCCCAACAGCTCATTCAGCCCCTTGGGGTGATGCATTTGAAGCAAGGTTTGGGATGGGAACAGGTGAGTTACTGTATTTGTCTGTAGGTGGAACTTGGTTCCCCTAAATGTCACACACCTCCAGGCCAGCACTCTGGGAGCTGCCCTTTCTCACCACTGACCCCTGCAGTGCTACTAAAAATCATTCTGAAAACGATCAAGTAATGCATTAAATTTAACAACTGCTATCAGAACAGCCTATTACAAATCTGGTATTTAGCACATGCTTTGGGTACACAGTGATTTTTAAGTGGGGAAAACTACTAAACTACCCCCTCCTTTTTTTTCTTTTTTTTTTTTTTAAATGTGGAAAGTCAGCCTCAGTTCCAAAGGCATCTTTTAAAATGTTTGCCTCCTTCTGTGTATTAGAGTTCTTCACATCTGCTCACCTGATGCCTGCTCCTGTTGCTGCTTTACTCATCCCATGCCAGCCACTCCACCTTCATTTTACCCTGGCAGCCCACTGCACTAATGTGGGTGATAATATCAATGATTTGGGACTCATTTCCTCACCCTATTTTTTTTTTTGGCAGGAAAATGGAGACAGCTATTTTTACCCCTTTTTTCTAGCAGCTGACTCAGCTTTTGGGCTCAGCAGTGCTTCCTGCTGGACAGAAATCCCTGTGCCCAGAGCCCAGCTGGAAACTGTAATCAGCAGCATCCATGTATTTTTACTCAAATCAACCTTCACATCTATACTAAATTAAGTTTTTCTTTCATTTGTGTCTCAAAGAAACCATAAATCCCCAAATACTTTGCCTGGGAGGAACAGTAGCATGACACATGACACAAGGCACTGACACAGGTTACAGAATCTCTACGAGCACTTTTTAAAATGGCAATTGAACTATGAGATAAAGGAAAACAACTTTCTCAAGACAGACATGCACAAACACATCCACACTGCTGAACACTTGTTAGTACAAGGTGTTACAACACAACCTGCTTTGATTTCAGGTGGCAGAAGAATGCCAAGACATGGATATGAAGCATTTACCAAACAAAAATCCACAAAAGCAGCCATGCTAAACAGTCATGGTGACCAAGTAATGCTCACAAGCAGCCCTAACCTCATGTTTAAGGCACAAAAAGAGCCCAAACACACCCAGCACCTTCAGTGTAGGCTCTCCCTGCCTCTGTCCAGTCTGTTAATAAAGGAAAAAAAACAAAGAAAAAACCCAAAAGAAGAAAAACCCAAGCATTCTTGCTCTGTTGGTTACTGAGTGTGCCAATGAATGCTTCACAGGGAGAATACTGCAGCCCTTCAGGAAGGGGAGCACTGTATGTATTTAAAAACAAAAATTCACTGCCTCAACACACAAAGAAAGCCTATGAAAGGTGGAGGAACAGGGAATTGAAACCATATTCCAAGTGCCAGTCTGTCTGCTGGGTGCTGAGCAAAGCCACAGGGAGGCCTGGAGTGCTGCAGGGTTACAGGGGGGTTTAACCCTGGAGGTGTCCTGAAACTGCATCCATGGCTATTTACATACTTGCAGGTTCATTGCATTCTGTCCTATTTTTGACCAGCTGCCACCTCTGAGTCCATGATGGGCCCTAACAAAAAAGGGACAATTCCTGGGAAGCACAGGCAGGGCAGTTCAAGGTACCACTGATTTAGTTACAGAGGATCTGGCATTTCTTTAATAATCACAAGTCTGGTGTTTTGCTGACCCACTTGGCTTTGTAAAAAGCCATCCCTGAACTGTTATAAAGATTTAATGCTTCCACTACCATGCTGAATACACACTGGGGGTGATTCTAGCAACTTTTATATGCACTGGAATCAAGAAATGGCTCAGGGTTTGGAGAGACCTTAAAGCTCATCCCATTCCACTCCATGCCACGGGCAGGGACACCTTTCACTAGCCCAGGCTGCTCCAAGCCTTGTCCACTTCCAGGGATGCAGCAGCCACAAAATGTCCCATATTCCTCCCTCTAATTCTTCATGAGGCACCTTAGAGATTTTTAATGGCACGATGCTTCTACACAGAAATAATTTAAAGACTAAGCAGCGTATTAAGGAAAAACCAGACAATTCTCTGGGGCTGCTGAACACACAAGAGAGCATCCCTCCCCAAAATCTCATCTCCTCAGCTGCACTGGTCAGTCTAGGAATTGGGATTACATCCCAACACTGCTTCTCTAAGTCACTGGCCACAAAACACTGGCATTTGTGTTTAAAAGCCTTCTGAGGCACACTTGGTGTGCAGAAAATAGCAGAGACACTACAGGGAGCAAGTAAAAGCCCAGCCTGGTATTTCTGAAGTGGAAACTTTTACCATCACATGCTGCAAGCTCCTGCTGCCTGCTGGGAGGAGAGAGAGGAGGGAAAAGGCAGTTTTTATCTGTGAAAGCAGTGTGTGAGTGGGTGGGTTGATCCTGGTGCTGCACACACGGCTCCCTGGCGCTGGCAAGGTGCCCCCCTTCACAGAGCTGCCACGTCCCACCAGGGGAACAGTAGCTCTCTCAGAGACAGGAATGCTGTAATTTAGGAGGGCATGTGCTATGAAGGAATGTTGGGAGGGGGAAAGCAGTCATCTATTAAAAAAAAACATAAAAATGAAGTGAGCGTTTTTTGGTTTTCGGGAGCAGTGATTCATCCGGAATCCGAACCGGCTCGAGCGGCTCCAAGGGAAAGATGTTTCTGGCAGGGCAGGAGAGCAGCAGGAACAGCACAGGCCCTCTAAATCAGGCTGCTGGGGGTGGCTGCTGCCTCCTACTCCACACTTAGGTGTCAAGTTCTCTTGCACAGTCCATGCCCACCCTGCAAATCTGCACGCAGAGGAAAGCAAAGGGGAGGGGAAGCAGGAGAAGGGCAGTCCTGCTCCACTGCTTCGAGGCTACTCCTACCCTCAAAAAATGGAAAATGGCCTTCCCCAAGTTCTTGGATGTGCCTCTACACTTTTAATTCCAGTTTCCAGTGAGATACTGAATTTAAAAACTCAGCTCAGTAAGATGTGATTTAATTCTGAGAGTTCCTTGGGTACATTGGAGGGAAGTCACACAGTGTCACATTTTTGAGCACCAAACCTCATTAAGAATTTAAGGGTCCCACTCTCCAGGCTCTATCCTGTTTTTTTAATTGGCCTTTAATGTTAGGTGGTGCCTTGTACTATTTTTTTCTGACTGTGGCATCCACACTACCTCAGGGAATAACACTTCCTACTAATGAAAAATCACAACTCAAAATAAAGAGCTCTTCCACTAAGCCTCATCTATTTAAATAGGGACCAATTATGCATCCCAATTTCCATCAGTAATCCGGTCACTTTCTCCAATTCCCAGCATTAGCACTCAAGTTTGACACGAGGGGATGTTCAAATGGATGAAGGAGTTTCCTCAGTAAATACTCCAGAGCTGTCTGGCACAGAGGACAAATCCCACAAGTGAATAAATTAAGCCCCCAAAAACACAATGACAAATAACCAAGGTCGGTAAGACAGGGACAGACTTGAACATCAAAAACAAGAAATAAAAATTAAACACAACACATGTCCAACAGGAAGAGGAATGTTCCTAAAGTCCCTCTGTGGGGGCAGTTTTAAGGAGCAAACACATAAGAGCTTCTCAATTTCCAGAAGATTCCCACTACCTGTGTGTGCTAATGAGCACATAGACTCACTTGCTGCTAAGGTGTGAGGCATAAAAAAAAAAAAAACAGTCTTGCCACTAGAGTGGCCTTAAGGACCTCAGCTCCAGTGATTTTCCAGTTCCCCTCAGACTTATTCTTGAATCAATCACCTTCCTGTGACCCCATATTTGGAAGCACTTTTACCTTTCTGAAGAAATTCACAGCTAACTAAAAGCCCTTCAGCTCCAGGCCATTCCAAGTTCAGGGTTTGTTCAAAGCAGCTGAAAGAACACTAGGTTTCTATTCGAGCAGCAATCACTCCACCAGGAAACCCCTTACAATCACCCCCTGGCTTTAATGGGCAGGAATCACAGCAGCTCCAAGCTCTGAGCACGTGTGGGCACTGAAGCTGAGGAGCAGGGCTGAGCCAGGGAGCTGCCCCCACTGCCCTGGTGCCAGCAGAGCCCCACGTTTAGTATGTTAGTCACAGCACACAAGCCATGCTCAGCCACAGAGGGCACTGCCACCACTCACAGCCAATCTCTACTGCAGCAGACCCCGTGGTGCTTTGTTACGTGACAGCTCAGCTTGCTTAGCCCACTCTTTGAGAGAAAGGCTGAGGATTAAGGAAAGTCACACAAAATCCTTGCCCACGTTCAGCGCCGAAGCAGCACAGCCCCTGCACACACTTCCTCGGACAAGGAATCCCCTCCCCTTACCTCTTAGAGACTCTGTAATGTGCTGTGGTCAGTTTCCCAGTCTCAGGGTCATGAACAGTAGCACGGCTCAGCTACAAAAAGAGAAAGGACAAGGCTTACCCACCTCGCAGGCTGCTTTTTGGCCAAGCCCCAGGTGTTTGAAAGGTTCCGATTGGTCTGGATGCGATGCTCGCATATTAAGCAATGGTTGGAAGGGCAACACAAGCTGCAGCTGCCATGTCCAAATCACAACAAATTGGTTGGAATAATTTGGTTGAGATTGTCCTTTCACTTTTTTCCTCCCTTTATTGCTTTTCCTCCTTTTTTTTTTTTTTTGTTTAAAATCAAGGTTTTCTACAAGTAATTTATGATGCTGAGTTTCCCAGACAATTCCATCTCACCCAGAAGTTTTAACTCCTCCCAGAATTTTGGCTCAGTGCTGATGGCCTGTGCAGCCAATCTTTAATTACCACGGCTAAAACCAGGGGAGATCAGGCAGGGGCAGGTGGTTTCTTTCAGATCCAGCCAATGTTGGAAAGCACTGGCTACATTCAGCACTTGTAGTACTCAATGGACAAGCTGAAAAGAACCCAGTGGAAGTGAGCCTGTGCTCTGCCAGGTTTGTGTCAGGCAGGAGGTAAAGGGGCCCAGCTGAGAGTGTGGGATTATCCTGGACAAGGAGATGTGTGTCTGTGTGCACAGCAAGGACCTGAAGCATTTCTGACACTCATTAAGGCACTTCGAGGTCTGCCACAATTTCCAAAGAAAGGGAGGACAATTCTTGGTCGTGAGAAGAGCAAGGGGGAAAAGGCAAATACAGATTAAAACCAAAACCAGATTTTACTGAAGTTTTTGTGGCATCCTGGACTTCTCACACTGACTGTGCTTGAAAAAACAGACTTGAGAAGGCGACCAAGAAGGAAAGCACAAATCAAAACACGCCCCCAGAACTTCCAGCTGACGGGAAAGACTGAGAAACTCAGCAGTACCAGCCTGTTACAGATCTGCACGGAATCACCAGGTGGACTCCAAGCCTTCAGCCCTCCTCTGGTTTCCTCAGAGGGAGCAGGACGCACACGCTCGTTTCAGGCCCAAAACCTCTGGCAGAGAGCTCTCTTACCTTTTGCTAATTCTGTAATGTGCCGTCTCCAAGGCTCCCGTTAGGGGGTTTGAAATGGTGGCTCGCCTCAGCTGTGAAGCGAACCATCAGAAGTTGCATTACAAGCACAATCTGCATCCCAGCAATCCGACCCTTCAGCAGCCTGGGGCCGGGGGGGACAATCCCTGCTCTGCCACAGAGGGGTGCAGGGCCAGGGCAACCAGGGGGAGGCACCAGCTTTGCTAAAAAAACATTTCTTGTTTTTTTTTGTTTTTTTTTTTTTAAAGGTTTTCCACAAGTCCTGTTTCCACGTCTGTAGCAACAAGAGTTGTCTGAACAAAGCAAACTACAGCAGCTTGGATCTGTTTAGTGATGAAATGCCCTGGGAGCAGCACAGTGGTGTGGCATGTGGACAAGTGGTGCTTTGTTACACTGTCCTGCCCCTGGATGAGGGGTTTGACAGGTGAATTGAATCCAGGCAGCACCATGAGCCAAAGGTGAATAAACCATTCCTTTTCCATCCTTCCTGTACCAAAAGCAGCACTGAGCTCTCACAAACTTCTGCTTCATTCATGGTCACATTTACACAGAGTGAACTCCTGGCACAAAGCTTTCCTTTCCCTCTGCTGTGCTCCATTTACTCCATGCCTTCCCATCTGTGTTAATATTCCAACTCAGTACCTCACACGTGCCCTTTAACTCTGTTCGTGAACTACCAGACACTCTCCATCACTCAGAACTGGAGAGGCTGAGATGCAGAGCCCAAATTTTGCAAAAGGCACAATGTGTCATGCCAACTGCCCAAACAACCATTAGCATTTCTCCACTGTCAAAATAAACCAAACAAGCCAAGGCCTCTCCATACCTACTGACAAGAAAAGATACTGGGAGCTCCCAGTATGCTGCCTCTCCTCTCCTCCCATGCAGACACATAAAAAAACCAGGCACAAACTACAACTCCAGTGAGACTCCAGAGCTGAATAACAAGGCTGCATCCTGCCAGCAGAGCAGAAGGCTGAGCACAGCTCAGCCAGCACTGTCTCCTCCCAGAGGATGGCAGCATCCTGAGCAGCAGGAAGGAGGAGATGACCTTTAGGTCTCCAAGAATCAAATCATTTTGCTGCTGAGGCCTCACACACAGGGAATATGGTAACAGTAACTGCATACAGATGCTCCTGCCATAAAGGTCTCCAAGCCTTTGCCATGAGCTGAGTGTTTGACAGGAAAACAGCGACCTCAGCAAGTTCAGAGCTTGCAGTCACACATTTACAGTTTTTCTACTCAGTAAAGCAGTGGTGTGGTCACATTCCAGAGGTGTGGAATGCATCATGCACGAGCAAAGGAGCTCCAACAGCTCCAGACCAGCAATGGGGGCTCTGATTTTCAGCCCTGCAGCAAAGCTGCCTGGCAGGGCAGCAGGAGGAGATGCCTCACAAGCAGGGAAAAGATTACACTTCCTGCTTACAGCTCAGAGCATTACCTCAAAAACCTCAGAACAGAATCACTGAGGTTGGAGAAGACCTCCAAGACAATCAAATCCAACCTCTGATCCAGCCCCACCTTGCCACCCAGCCCAGGGCACTGAGTGCCACGTGCAGTCAGTCATTCCTTGGGCACCCCCAGGGATGGTGACCCTGCCACCTCCCTGGGCAGGCCCTGCAAATGCCTGACAAACCCTTCAGTGAAGAAATTCCTCCCAGTGTCCAACACCTCAGGCTTCAGGGAGCTTTCAGATCCCCTCCAGGCTCCCTGGGAGGCCAAGGACAGCCTCACTGCCCAGGTGCCCATCTCATTCTGGACAAAAAGCCATTTAGGCCAAAAGCAAAGTAAAAAAAGCAGGAAAATTACATTTCTACCAGTTTAAGTCTTAGTTTAGAACTGATAGAAAAATAAATTAATTAACTACATCTTCAATGTGCATTTGTGGATGCAGAGTTGCACCACCTGGATACAGAAGGCAACTCCATCAATTTCCTGTTTGCCTTGGACACTCCTGTTTTCTCAGACAGTGGAGCTGCCCTGGATTATTCCTCACTGAGAAACAAGAACCTCTGCATCCAGTGTCTGAAACAGGGTTGATGAGCCACCATCATCAATAAGAAGGCAAAACTCACTAATTAAGTCCTGCCCTCTTAAAGCTATTTCATCTGCAGGCAGGTTCCATCTGCATCCATTTCATTCCATCCATTTCATCTGCAGGCAGCTGGGAGACAGAAGCCAGTCTTATATCAAAATGGAGAATAAAACCATTCTTTCTCATCTATCCAATCAGGTGGCATTCCAGGACCAGAGGAATGGCTGCCTTTCCCTTCCAGAGTTGCAAAGGAAAACAACAAAAGCAGAAAACCAAATGCAAGTTGGGAATACTCCAGTGCACCCTCACTGCTTTATGTTTTTCTGTTGGAGAACGCTCTCCTCCTCATCTGGACCAGCTGAAATTGTGCCTGCTGGAAGAGCCTGACAACCCTGCACTGCTGTGACCTGGTTCAGTCACCACAGAGAATTCCCAGCTTTTCCCAGTCTCCACCAAGGGCTGTCACCAAGAGCTGCAAGGTGAGGCAAGCGAGGTGTGAGCTCCAGAGGAGCCAGCCAGGCACACTTCACCCTGTCCAGGTGGAATTTAAGATGCCAGAGGCAAGGAAGCACAAAGCATTTACCCTGGGCTTGGCCAGCTCCTTCACGGTCTCGATCTCCTCGTCAGAGATGATGTCCAGGAAGCGCACGATGCGAGGCCTGTCCCACTCGTCCTCCTGCTTGACGGGGCCCAGGATGTACCTGGGGTTCCTGTTGCCATCGTAGTAGCGGCAGAAGAGCCTCTTCTGTCTGCGGGGAGTCTGCCAGGGAGGCACAGCAGGGGTCAGAACTCCCACAGGGCACTGCAGTCTCCAAGGACACAACATGGCAAACAACTCGATCCCCCCACGGGGTTATGTGACAGGTTAGAGATTGTTTCAGTTTGAGAAGTCAGTGCTGTCTGCACATTAGGCATTGCTTCACACAACCTTACTGAGATAGTTTTGTCAGTTAAAAAAACCACCCCTATTTAATTCTGTAACTCTGGGCTTCCAGCATCCTTAATTAATGACACTGATGGAGCAGATCCAAGCCAGCCAGCAGTGCCTGGGGCAGCGTTACTTTTTGTCTACTGAACAGGCTGAAACAGGGAAGAAATCCAACACACGAGCCTCAACTCTGCACACTCATCCAGCTGCTCTAACAACTTCCTTGCTTGCACACCACACACAAATTCCTGACATTGTTTGGTTTCAAACATTTGAGAACAGTCTACTCCACTTTACCATTTTGAGCCCCTCCCCACGGCACAGCATTTCGTACTTCCTTCTCTCAGGCAGGTAATCCTTTTTCTTAACCTCAGTTTCCTTCTCCTGCTGCTCTTCTGAATCTGTGCTGGACTTGTTTGCTTCTTTTTCTTTAGCCATGATGTACTCAAAGTATTTCATGTTCCCGTTTGCTCTTTGATGTTCAGGATCTGTGGACAGAGAAACAGACAGGGATCACTGGCAGGTTTCCAGCCCCTGAGGAATCACCCACAAGTGGATATTCACAGAAAGCAAAAGGAAACAGATGCACACAACTGCTTCTCCATCCCAGATGCACACAGGGCTCCCAGCACTGAGGAAAAGGGTTTGGCCACCCCAGCCCATCTCACCAGAGAGGGAGAGACAAGGGAATGGGACAGCATGACTGCCTGTAAACCTGAAAATTCCCTGGTGGCATTTAAGATTTCTGGTGACAAAGCTTTTGAACTTACAGAATTGCATTCAGTTCTTTACTAAGTGGCTGTCAGTAGCTTTTGCTGTGTTAGGGTTAGTTCTGAGCTTTCCAGAGCATCCATTACACAGTCAGTCAATGGAGTATTTACAGAAAAATAACTGCTTTCATTTTTCATAAAACAGACTCTTATCTCACTGTCCTGTATTCTGCATCTCTTGTTTTCACAAGTGTTTCATCTTCAGCACGCTGAATTTGTATTTAAACCATCTGCAGAGATTTCAGTACCACCAATTGAGTTTCAATTTCATTAATTTTGGTTTTGCCTCTGCCTAAGGGGAAGCACCAGATTTCAGACAGGCGAAGGGACAGAAGCCAACAGTGTCAGGAGGCAGAAAACCCTTCGGTACAAAGGAGCAAACCCCCATCTAAAATGTAAAAATGCACTTTGCAGTGCACAGACAAGGCAGATTCCAGGACAAAGCCAGGCAGAGCTGTGTCCCTGTGCCCCATACCCAGCTCCAGGAGGCGCCTGGTGAGTGCCATGGCCTTGCCCAGGTCCCCCTGCTGATAGACAGCATAGCTCAGGTAGTCCAGGATGTAAACTTTGTCTGCAGAGGACACTTCTCCCTCATCCAGCTGCTTCAGGGCTTGCTCCATCCACAGCTCTGTGTGGTAGTAGTCAGCTTCTGTGTAGGCAATCTTCCCCAGCTCAAAGCAATCTTCAGCTGTTAGGAAGGATTTGTGCTTCACACCTGGGTATTTAAAACAAAAGAGTTTACACAGGGTTCCAGGCCAGTCCTCTGAGAAATGTTTGAGTTATTTCTCATTCCTCACAGCAGGTTTTTACTTCTGTTCTCCCACTGCTCCCTTCTGCAGTAGCTGCTTGTTGAAGTCTCTAAAGCCTGTAAATCCTTGGCACACAAGAACACTCAGATGCAGCTTTCCACTGCCAGAATACCAGCAAATAGATAAATGTCTCAGCCACTAGTGAAAAATCAAATTAAACAAACCTTCCTTCCTCAAAACCCCAAGCACTTCCAGCAGGAGCAAAAATAAGCCAAATTTGAAGCTTCAGAACTCTGTTTTCAAGGACATCACGTTATCGCTTTCAAAATTTTACTGAACCATGACTTGTTAGTGACAACTTGGTGAGGGAGGAAAAGGAAAACATCAGGGAGTAAATTCCCAGCTGCTTGGGATTTTTTTCAAGTCAGTCATTTTTAGAAACATTTTAACTGACCTCTGAAAGATTAAAGCACTAGTAGGCAAATTACAGATTCCTATTTTTGCCCCTGGAAATACAGGCCCTATGTAAAACCAAATTTAAGCTTGTAAAAGGGAAACAGGACCCACCAGTGCTACAGCTAAAATTACATCCCTGATTACATCTTAATCCATTCTGAGTTTCCAACAGCAGCTCTGCAGTGCTCCAACAGGGCAGCTGTTCATTCCTGCTCCCTCACTGAACACCTTGTGCCCATCCTGAGCCTGAATCTGCAAACTCTCAGAGGACACAAAGATCTGGCAGCAGCTGAGATCCTGGACCAACAGAAATTCCCTGGGAGTGAAGAAAAGGAGCACAAACAAGGGACCACATGGGAATTTCCCCTCTGGAGCTCTCCAGAGTCCAAGCTGTTCCCTTTTATCCTGCAGAACTTCCAGGTTCTGCCATTCCACTTCAATGCACACAGCTCATGGCTTCAAAAGCAGCAAAACTGAAGGAAACAGCAATGAGCTACTCATTGCATTAGAAGGAATCTGTAGGTCCTTGAGCAGGTCTTGAACCAAACCCAAAAGCAAGGTTATACATCATAACACATAAAGCCAATTACCCTTACTTTTATTAGGCATCTGACCACAATGAGCACTTGCAAAAACACAGATGGATTGTGCAGAGCTGATTTTTTGCCAGCTGGCACAGGACTGTTTTTGAACAGAGGAAACAATGAAGACTCAGCAGAGAAAGTTTTCTGACCAAAAAAAAAAGAAGTTGTGTCTTCTCCTGCACAGAGCAACCTATTAAAGATCAGCTCAGACAATGCCACACAGGCTCAAGTCTGTGTATGCACCATCTCCTGCTCTTCAGTTTATACAATCCCTGAAGTGTGAGCTCAAAGAAACTTGTTAAAATGCATTAAGTTGTGCAATAAAACCAGGCATCTGCCAGTGCAACACAAGGGGAAATCCCACCTAGGCAAGATTTCATTGCTATTGATTTTATGAAAAACTATTAACACCAGATTATCTTACCATAACTAGAAGAAAGATGAAGATTTCAATCAAAAAAATCACATTTTTCATTCATTTTAGCCAGCTCAAACCCCTTCCTAATGTCACCTTCAGGCTGAGCAGTCAAACATGGTGGAACAGAGCAAAGGATTTGCAATCAGGACATTTAGGAAATGCAAGGAACAACCATGGGTGGCTCTCACCTGGCAGGTTCCCTCTTGAGAGGGTGTCTGTGTCCAGGTTGTAGGTGTCCTGGAGCCTCAGGAGGGCCTTGGCTGCACCAGTCTGATCCTCATCATTGGGGAAGAACTGCCTCTGGATTGTCATGTTGGAGATAAAGCCTGGGAAGGAAGGACACAGAAACACGTGGTCACCTCTGTCCTGGGGACTGCAAGAACCCCCTGCTCCAGGGAAAGCCAAAATCCACCTTCACACAGGTCTGAACTGAACTCAGCACAGGCTGCATTTGGTTTGGGTTTTTTTAAAAGAAAGCAAATGAAATATCAAAAATAAACTTTTTTTTTTTTTTACTCATTCAGAAGGGCTTAGGACACACTGGTGCAGATTTCTGGCTGGCAGGGGCAGAGCCTTTTCTGTTGCCATATTCAGCCCCTCTCACAGCAACAGGGAAGCTGAGAGTGCTGAATCCTTATCAGAGACTAATCCTGGGTCTTTCTGAAAGCTCTGCTTTCTTATAATTCCTTATTACCAACCTCCACCTGGTATTAATTAGCTGTTGAGACAGTCTCACAGGTCAAATATAACCGTCCTGACTTCCTTTTGCTAATTGTCTTTCTCAGTCCTGTTCCTTGCTAAAGAGCTTCCACCCTTGCTGAAGAAAAGAGGCAAGAATTCAGTGTTTACTACACTAATTCAGATTAGTTCCACAAATGCTCAGACTCAAAAAAAAAAAATCTAATTCAAGCCCTGATATATGAAAGGCAACAGCCCAGGATTGTGATGCTGGTTTTTGCTGCAGGCACGCACACACTCACCATCTGACATGTCCTTGAGGACCAGGCTCTCCAGCTCACCCCACTCTGTGTTGAGCCTTTTCATCAACTTGAATGCATTCACAGGATGGCCCAAAAACCCCTCTGGGTCTTTGGTGGCAGTATCTGTCAGCTGATCCAGCTTCTCTGCCCATCTATAATGAAAAAATATTCATTAAAGCCTCACAGAAGTCTGCTGGTGTGCTAGAGAACTGATTACAAACTACTCAAATTTCTTCACTAATATAAAAGCCAACCAAAATGACAAGCTTTTGCATTATCTATATTTAGAGCTCTTCTAAAAGGAACAAAAAGGGCTGCTTCCTTTTCTTTTATTAAATCCTCTTCCTCAGCTGCAGCCCAAATCTTGTGCTGCTCTTGCAGTCCTTGTTGGAGCCCTGCTGAAGGAACTCCTTCCTACAAGCCCCAAAAGCACAGTGCCAGCACTTCCATTGCCAGGCAGGACTAATCAAAAACAAAGCTTTACCCAACACTTTCAATCTTTCAAATGCCCCTTTTTCCCCATTAAGGCTTACAAAAAGGCAGTTCAATGCTAGTCTCAAACTATTTTAGGTTTAGACACACACATGTGAGATGCCCCTTGCCTCTCACCACAAAGCTCCTTTCCATGCTGAAAGCTTGGATGAAGAAACATGTACACTCCCAAATGAGGAGCCCAGACCCAGTTCCTGATGCTTTAAAAAAGAAAAAAAGAAGCAGATCTACAACACCAAGACTGCAGCAACACCCTGCAATCAGGGTAAATTGGTTTTGAAGAACCACACCCCACAGAGAACCCTGAATTCTAACAAGAAACCAGAATCTGTAGCCTGGAGGGAACTCTGCCCATGAGCTGGAGTTCCTCTAGCTCCAGGATCTGCTTTGCCTGAATGGAATCTGCAGGCTTTACCTGAGGCAGGGAGGTGTTCCCAGCTCTCAGAGGTGCCTCTGCTCTCCCCACACTGTCCCTGATTGCTTTCCTGCCCTCTGACAGTCCCTGGGTGGGTTCTTTCAGCACAGCTGAGGGGCCCCCTCCAAACCACAGGTGCTGCTGGGGACCCACTGCAGCTCAGAGCAAGCAAAGACTGAAAAAACCAACTTCAAACTGTTCAGTCTTTGAAACCAACTTCAAACTGTTCAGTCTTTGAAACCAACTTCAAACTGTGCCTTCACCCTGCACAGGGTCAAACCCTCCCTGCATTTCCCACTCGTTGGGACCAGCTCCCAAAATCCTGCAGGTGCCAACAAACAAGGCTGGCATTTTTTCCCCCAGGTTCTTTCATAGCTCTGTGACAGTCATTTAAACTCTCCTGACCTCACAGGGGATATAATGAGACCAGAGCTGCACCACTTCTGCAATAAGCTGTGTGTAAACACTTTTGGATGCCCAACTGGCAGCTCCCATGTCAATCTGTAGCTGTAAAGAATATACTTGTAACATTCCTAACCTGGCAGCAATTCCAAGTCTGGATTTTAAGTGACAAAGAAGGATCTTTCTTTCTGGATGGTGGAACACCAGAAAATAATACACAAAGGCTAAAATAAAAACCACTCCTCCATCTAGAACTGATTCAACCCTCAAGGCAGATTTGTAAATATTTCTGGAAGCGAGGCAAGCACCCTGTTCAGTGATGAAATATGTTTATTTCTAGCTGTGATAAAATCTGACATATTGGGCTCTGCTCCTCATGTGGTCAGGTCTCTTCTTATTTATGCACCAAGCAGTGCTGGAAGAGAACAACTTACAACAAACACCCAGCAAAACCTGCTGCTTTAAGCTTTGCCCCAGAGGAAAAATTCCACAAATCTAATCAGCCTTAAGGAAGCACTTTTTGCATAAGGGTGGACTCAAATGATTGACCATCAGCATTATGACACCCATGCTTACTTTTTGATCTGCTCCAGCTTGCTCTCCTCTGCCTTGATGTAATCCTTGAGTGACACAACCAGATCTTTTTCTGTATTAATTAAGTCTGTCATATGACCTAGGGGAAAAAAATGAGTTTGATGAGTCAAGGAGAAACCCTGAGAATTAAAACTTCCTCTTTTCTACTTTCTCCCTTCCCCAAAAGTCCTTCAACACTCATTTAAACAACCCTGAAGGAGTCGCTGAGCAAGGCCTTTTTTTTTTTTTAGTTTTGGAGGAGAAAATCTCCCGCTGGACCAAGCTTGTTGCCATGGAAATTAATGTAATACTGCATATTTATTATTAGAACTAATTTAGGATTCATTTGGAAAAGGAAATAGTTTGCCACAGAGTAATCTTTCATCCAAGCATACATAATGTAGAGCAAATAAAGAGAAAGCTACAGATATACACAAAGCCTTTCTGTTTGATACACAGCACTAATCCAGGGCTTTATTTTTAAGATTATATCCAAGGGGTCCCTGGTATTAATTAATAACTGCTGAAGTGGTTCAGCATAAAGGGGTGCAGTGCCCCACCAGAATCCAAGGGTGAATCCAGACTTATTGCACCATTATGTACCCTTGGCAGCTGCACCACCTCCTTCTACATGTGTGCAGCACCAAAATCCTGTTTTAATTCCAATACCCATAAGAATAAATAGTGACTACAAAGCCTGGGTCATTAGACTATCCCTGGACTGACTTAAAGCCAGTTTCTCCCCAAAGAAAATAACCAATTTACCAAAATTACCAATAACATGCTAAGAACTAGGGAGTGGGTTTAGTTCTGTACCAATTAGGGCCTTGGATGATTAACTCATTGTTGCAGAGCGAGTTTTGAGGGCTGTCAAGAAACTCTTCTGGCTACACCAAAGCAAGCCTCACCAATGGAAGTGAAGAAGTCCGTGTGGGCACAAGAGAAAGGCAGCAGAAATCCCAGGGCTAGGGCACACCAAACCTTCTTAAATGCCATTGTTCTCACCTCACCACACACCTGTGAGAGAAACACACAACAGGTGAAAAATCCCTGCTCACCAGAGAGTTGAATGCACCTTCAAAAGGGGCAGTAGAACCCTGCCAGCTTGAGCAGCTCTCACAGACTGAGCCCCTCCTGCTGGATTTTATATCTGCCTCATGTGGCAAGAGAAGAAAGAACAGCTCAGGGACAAGGTGTCCACCAGCACTCTTCTTTTTGGCATCTGCAGGTAGAGCTGATTTGCAAAGAGCACTGAAGAAAAAAACCCATCAAACCACAAAAAAAGCCCACGACACTGATTTAAAGCAGTCGCTATCAAGTCCATCCACTCAGTGGGGAAAAAATTTCCTTTTTTCAGTCAGAAAGATGCCAGTGGAACAGCAGAAGGAAAACCCTACCTGAGCAGCCCAGGGAGGGAGTTGTGTGCATGCTTTGCTGCCACCATGCAGCCAAGCCCCACACCTGACACAAGAGGCTGCTCTGTCTGTCCCTGCATTCTGGCTCAGCCCATGGCAGGCTCACAGAGCTTTCTGCAGGGCCAGCTGCCAAGCTCCCAGCCTTTCAGCATCCTGATCCCTTCAGCAGCCCAGCACTGCCTGCCTCCTGCATACTTTAGGAGTAATTATGCTGTCGTGGAATTCACAAGGTTTGCTTTTTTTTTACCTCCCTAAACAAAAGCTTAAACTCTTAAACTCTGTATCTGCTCAGAAAAAAATAAATTCCAGTGCGTGGACTAACAGGAATTGGTTTATAACTTCCAACAGCACAACTAATGAAGGAAAAAAGAAAGGAAAAAAGCAACAAGCTCAGCTACAAGGTAGTTTGGCATGTTTAGGGAAGAAAGCAGCATAACTTTAACCAAGCAAACAACACAGGCTCAGGTGTGGTATTCACACAGTGAATCTGCAAACATGACCAGGGAAATTCAAAAGTTACAGCCAAGTAAAAACCATCCCAAGCACGGGTGGTGGTGTTAGGAGGGTTAATAATCTGCACCTCCAGAGTGCAGGATCCCTCCCCACACTGCACCTGGGGGTCAGGGGGCAGCTCCCTCCTCTCCTCTCCACCTCCAGCACTGCAGAAGGACAGGCACTGGGGTTTGGATCTCCTCTGGGGACTCACTGCCTGCTGGGCAGGACAAGCACAGCTCCACTGGCACCAACAGCAACAACAGGAAACTCACACGAGCCCAGAAAAGCAGCACAAGCTCCAGCTCTTGTAAACCACCCAAAATCTGAGTGACCAGAACTGAAGGGCCGATGCATTCTGGCACATCACAGCTCGCTTTCAGCCTGTGAAAGTGAGAATTCCAGCGGGAAGCCCCCCTTTCCCCCCAGCAGCATTCCTCACCTCTTCCTCCTCACAGGCAGCCAACAAGACTGTTTCCAACATCCCTAATAAAAACCCAGTGATGTCCACCTCCATTCCCACTAAAAACACCACTCTGCTCCTATTTCACCCCGCAGAAAGCCAAGTGCCTCCTGCTCCTCCACACTCGAGCCAATACATCTGTGAATCAGTGACAAAGCACAAACAGCTTTACTACGCCATAAATATTTGCCAATTTTATCAGCACTGGGAATGCACTGAGCCGTTTGTTTACTGCGCTCAGTGAAACACAAGAGAAGCTTCAGAAAGTTTCCTTTCTCGCTATTAGTAAAGATGAAACTTTTTAAAGGCACAAAGAAAAACCAATAAACAGAATCACCGAAACGACGAAGAAAACAATTTTCCTCTCCACCTACTGATCTCAGTGAGAGTGTTCCATCTTGTTTTCCCTCTTCTCCAGCTGCCTTTGCAGCCTGCTCCAACACCAGGCTTCTCCAGACACTGCTGCAACCCTTATTTCCCACCTCCTTATCTCCACAGGCACACAGCAGGAGCGACTGGCAACAGCCACAAAATGCCACAAGGGCAATTCCAAGGAGGTTCAAACACAAAGTTTCTCACACTTAGGCACTAGAAGAGGCTGCCCAGAGAAACTGGGTCTCCCACTCTTGGAAGAACTCCAGCAGGAGCACAGCTTTCCAACCACTGCAGCAGGATCAGCCACAGTCTCCCAAACCAAAGAAAACACAGCTCAGTTCATATAGATGCTGGAAATCTCACAGGCTGCCAGATAAGTAGGCTTTAATTTCTTCCCGTTGGCGACATGAAGTAAAACAAGATGAAAATCCTCTCTCCATTATTCCTGTCAGTCTCGCCCTCCCCCTCAGCCGTGTCCCACAGACTGAGCATCTCGGGGAGGAGGGAGCACTGCCCACGCTGGGAAGTGGGATCCAGCTGACAGCTCCAACACAGGAGCTCCCTGCCTCCCCCTGGAACCTGCACTAAAACGTGGCAGAGCAGAAAAACCTGACAGGGCAAGGGGGGGATAGCAAAGAGCAAATAAACACAGGGATAGAAGGAAAATAAAGCAGCAAGCACAGCAATGGCACTGCCAGGCGAGCACAGGATTCTCTGAGTACACAACAAACACCATTTCAATAGAGGGTTTTTTCTGAGAATTCCCAGGGGTTCAGCTCTGCTTTACAAGTAGAAAGCAGATGAGTGAAGACAGCTGCAGAGTGACACAAACTCATCACAGCCAAGGTCCTGCTGCTCAGTGACCAGAGTGAAGATGCTCATTAGCCAAGTCTCCTCACTGCCAACTCCACGCTCCCAGGTGCTTACCAGGATTCAGAAAACAGGATTAACAAATGGAAACTGAGGAGGAGGCTCTAACTCAATTCCAAACCAGCTTCTTTATTTAGGTAAGAAGTAACTGGCCTGCTCAAGATGGAGTCCACTGCAGGACTAGGAGACAAAACTTTATCACCAAGATCCTCCTCAACGTTTGATTTAAAGATGGATTCATTCTCACAATCCTTACTGGACCCTCTGTATGTAAAAATAATAACAAAACCCCTTGACCAGTTAAGCTGAGCTTAGGGGAAATGGAGAAGATGGAACCAGAAGCTCACTGCTCTAAACCTCTCCTGTGTCAAGGACAACCCAAGTTACAGTCTCATGACACAATGTGACCGAAAATACTACTAAAAAGGAAAGAACTTTCCCAAAATAAGTACTAAGAACATTTAGCTGCCATCATTGCTTAAAGGTCTCACAGCACAGAAGCACCAGAATCCAGTTCCCAAGTACTCTAGCACATTCAAAGGCTGTTTTAAAATCAAGATCCAAGCAGTGAGAAAAGAAAGGTTTTCTACAATTGTTGGTACCAAAAGAAAAGGGTGTGCTTTAGGCGTCCTTTAATAACAAAGTTACAACCTTTTATACATATGAAAAATACAATAACATAAAAAGAGATGAGAATAATCAATTTCAAAGTCAAGTAGGGTGTTTTATCTATCATTTACTTCCAAGCTGCAGACCACATTCATGGCTGAATACAAAGGAGTTATGTTTGTACAGAAGTTTGTACACAGGGAACTGAAGTGAGTTTTCCCTTGATTTCCTCCAGACTAAGACTGAAGAGACACAGCCCTCAGAGCCCACTTGTTTTAACTTCCCAGGCCAGGACAAAGAACACTGGGGCTGGAATACAGCAATTATCTTATTAGACACAACAGGCAGGAGGCTACCCTTCTGCTCAAGGATTACCTGAGCATCTACACAGACATACAGAATGCTTTCAGATATTAAGAGTGATTATAAAGAAAGCAGGACAGTGCCAGCAATCAGTTGGGTTTTTCCAAGGAGTATATTCTTCTAAAGAAAAAAAGATTTCCTTATCTATATCAACCTCAGCATGGTTTTCCTGCTATAAACCTGTTTATCCTCACTCCTTCCATTTCAGTTTGTCAAACTGCACCACGCACTTTGCAATCCACGTGCAAGCCCCAAAAAACCACAGCTTTAAACGCTAGATTTTAAAGCCATTCATAATGGAACAACATTTAAATCTGCACAGGTCAGAGAGCTGGCTTGGGAAGGAAAACAAAGAGAAGGAAAGTTAATCAGTACTGGTTGTGTCAGCACATACTTCAGAAGCAATGCAGAGCACTCCGGGTCAAAACAGCTTGCTCCAAGGCATTAAAATGTAGCATAAAAACCCAGCGAAGGTCGGAGAGCAGCAGTGGGTGTAGAGCAGCAGGACTGGGAACATCCCTGTCCCCAAGGGCTTGTCTGCTTCCCAGACAAACCAGGAACTCATTACCTTTGCTGTCTGCATCCCGAGCCAACAGCCCCTGGCGCTGCGGGGAGCTGCATTTATTTACCTGCTGTAACCGAGTAAATAAATGGCTCCTTTCATTCACAAAACCTCGAGCGCTGAACCTTCACTCATTAAGTAGGTGAACACTCCAGCACTCTGCCTTCTCCTCTCACTGAAGCCAGCAAGGAAAAAAAAAAAAGTGAAACTGAACGCTGGGCAATCCCGAAGGATCTTCCCTCTGGCAGCAGCCAGCTTTCCAGGCAAACCGGAAGATTTATCCTGAGTACATGTGGCATTTTTATTACATTCACCAGCATGCTCAAGGCTCCAGGTCGGAGTTTCTCCGGCTAGCCAGGCTGGATCCCATCAACACATCTACTGGATGTAAAGTAAAGAGAAAGGTGGGTGCAAAACTCCACGTAAGGCAGGAGCAGCAGAGAGGGAAACCAGGATTCCCGACAGGGCAAGCCCTGCACACAGCTTACACCGAGTAACTCTGCACCCCTCCCAGCACGGAGGCAGCTCCGGCTCAGCCGGGATCCCACCTGCGCCAGCGGGGCGAGCCCGGCCGGGGAGGGGGAAACTCCCAGCGGTGGAGCGGGAGGAGGCGCGGCAGCAGCAGCGGGAGAAGGAGGAGGAGAGGGAGGAGGAGAGGGAGGCGGCTGTGTTTAGTCTGCCAGCCGCGGGGAAGCCGGCGCGGCGGCGCCCTCCCGCCCCCCTCCGGAGGCCGCCGGCTCCCGTTACGCAAGGCCCGGGAGCCCCGGGACACCGGTGCCTGGCCGCGGGGAGCGCTGCCACGTATCGCCCCCACCCACCGCCGCCCCGCGGCTCCCCTCACCGCGACCCACCCGCTCAGACATCCCCGCGGCCGGCGGGACGCGGCGGCCGGGCCTCACCTGAGCACGGAGGGGCGGCTGGGCAGGGTCGGCACCAGCTCCGCGCTCTGCCCGGGGGCTTCACCAACTGAGCGCGGCCGGCCCCGCCGCGCCTCTTTTATAGGCGGGCCGGGCCACGCCCCCTCAGGCCACGCCCCCCGGGCGGTGCGGCCCGCGCGCTACGTGAGGCCGGTCACAGCGGCGGTACCGGCAGGGCGCATGCGCCGAGACACCGCCGTGTCTCCACGTGGGTGCCCCGGTACCGAGACACCACGCGCGCGGCACCGCGCCGGTACCGGTGCCGGTACCGAGACACCGCGCGCGTGGCACCGCGCCGGTACCGGTGCCGGTACCGAGACACCGCGCGCGCGGCACCGCGCCGGTACCGATACTGAGACACCGCACACGTGGCACTGTGCTGGTACCGGTACCGAGATACTGTGCACGTGGCACAGCGCTGGTACCGATACTGAGACACCGTGCACGTGGCACTGCACCGGTACTGGTACCAAGACACTGTGCGTGTGTGATTGTGTTGGTACTGGTACCAAAACACCGCGCACGTGGCACTGCACCGGTACCGGCACCAGACTGAGCGCGACCCCACGTGGGAATGTGCTGGTACCGGCACCGGCCCAGAGACACCACTCATGTAGGGACCGCGCCGGTGCCGGCACCGGCCCGGGGACACTGTAAACATGAGACCGCGCCAGAACCGGCGCAAGCAACACCGTGCCAGTACCGGCACCGGCCCGGGCTCACCGCACACGGCCTGGGACCGCGGCGGCCTGGCGCCATCGCACGCACGGGACCACCACACCGGTACCGGCACCAGGCCGTGGACACCGAACACAGTGGAACCGCGCTGGTACTGGCACCAGAGCCTGGACGCTGCACACGTGGGACCGCACCAGAACCAGCACAAGCAACCAGAACCAGCACCAGCCCAGAGACACCACGCACGTGGGGCCACGCCGGTACCGATACTGGCACACCACACACGTGGGACCACACCGGTACCGGCATCAGCCCAGACATACTGGGCACGTGGGGCCACGCCGGTACCAAGACACCACGCACGTGGAACCACGCCGGTACCAAGACAACATGCACGTGGGACCACACCGGTACCGGCACCGGCCCGGAGACACCGCCCACGTGGGACCGTACCGGTACCAAGCCAATGCACATGTGGGACTGCGCCGGAACCAGTACCGGCCCAGAGACGCCGCGGACGTGGGACCACACCGGTACCGAGACACCGCACACGTGGGACCACACCGGTACCAGCCCGGAGACACCGCGCACGTGGGACCACACCGGTACCAGCCCGGAGACACCGCGCACGTGGGACCACACCGGTACCGAGACACCGTGCGCGTGGGACCACACCGGTACCAGCCCGGAGACACCGCACACGTGGGACCACACCGGTACCGGGACACCGCACACGTGGGACCACACCGGTACCGAGACACCGTGCGCGTGGGACCGCGCCAGTACCAGTACCGAGCCAATGCACATGTGGGACCGCGCTGGCACCGGCTCGGGGACACCGCACACGTGGGACCATGCCAGAACCAGCACCGGCCCGGAGACACCGCGCACGTGGGACTGCACCAGTACCAGCACTGGCACACCGTGCACGTGGCACCACGCCGGTACCAGCCCGGAGACACCATGTACGTGGGACCACACCGGTACCGGCCCGGAGACACCACGCACGTGGGACCACACCGGTACCGGTACCAGCCCGGAGACACCATGTACGTGGGACCACACCGGTACCGGCCTGGAGACACCATCTACGTGGGACCACACCGGTACCGGCCTGGAGACACCACACACGTGGGACCACACCGGTACCGGCCTGGAGACACCACACACGTGGGACCACGCCGGTACCAGCCCAGAGACACCATGCACGTGGGACCACGCCGGTACCATTCCAGAGACACCACGCACGTGGGACCACGCCGGTACCGGCCCGGAGACACCATGCACGTGGGACCACGCCGGTACCGGCCTGGAGACACCATGCACGTGGGACCACACCGGTACCGGCCTGGAGACACCACACACGTGGGACCACGCCGGTACCGGTACCAGCCCGGAGACACCACGCACGTGGGACCACGCCGGTACCGGTACCAGTCCGGAGACACCGCGCACGTGGGACCACACCGGTACCGGTACCAACCCGAAGACATCATGCACGTGGGACTGCGCCAGAACCCGTACCGAGCCAATGCACATGTGGAACTGTGCCAGAACCAGCACCAGCCCAGAGACACCGAGCACGTGGGACCACACCGGTACCAGCCCGGAGACACCACGCACGTGGGATCACGCCGGTACTGACCCGGAAACACCGCGCACGTGGGATGATCACACCGGTACCGATACTGACCCGGAGACACCGCGCACGTGGGATCACACCGGTACCGGCCTGGAGACACCACGCACGTGGGATCACACCGGTACCGATACTGGCCCGGAGACACTGAACATGTGGAGACTGTGCTGGTACCGGTACCGGTACTGGTTCCCAGGGCTGGGAACTGCCCCTGGGACAGCAGGGACTGTGGGAAGAATGGCCTCAGAGTGGTGTTTTTGGAGTAAAAGTTGCCAGCAAAAGGCCTAAAACACCAGGGTGCCGCCTGCCAGTTGCTTTCTGGGATTCCATCAATAAACTGGTTATTTATTGATTACAGCCCTTAAGGTGGAATCAGGGACGTTCCTAAGAGTTTTTTCCTTTCTCTTTGGATGAGGGTTTCAAGTAAAGGATCACCTCCTCACTGGCATAGCCAGCCTTCCACCTTTAAAGGCAGGCATTTGTAGTCGCTCTCAGCTGGAAATCTTTCACAACAACACCACCAGAGAGATGCCAAAGACATTACAGCCAAACCCCCCCCCTAACACACATCCTTAAAACCACTTCATCCAGGAGAGGGAACTGCAGGCTGCAGGGTGATCCCCAAGAGGGATTTTTCCCTGTACCCAGACTCCCACCCGCCTTGCCAAGACAAAACCCAGGGTGCTTTGTCCCGTTTTGGGGGGTGCTGAGATGCAGCACGTCTCACAGGAGAACCAAACCATGCCATGAGCTGGATTTAGTAGTTTCCAGTCCAGCTGTGGACACAGATGTGTCCCCACAGCTGACGGCATCGCCAGCACTGAGCAGGAAGAAGGCCAGATTTTAGTGGAACTATCCGTCAAAAAATAAGCCTTCCCTTCCTCTCCTCTTGGTCGCCTTCCAACAGAAATACAACTCCTACAACTAGCAGGAAACACTGGAATGATATCCAAGCTTCTAGCATCCAGTTAAAGCCCCGTTATCCAAAGAGTCCCTAACATCTAGCCAGAGATTTAACAGCAGCTTCTAGAGATTTGGCAAAACCTCACACGCGCTAGAGGCGCAGTCAGATTTCTTTCAAGAAGCGAGATCTGCCACTTTCTTATCCTTTTTTGCACTGTCCAGGTATTTTTAGGAAGTAAGGTGGGCAGTGGGGAGCACCAACAAGTTGACCAGCATGGGGCTGAAGGCTGGAGAAAAGCCAGATTTGGGTAGTTTGCATCTAAAATTTAATGATGGGGAGGAAGGCTACTCATTAGCTTTCTCTTTAAAGAAGCGGTTTGTCTTTCCCTAAGCTCGTCCTAAAAAAAGGACTCTTTTTTTTTTTCCTTTCCAAGAAGTTTCTTGTGGCTTGACCACAAGTTTTCCATGTGGATTTGCCCATTTCATGTGTTTAAAGCAATTAACAGTTGTTTTACAATTGTTGACCAGCTGCTAGGAATTCTAATGCTCATTTCTGCTTATCTGAGGGCAACTGCAGAGACACAAAACAGAAAGAAAAAGCAAGGTTATTAGTATAACCATTATTAGCCTGGAATTATATTTTTCAGCTGCTTTTATGGCTTGGAAAAATCTTTTACCAACTCCTAACCACAACATGAGTATTTTACAAACCCAGATTTTAAAAAATCCAATGATTTTAGCCACACAGGACCAAAGATGTACCTTGATGTTGTCCATGTAAGAGATGATGTTCCTCTGGCCTGTGTCCTCTTTGCCTGCTCCTTTGGTTTGCTCTTACTGCACCTGGAGAGTTTCTGGGATTTACTTCCTCTGGGGCCCTGCCAAAGCTCAAATTGGTAAGCTACAGAAAGCAATCAGAGATTAATTTTTGTGTCCAGACCCTCACTTCACTCCCAGGATTGCTCCCAGCACTGGGTACTGAACAAAATGGAGAGGCTGTCCCAAGATTTGATGCCCCAAGTACCTCCTCCAGCTGCTTCCCTCCAAAGCCAGCTCTTCTTGCAAGATCCGTATCTGGGGGCACTTAGGGTCAATAAATCTGTTGGTTTGTTTAAACAGCAGGGTGGATACTTCCCTTAGAGATTATATTTCAATCCTTTATCTTATTAAGGGAAGATGTGTTTTGTCCATTAATCCAATTAGCTTGGTGGATTAATAAGACTGGGCTTGCTCTGTTTCAGGAAGCATAAAAATAGCAGTCAAGCATAATTAAACCTAAACTTGTGAGTAACTCTGGTAACAAGAGTACTATTGCCCTGGACATTCTGTTTATTATTTTTACAAGCTATGCTCTCAAATAACATTACGTGAATTCTCGATTAGAACGGCCCAATTCATGACCAAAAAGCAACAAGCTGCCCTGAAAACACTTACTTTTTTTGTATGTTTATAAAATTCTCTTTGTGCCAAATATAGTCAGGTAGGCTCCAACCCAGAATAATGTTTTCAATGCTGGAGAGGAATCGACTCCTTTGCAAAGGAATGAAAGTAATTTGTCATTATTCTGACATGCCCTGGCACAGGGTGCTTGCTCTCTGATCAGAGCTGTTCACTGACAAATCCAGCTGTGGGTATTTGTGGGTATCCAGCTGTCAGGAGAATTAATCCACAAACACCAGAGGTTTATGTCCAAAAAGGAGACAGAGGAGTCCTTTTACTTTATTCGAATAAAGGGAGAGGCCATGGGGCATTCCCCTGGGATCTCTCAGATTTTTGGAGGACGCAGCCACCCTTTTTATCCCAATTTCCCTCTCTCTTTCCCCATTGACTTGGGCACTTGAGAGGCACAGACTTCCCAAACACCTGATATCTGAGATTCCCCTCCAATGTACAACCCTCTCTTTCAATTTTTAGTTCTTATAGAATTCATAGTTTTTCCCCGTTGCTTCTTTCATCTTCCAATATCCAATTTCATTTATCAGCAAACCTGAAGTTTGTTTGTAAAGGCAAATCTCTTTTTCCATTCATCAATCACTGGAATCCATCTCATTGTTTCTTTTATCTCTCAGTGCTGGTTTTATCTACCAGCAGACCCACAGCTTGTTTGTAAAGACAAGTCCAACATTCCTCTCATTTCTAATCCTGAACCTGTCAGATTTTGGGTGGCTCCAGCAGCAAAGGAGCCTCTTGGTGATGAGTGAGTGACAAATTTCTGTGCACAGGGAGCCCATGGAGGCTCTGACAGAGGAAGGCAAGTGCTGAGGTCACTTGGCTGCTCACTGGATCACTGAGGCACACAGAAGTAGGGCAGCTTGTCCAGGTCACCCATCCCATTAGCTGCAGATAAAGGAAACTGGTTTCCTGTCCCGCACTCCGGTCACTGGACCAGTGGCTCCCAACTTGCCCCCTGGGCAAGGCTCAGGGCCACTTCCTCCTCCTCCTCTTCACTCAGGAGCCCCCTGCCCCTCTCCTACTCATGTTCCAAATTTCAAAACCCAATCTATCACTCCACAGATACCAGACAGCTCGTGACAGTGGATCCCTCCTTTCCTTCCCCTCATTTCAACCTTCCATGGAGCATCATCCAGCTGGATCCTGCTTCTCCCTCCCAGCTCCTGCCACTGCCTCCCCATGGCTCAATCAGCTCTTGCTGAGGGCCCAAACTGACAAATCCAGCTCCAAAGTGCATCCTTTGTGTGTCACTGACATCCCCTCTCACTATGGGGAGCCAGGGGTACAATGACAGCACACCACAGGCTGAACTTGTTGGGGCAAACCTCACAAGAAATGTTTTTTTCAACAAACTGGACATTTATCTCCTTAAATATTGGGAGTACTGGAATTCTGGAAATCTCACAGGTAAGGCAAATTTCCAGGGTCAAGGCTATTCCTTGACCACTGGCACCCAGGTTTGGGTGGCAAAGGGCTGGCACTCACATGTCCCTTGCTATCCCCTCCCCAGGGCAAAAAAGCCAAATTGCACACAGCCTTCCTACTGTTTAATCACTCTGCTGGGATGAAAAGCACTGTTTACCCCCTACAGCCACTCTCCCTGAAGGAGTAAGGTCTCTGGTAGAAGAAAATAAGTTGACTCTAATTTATAGCTGTCTGTCCTGGAATACAAAGTGTCCCAGGAGTAAATCTGGGATGGTCTCAAGGGAAATAAAACCTGAGGCCAGGCAGAGAGAGGCAGTGATATTGGTCATATTGTGACTCCAAAGGCAGGGTGTACCTTCTCCAGACATGGTGCTTTCCTGGCTGCTACAGGGAATATTTGAATAAAAGCAGCAGAGTAAAGGAGGGTGAGGGTGCAGAGCTCTGACAGTACAAACAGTGCAACACAGGTGAGAGCTGGAGCCTCCCACCACTGACCCAGGGAACGGGAGGGAAGTTTCTCTGTGATCCAGACACCAGGAATCTGCTTCACTTCTAGAAAGAGCCACTTGGAAATACTTCACATTCCTGAGTGATGCTGCTGGGCTGCTTACCCTGCTTGCTTACAAACTTCCAGCAAACTTCCAGCGTTCCACGCAAAAAGCTGGAGGGGCCCTTTGGCCAGATCATGGCAAAGGCACGTGGGAGCCAAGGCAAGGGGGCCACAGCAGCCAGAGGGCACGGCATGGCTGCAGGGTTTTACCCAAACAAAGTCAGACCTGCTCCCTGTGCTTTAGGTCTCAGATTTATGACACAACAGCTTCGTTTCCCCAGAAACAAAACTTCTCCAGTTACTTATTCCCACCCAGCAGCTCTGGCCACTAACTTCACCAGCTGAAGAGCCTGCAGCCCTTTGGATCCGAGGGTGGGCACTGCATCCACCTTCCAGAGCTTCACACACTGTGGGTGCTCTCTAAACACATCTGCCTTGTTCTCTTCCTCCTTGTCCTAAGTCCCTGCTCCAGGTTTTAGCTTTTTTTCTCCCCCTTTTACAGAAAACAATCAGCCAGCCTCCTCCTCAGTCATCAGCCACAGAGAAAATACAGCCACTTACTGCAGAAAGCAGCACTTTACCTTGTCCTCCCACTCCCAGGAGGCACCCTCTGATCTCCAGGACCCTATGCCTAAGAGGGAAAATAATTATTCCTTCTTGAAGAAGCCCAAAGCTTCTCAAAAGACTTTCTCAGGTGAGCCCTCTTGACTCCACTTGCCCTTTCAGCTCTAATGATCCACCTTCCAGAAACACAACTCTCCAACGCTGACATTCCTGCACCACCATATTTCCAGTGATGCCAGACCAGAAAGCATTAGACAGAGATTAGAAAAATCATCTTTTCAGTTTGTGTGAAGGAACAACAAGCAGGCCAGCAAACTCTCTACTGCGTCGTGTGGCTGCTGCTCCGAGATTTGTCATCTTCTGCATGCCAGTCATCTCCTCAGCCTGCAGGTCCTTGTCCCAGATCAGCTGTGGAGCACAGCAAGCATGCTGCCCTACAAAGGGAGGAATTAGAGCTCTCCAGGAGACAGGAAGAAAGGAGAAGAGTTCCAAAGACGTCAATGTAGGCTTGAGTCAGGAATTGCAAATGACATCATGCCACGACCTTCCGCTTCCTGCAAGCCCACACAGGGCACACAACCTGCACCAACGTCCAGCACCTCCTCTTAGGTAATCCTCATGGTGCCACATAAACAGCAATTAAGCTTCTTACCTGCCCACCTCTCTCAGGGCTGCTAAGGATTACATCCTTCTGCAGAAAAGTGTCTGGCTCAAGGTCAGGAGCAAGATTACAGCTCCCATTCCCCTTTGCCTGCAAAGATGTGCTGCCTGTGCTGTTGGCTCCAGCATTTCATCTGCCTCAGCTGCAGGGCTGGAGGGACATCCTCCAGCTTAGTGTCAGGATACAAGAGTTGTGGCATCTCTTGGCTTGTGCTCCCAGATTAGGGTTTGCAGAAGAAACCTCTGTTGCAGCAGGATCACACTCTGCTGGCTGGGCCCATTCCCATGGGCTGAGAGCCACAAAACACACCCCACACACTCTGGAGAGCTATGGGACAAAAAGCCTTTGAAGACAGGTCTGGTGACAATCCTGCTGCTCTGCAGGATCAGTCCTGGGCATGCAAATGGATCCAGTGTGGACAAGGAGCACTGCTCCCTGAAACTCCAAATGAATCCAGAGTGGACAAGGAACACTGCTCCCTGAAACTCCAAATGAATCCAGTGTGAATAAGGAACACTGCTCCCTGAAACTCCAGATGAATCCAGTGTGAATTAGGAACACTGCTCCCTGAAACTCCAAATGGATCCAGTGTGAATTAGGAACACTGCTCCCTGAAACTCCTGGAGTTTTGCTTCCTCCCACACTCCTGACAGCCTTCTTGGGGCTATCCTGTTACAGGCCAGGAATTGGGCTTTGACCATCCTAGTGGGTCCCTTCCAGCTCAGGATATTCTGTGATTCCATGATTCATGGTTTATGCTTTCATGAAAAGGCAGTAATTTTACTGCAGATATTCTGCTGAAGTAATTAATTGCCTTGCAGGGGGGCTCAGCTTTCCAATTAGCAAACTTGTCACTTCAGATAAGTTTTTATCTGCTATTACATTAAAAAAAAAAAAAGAAAGAAAAAGCAAACACTGCCAGGAGCAGTCTGTTGCTTCCTACAGTGTGCTGTGGCAGATGACTTAGTGTTGAGCAGCAACACTCATACAACAAGCACCACATTGATGCCCTCCTACCCCTTCCCCTGGCTGCCAATGCAAGGCAGACCAGATTGGTTAATTACATCTTTAATCCTTAATGATGGAATACTTGGAAAACTATTATTGATTTTACAGGACATAATTCATGACCTAATTAGGGTGATAAAACTGTGAGATTACCATCTTGCCAGCTAATAACGTCTAGTGTTGAGCTGAGTTAATTAGAAAAGAGATGGGTGATTTCTGTGCTTCTGATTTGCAACACAGCAGCAGAGGAATGAGGAGGCTGCTAAAGGCAGGACAAGCCATTTCTAGCCCTCAGACTACTCCCAACTCAACCAACTTTTGCCCTGGAAAAACCAGACACATTTAACCCTTTAGCTTAATTTCTTCAGCCATTTGAGTCACTGGCTCAGTGGGACAAGAGTGTTTGATGCTGCTCCTCTTTCAGAGGTTCCAATGTGGAGTACAGACCTCCTTTATATTTTACAGAATTGGGGAGATCCACCAAGATTTTTGGCATGGAATCACTTAGGATGGAGAAGACCTCCAAGGCCATCAAGTCCAACCTGTGACCCATCCCCACCTTGTCACCCAGCCCAGAGCACTGAGTGCCACGTCCGGGTGTTCCTTGGACACCTCCAGGGATGGGGACATTCCAATGCCTGATGTTTGGACTAAGTCTTCAGTCACTCTCAGTCTGGACTAAAAGAAAACTAAAAATCAAGTGGATCCTTAACATCCAGAGTTAAACTCGCCCTCCCCTTAATGGCAACGATGGGTTGTGACTGAGAAAAGAAAAAAGCTCTTTTCCCTCACTGGGATTTTCCTGGGAAGGATGCAGCCCCACCTAAGTGCCAAGCTTGGATTTCCTTCATGGCTGCTCACAGGCCTTTTAGGGTCACACAATAAATCTGGAAGATGAGCAACTTGGGAGTTTTGTACCCTGCTCAGGGTTGGTCTCCCCAGGAAATCCGTCAGCAGCAGAATAGGATGTGCCTTTAGAGTGTGTTACCTCTTCCATGAGCTTCCTGCAGTGCCTTGGTTTGGCTTCCTAAGTGGAGCCAGCAGAGACACAGCACTCTTTAGAAATACCCACACGAGTTATGACACAGCTGCTGTCCTCCCCACACAGGTAATGTTTGGCTTTAGGGCTATGACTGTGATCCTCGAGATGAGGCTGTCATTTCTTGGCTCTCTGCCACCCAGACAAGCCTTCAGCAGCTGAGACTGTAAATGCTACGACAATGGGCTGGTCAAGGAAAAACAGCTTTGAAGTTGGGCAAGAGCAGCCAAACCGAGATTTCGAGTAATGCCAGGCACTGAGCTTGCTGCCTCCATGTGAACGTGGAAGAAAGTCCAGCAGTGCAGGAGCCAGTGAGAATTTGGGGTCAGTGTGGTGCAGACCTTCTTTTCTCATGTTGCAGCATGAGCTCAACAAACCACGCTGACCTCTTGCTTTAAATGGAAGGCTCTTGCTTGAAAAGGGAAGCTCTGGGAGTCAGACAGGGAATCCTGTGGCCACCACTGAGGTTGCCCTGAAGCTGTCCCTGCCCACACCCCACAAATTACTCGGCCTCTGAGGGAAGCAGGAGTGCTCAGCAGTGAACCTGCCACGTCTCTGATGTAAAACACCAAGTGCTCACCTTGTCATCAGAATTGTGCACTCTCCCCACCCAGCTTGGCTCTGTCAAGTGCTTTAAGGGAAATATGACACAAAAGGAGAAAGAGTGATGCAGTCTCACAGCACAGCTGGCAGTGACAAAGCAGGAAAGTTCATCCCATGTAACTGCACACCTGTAATCATTCAGGTCCTGGCTGGCATTGGGAAACTTCAGTCTGGGTGAGGTATCTGTTGTAGGAGACTCTTAATGCTACAAAAAAACCCTTGAAGCTTGCAATAAAAGTTGATGAGAACTGAACAGTTTGCACATAAGGAATATTCCACATATTTGTAAGTATTTGTATCATGGGCAAACAAGGCTGAAAAACCTTTTTGAGACAGTATTTCCCCTGCTGTTTGCTATTACCCAGTTTAATGGCAGCACAGAGCTCTCACAGGTTCCAGATCACGCAGAGCTCCCAATTCTTATTCCCAATAATGAGGCTCTGCTGCCTCACAATGCACTGCCAGTAACACCTGAATGAAAGGGAACCACAAGAGGCTCACAACAACTTGTACTGGGTTTCTCAGAAGAGAAACCAGTGAGTAAGAAATGGAAAATAAAAGTTTACTCCCGCTTTCGAAGTCGCTGACCTGGGCAGGACTTGAAGTGACTTTCTGAAGTATTTCCACTATTCTGGGAGAGCCTTTTTCACAAGTGCTGGGGGTGAATGTTCCCAGCAAGAGCCTGATGACTTGTAACTTCATCAGAAGGAGGTTTTCCTACTCTTTTGTGTGAGCTTTTGTGTTGGATGGTCCATGACGAATCAGGTTCCTGCAGTCATTTGTCCCAGAGCCCCGCATGACATCCTCTCTCAAATTTTACTGCTTTATTGTGTGCAAACACCTCCTCCCCACGCAGCTCCTGCTGGGAAAGGCACTTCACCACCTCTCTGAGGTTTTCATGAGGAACTTGCCAGCTGAGCATGCTTACAGCACTTCCCAATATTTCGGTGGAAAATGCATCATCTTCTTAAGGAAAAAGTAAGAAGAGGCCTCAGAGAATTATGCAACTGTGCTGTTCAAAAAGGAATTTCTAGTCAGGAAACTGCCACTACATAAGGATGTGCACTCCAATAACTGGGTCAAAACTAGGTAAATATTACTAATTCCTCCTGTAAAGCATTAACTGAAAGAAAAAAAGAAAACCAGGCAAGAGAATGAAATCTAAGAGGAGAGCAAGAAAGAGCAGTGCTTTACTTGAAGCAGCCTGTCTAGCTTTTCTCTGTTTTTTAAAACAAGAAACCCAAGGAAACTCAGCTCAGTGAAGTGGCTGATAAGGTGACCCCGGATTTCACAAGCAAACACACGGAACTGAAGTCAAAGAAACAGTGAGCAAGCAAGAAATCTGAGATACCATCTCTGAAGTAAACGTGCAAGAGGCACAGAAAATGATCTCAAGCTCGATTACACTCCTGCCTTCAGTTAAACATTAGTCAACATTAACGTTATTCCTGAAATTATATTCTTGATCTATGACAGAGCTGCACAAAAACAATGAAAGAGCCTCTTGGTTATCAAAATGGCCAATCTAACCAAGGTTTCAGAGCCTTTCTGCTCAGCACTGACATCTGTTGCTATCAGGAGCATCATGTGAGCCTGACAGAAGTTCCACCCTTCCCAACTATCCAGGAACTGTGCCTCACACTCAGTGAGCTCACTGCCACATCAGCAGGGAGATGGAGAAGGTTTCCTAGAGCCCCAAACAAAGTTAGACGTGTTAAGAGTTACTAAAAGTTTACTTTGAGGCAGGAAGAACATGAGAACAGAGGGGGAAAAAAAATCTGATTAATTCGGTGTTAATAAGTGCTTCATGCTTGTTCAATGAGCAATTTTTAAAATTAGAAATGATTTCCATTTGTCTCAAAGCTGTCACCACCTGGGGCAACTTGTCCTCAGGCACAAAACCTGTGAACAAGGCTTCCTAGTAAGGCTCAACAGAAGAAGAAAAAATTCACACATTAATAAAGCTACCTGCATGAATGAGAGATTCAGCTCTGACATTATATATATAAAAAAGCAATTATTGATATTAAACTAATAATTCTTATTTTATGCAATCCATTTCTCCATGCTGCTAATTATGCAAGCCAGCATACAGCTAATAAAGGATCAAGCAAGTCTGGAACAGCTTCCTCTATCAAAAATAGTTCAGAACCAAGTTTGCCTATTAATTTTAGCAAATTAAAAAGGTGAATGGATGTCTGAGAATTTGGACTCAACCTAAAGGAATCCCAAACCCATTAGGCAACTAAGTGATCTAGTGAAATTACAGGAGTATTTTTCTCAGATAACAGTAAAGCTGTAAAGATTCACATCCACACAAACAAGGGAAAATGTGACTTTTACTTACATTTCAGTGGCTATGAATCCGGTGAGCTCAGACAGGAAGAGGAACAATATGAAGAGACAGCAGCAGACAGAGACTGGAACAGAGGGAAGGAGAGGAAAGGTTAGGTTTGTATGCCTAACAAAGACAAAAACTGGTTTCCCAAAGCCCTATCATTCCCCCCATGGATATGCCACCCACACACAACTGAGAATTAACAATCTTTAGAGTCCATGACCCAGAGAACCCAACAAAGCAGTGATTTCAATGCCATTCCAATATCCAAACCTCCATTTTTGGGGCACTTTTTCTGCCATGATTTCCATGTCCCCACTGCTCCTGCACTCTCCACCTCCAGCACACACCCCCTCTTCTTGACACAGCTCCTTGACAACACCACTTCTTTGGAGCCTTGGCTCCCAATTTCATCACTATTAAAACCTCCAGAAGACAGGAATAACCTTGCTTTGAAAGCACACCGTGCCCTAACACATTTTTTTTGGGGGATAAGGAGACATTTTGGCTCTTTGTCAGGTTCCAAAGCTCTGTGTAGGGCACCTCACATCCTGCTGGGACAGTGGCAACACTGGAATTGTGCAGCCAGTGCCTGACTTCTCTATTTTCTCCATTAGCTGACATATTGACTCTGCAGAGAGGGGAAATCCCCACTGAAGGAATTTTGAGGTACCCAGACAACAAGTCCCATGTCTTTCCTAAGAATTCCAACCTGGAATTGCATGGAAGGAACCCAAAATAACTGGAATGTCACTGTTTACTCCTCACCAGGAAATTATTCAAACCACTGGCCATTCAAGCAGCAGTGACAGTCACACACAGGAGGGCTGGAAGGAAGCACAGCTGTAAATCCCATGGATCAGGGATGACTGGAGCAGACAAGGATGTGCCAGCTCAAGGAGACAGGGCTGCAGTTCTGTGTTCAGTACAATACCCAAATTCACCATGAATCACTCACAGAAGGGCAAAGCAGGAACTGACAGGCTCTTCCAGGGCTCTGACAGCCAGAGCACAATCCCAGCACAGCCCCTCCATCCCAGCACAGCTCTCTGTGAAATGACCACTTTACCACTAATTAGGGTTGAGAAATACATTAAAAATAAAAGAGAGCCCTGTTCCTCAACTTTATTCCACGTGACCTGCACAGCCTGACTGCCCATTCCTTTGGGAAGCTCGAGTAACAACAGGCTGGGAACAATTTTATCACACAGGAGCCCCAGTCCAAATTCCCTTGGTACAAAATGTGAGAGGCAAGGGAAGGGAAGAGGTGCTGAGGGAAGTACTGAGACAGAGCCCTGAGTGACCTAAAGCCTGGTGCCTCATTCTTCTAGCTCTGAGGAAAGAGAAATGCATTGCTTTCCCTTCCTCATCAGAATAATTTCAACTGTGGATTCATTTACTGACGCTCTCTAAAGCACAAGAGATTAACAGAGATGCCAAAAAATCCACTAGCTAGGATGAGGAAAGAGAGGGGAAGAAATCCTGAAGACCAGTAGGAAAACAGAAAGCAAGAAGGGATATTAAATCCTAAAGAGAAACCTCAGATGGCCACACAGTTGCTCCCAAGTCTTGGCTGCCAGGACACAGAAGGTCACAGGGCTGGGACCCAGCTGAGCCCCTGGGGAGGAGAAAGGTCTGCTTAAAGCACACAAATTCTTGTGAGAACATCCACACCTACACAGGAGCCCAAAAAAAGAAACCAAGGCAGGACACGAGCAGGTCCAGTGTTTGTGCTGCTCATCACTGACAGAGACTCCAGATCTCTGATCCCCAGCAGTTGCAGGGGAGAGTGTTTGACGTAGACAGCTCTTTTTTCTTTAATTGCTTCCCATATTCCTTGCTGCTTGTTAAAATCCCATAAAGGCTTTCCACAGCATCAGCCAGACCTCTCTGCTCTCAAGCACTTCTAGGAAAGCCTGCTACTACCAACTCTCTTAACTAAATTCTCTCCCAGAGCTTCCTCTCTCTTCCAATTTTTAAACTTCCTTCTCTGCCACTTATATCATCAAAATATCTTCTTTTCCAGTACTTGCTCCTTCAAGTCCATCTTCAGTTCAGCTCTTGCAGTGAAGGTTCATGACCATACTTACCAAATACAGCACAGTAAAATTCCACTAACCTATATCTAAAAACCCTGCAAGAATGCCCTGAAGTGCCTGGCAGGAGCTGACTTTCAAAGCTCCTCAATGCTTTTCACAGTCTTCAAACCACAGAGTCAGTTTTGAAGCTGTAAAAAAGATTAGTGAGGGTGAACATGAGAGGGGGATGTAAAATCAGCCTGAAGGAGGTGAGTGGGAACAACCACTCTGTCTCTTCCAGTATGGGAAGAACAGAGAAAGGGAATGATAAAAGCAAGAGAAGGCTTTCCTTAACACAACTAAATTCTGAAGATTCTTGACTATGGACGCTGAGGATACTTAAGAAATAAAACCAGTTAGATTACAAAAAGGAATCATACATGCCCTGAGGAAAAAATCCACTGAGGGATACTAAAGATAAAGGAACCAACTCCAGCTTAGGAAACTCAGGAGCCAACTGAGCAGAGCCTGGAGGAATGTTTAACCTGCTCCTCCTGCTCCTTCTCAGGCATCTGCTGTGAACACTCTGGGACAGAGACACTGGACACTTGCACTGCCTGCTCAACTCTTCCTACACACACATTTCCAGGGCAGGGGGAGCTTTTGGCATGAGACTCATGTGACAGCATTATCAGTTACTCTCTGCAGAGGCAGCATTTCCTCAGCTGCAGAACAGGAGCTCCTCTCTCAGCGTGGAGCTGCAGGCACTGTCGACGTTCCCAGCACAGGAATTTATGCACGGGGTGCTTCAGCTGCTTCTTTCACACTGAAGCCTTTTACTTGCTTCCATGCAAATGTGCAGTCCTACCACCCACATTTGACAAGTGTATTTTATTTGGAAAAGTAGATTAAAGGCTGGGATCAGACAGAATCAAACAATTCATGCAAAAAGCTTCGCTCAACTGCAAGGGCACCGCGACGTTCCCACAGAGCTCCAACAACATCTGAGACAGGTTCTTTAAAGCTCTAATATGATAACATGATCAATATATCAAAGGTGGCTGGCGTAGACACGCTGCTGTTGGCTAATCTGCAATCCCAAAAAGGATGGGAAACTCTGCCAAGGTTTTTCATTCCTGCACTAACCTTTTTCTACTTGTCCCTTCTACTACATATCCCATCTACGTACATTCCTGGCTCTGCCTCCCCACCCCATGAGAAATGAGAGAAAGGCAAAGTGTTTAACACATCACACAGACTGAGAACGTGGAGCCATGTCTATATTAAGGCATAAAATTAATAGGATTTATTATTCAGTGGAGCAAACTGTTACGAAGCACAAGGAGCGGGTCCTGTTACAGGCGCCGTGTGAATCATAGCTTCGATATTTCCTGATGTGTATTTAAAACTCCAGCCCCCAAACAGCACCAGAGTATTTCTGGATAACGTTTCCATGTGTGCATACAACATGTGCATGCAAACTATGCATCCAAACGGATGGCTGGGGAGCAGGATGGTGACAGCAGCCAGGAGTGCTGCTGCTGCTGCCTCTGCACCCAAACATGGCCAGGCTGTCCCCACGTCTGCCACAGTGGCACCACAGACACGTTACACCTGCAAAAACTGGTGGGAGAGACAACAGCACGACAGGGATGCTGCCTGAAGAAGGGATTTTTATGGAGGAAAAGGAATGAGTAACTTCTACACACTTCCCAAAAAAGTCCACAGCAGTGGCTGTGTTGTTTTGGACAAACCTCACTCCAAGTAAACGGCAGTGGATTGTTCTTGGTTCCTTCATTCCTAAAAAAATTGTTTGTAGGTGAGTGGTTGCCACACAGATCTGAAGTATCTTCTATGCAGAGTTCACTGCCAATTTGGGAATTTAAAAGCCATACCTAAAAAAGCCTCAATAACACTCCAGTTGGCTTCTGAACTTGCTCATGTTCAGGATCACTACTCTCCTCCCTCAAAATCCCCCAGCACCTACTCTCCCTTAGCTGCTTCTTCCCTAAAAGCCTTGGCTCCCTCAGCCCTGGTGTCAGGAGCAGAGCTGCTCTTTTCCATCTCTTTTCTCCTGTAATCTGATCTGTGCCTTCTTCCCTAATAAACCTCAAACCTTTTTTTCTTTAAATAGATCTTTTCACCATCCAAAATCCACTGTTGAAACCCTGCAGTAAGTCCAGTCGTATTCCAGAAAGTCTTCAGCACCTGAACTAAGGTTTCAGCAGAAAAGATATGGAAAAGACCTAAATTAATAGCTGGATATTATAGACTATTTATATCTGCTCTGTAAAACTTGGAGGACTTAAAGAAAGCCAAAATAAAGTTGCAGTCATAGTAATTCCATATGATTACTAAAGCCTGAAAGATTTTTTGAAAGGCAGAACCTTTCCCTGCATTCAAGCCCTCAGTGTTAACACAACCTGACTTCCCTAAAGCATTTTATCACCAGGTCATGCAACCTTCCCAGGCTTCCAACTGGCCTGGCAATGGGCTGGGCTCATCCATAGCCTCTTACAACACCTAAGATTAGTGGCTTTCAAATTACAAGCCTGGTCAGACAGAAAAGCCCATTAGAAAAGCTGCTCCCAAGATCCTCACAGGCAAAGCCACCAGTTTGTTGGCTGCCTGTGTGGTTCAGAAGCTTCTATCAGGCTGCCTAAAAACACCCTGAGAAAAAGAAGGAGAACCAGTTAGAGAAGAAAATCAAAGCCTGAGAAGCTGTAAATAACAATAGAGAGAAAGAAGTCAGCTAATAATTGTAAGAGTCACAACCTTCAAGCCTTCCCACAACAGACTTATCACTTGAGCTGTTTACTGCAGATCTGAAAGCCTAAACTGGATGGCCTTTGATGGTTTTTTTGCTTCTAAAATACTCTTTTGCAGGTGATTCATAACAAGGGAGCCCAGTGGCAGTGTGGGAACTCTTCGTTTCCAAAACAGAAGGCAGGATCACTCACAAGTTCAAAGTGTTCTTTCAAAACACTAAATCTCATCCACCTCTGAATTCCCAAACAGTTTGAGGCAAGCTCTTTGTTCACAACTTCAGCAAACCCAAATGGGAGTTGGGATACAAGTAATTCAGTGGCCAGGAGAACTCAGGGGACAAGGACTCTGAGAGTAAATATTTAGGGAAATGTTATCTTCACAGAAGCACAGCACAGTCAAAGCTGGCAGGGACCTCTCTGGAGATCATCCCATCCAACTCCCCTGCTCTGAGCAGGATGCTCAGGGCCAGCTCTGGTTTATTTGGAGCATCCCCAAGGACAGAGACCCCCCAGCAGCCTGTTCCTGGACCCTGCTCAGAGCCAGGAGCCCCTGCAGCTCACAGAGAGCTTTCCTTTGTGTCCTGATTCACGGGCACTGACTCAGTCCTGCGTGCTGTCACCAAGGGATGTGACATCACTCACGTCAGCAGTGACACACAGGACTACTGACCCATCTACAGCATGGCTGGATGGGGCACAGCTCCCTGATCAAAGCCAGTCCTGCTCAGTGGGACAGGAAAGCTGCAGGAGGAGGGGAATGACAGGCCTGGCAGGATCAGCCTGATCAATGTTTACCAAGCCCTCTGCCCAGGCAGTTTGCTGCACATCACTGTGTGAAATGGCATTACTCAGCCTCCAGCCTCCCTCAGGAGCAGGAAGGAAGGAAAAGGGGCCCAAGGCAAGAGATGTGTATCAGCCAAAATCTGGGTATTGATACACGGGAGTGAGAGTGGATCTCTATCACTGCTTGGAACTGGAGGCTCTTGAGGGCCCCTTCCAACCCAAACCATTCCACAATTCTGAATTCACACAAGCTATTCCATGTTTGATGGGCAGAACAAGCTGTCTCAGCAACAAAGGACACCTTTCCAACGCTTAACATCCCTTTAAAAAAATTCCCTGCAGCCAGAGAGGCCAAACAATCTTTAATTTTAGACCAGGGCTATGCAAGGACATCAAAAAGAAGTTACTTACTAATGGCCCCTGTGTAGGTTGGCTGTGTAAGGTCTTTTGGCACCTTCCTGTAGATGTCAAACCTGAAAGAGGAAAAGCATCAGCCATAAAACAGGTGGAACATTTCAATACATTTCAAACCCCCACAGGGATGAACGATGTTGAAGGTTTTTCCATCCAGCTTTCCAACAACATTTTTTTCAGTAGGCAGGAGGATATGGGAAGGAATAACAAAACAAAACAAAACCATTTCTTTTGTACAATTATGTAACTGTGCTCTGTCTTGGCTCCCATTTCTAAAGCACTTCCGTCCACCTCTCTGTTGTGGATCTGTGCAATCTGAACTGTGAGAGCAGCCAGGCAAGAAGTCATGCTGGACAAGTTTGCAGACCACTGTAAAAAAGAAAAGGATACTCTACAGACTCCTGAATAAAGATGTGTGACAAAAAGACCCCAGTGAAACACAACCTATATTGCCCCTTGTCATTTGTATCCTTCAAAGCCAAAAATAGACAACCCCTAAGTCAGAAATCCAAGTGTTGAAACAAAAAAAATCCCTTGGACATTGGATACAACAACAGAAATTAACCCAACAGGTTTGTTCCTCCCCCAGCAAAATCCAGTTTAATATTAGACTGTTGTTTTGATTCAGTCATAGCTTTTAATATCCATAGGGCTCAGCTTTGCTATTTTAAACTGCCCATGGTTAAACTCTCCCTGCCCTCATGTGTTAGCTGGATTATTTCCTACCACCTTGTGTCCCTGCACGCCCAACCACAAAGCTGCTCTGACATCAGTTTTTCCATCACTCAATAAAAATTAATTAATGCATTAAAAACACCC
>JANRGV010000111.1:30512882-30540217 GCA_024734035.1 Alethe castanea | reverse complement strand
TTCCTTTCCTTTCCTTTCCTTTCCTTTCCTTTCCTTTCCTTTCCTTTCCTTTCCTTTCCTTTCCTTTCCTTTCCATTTTATCCTTCTGCATTTCCACTGGACTTGGTTTCCAAGGAAGAAGAACCATCAAATCCAAGGAAGAGTCTGAAACTCTGACTTTGGAGAGGACAGCAGCAGCTCCTGCTTCTGATTTTCTTCCCATTTTTGCATTTGTTAGCCAAAGGTGGAGTCACTCACGAGCTGCTGAGACTTTTAAAGCTCTGTGTGTTCACCAGAGGAGATTGGACATGGGAAAAAAAAAAGGAGCTGAGTCCCACAGGCAGATTTAGGAAGGTCTGAGCACGTATTTAACAACTGCTGCTGCTTCCCAAAGGCTCCTGGCTGCTGTGGGGCTCACTTCTCAAAAAAAAAAAAAAAAAAAAATCAGCTAAGCTCTCATCCTGCCCCAGCTGTGCTGCTTGCAGGGGGAACCTGGGGCCAGGAGCTGTGTGTGCCCCAAGCCCAGCTCAGGCAGGTGTTATAAATGAGAAACAAAAGTCTCCATATTCAGCAAAATTTAGATTGCTTTATTTGATATAGACAGAGCAACACAGCGCTGGGGAAAACATGAGGGATCACAGCCCACTCCACACTCCACCGAACCTTGGCTTTGCAGCTTCTTTTATAGTCTGTTTTTTACCGAGAAAAATACACAATGCCTCAGAACTTTAAAAAAATCCAAAACAAAACAAAACAAAAAAACAACAACAAAAAAAAAAAAGAACAAAACCCCCCCAAAAGACCTGTCACCATTGCTGCTGCTGAATATTTAACATTTGAGCCTAAGATGTATGTACCAATACTAGTTTTGAATTATCAGATTATTATTCCCTGACTGGGTCTTACCAGCATCATGTTAAACAGCAGGAAGACGGCTTTTAGCCCACATTTGGGAGTGTTCCTACTACCTGCTAAACATAGAAGAAATAAAGGAAAAAAAGTCAGCATTGCTTTCTGATATCCACTATTTCTTGGCGGGGTGGTTGTACTGCATGAACTTCTCTGACATCAGAAACTGAATCACAGCAAGGCCCCTTAAGAGTCAGTCTGTGCTTCTGAGATGAATTTTCACAGTGCTTAAAAACAATTTATTGCTACTGTCTTTTAAATCTTTCTCCTCAATTAACCATCTCAAGAAATTATTTTATTTGAGGCAGTAAGCCAGGAAGTCTTGCAAACAAGGCCCAGAAAATGTGGTTACTAAGGCTTTTGCTTGGGTTTTGGTAACGGTGGAAACAGATGACTCAAAGGGAGGTTTGAAAAAGCAAAGGGCCAAATTCATCTATGCATCTCTTCTGGATTACTGGAAGAACCCTGACTAGGGAATACAAAACAAAACCAGTTTGATCTCCAGCAGTTCCCCAAGAAGTTACACTTTTTTGGGACACTGAACATCTCAATTTTAATTTACTCTGAACCAAACACCTAATCAAACCAGGTGACGCTATAGCATGTTCAAGTTGCCTTTAGCAGGGTACATTTTATTTCAGCCTAAATCAGCTTCAAACTTCATGGCAGAACCTCAAGGGCAGTTTAGTCATACTTCAAAGTTTTAAAAATCTCTCCAAAGTTCAGATAGGTCGTTTTTGTGCTTGAGCCATTATAATAAGTAACAGAATACAGATTGCATAGTGACTGTTAATAGCAATTCAGGTAATAAAATATTCACTGCATCTTGCTCAAAGCAGCATTTATTTAAGATAGCATCAATATAAGTCAATGCATAATGAAGTTTCCATCCTACAAATATGTAAACAAGTTGACAGCAAGTTATTATTACAATATAAAAATTAAAGCTTATATTGCATTTTTTAAAGCTACCTTCAGTCCAAATGGATATTCTCTGGTTTGTAGCATTTAAAAAAACAAGTTGTTGAAAAATGTTAAAGTATTGCTTTTGCGCATACATTTTTGTAGAAAAAATACCAACTTCCCATTAATAAAACCAACACCAAAAATAAAATACATTTTTGTCATGAACAGCACATTGCATGTGTCCAGCATTTTCTCCACCATTCTCTTTTAGCAAGTTATCGTCTATTTTAAAATTCATTATAGTTTGCAAAATATATGTTGGATATTATTTGGTTACTTTTCCATACCAAAGGAATTAGCAATATTGGCAATTACACTGTAATCAAAGTCCAGCCTAAGGTTATTAGCAGCTGAGGCCACCAATTTCATCTTCCTCCCAGACTGGTTATTTTAACAAGTACAGTAGGCTCTTGCTGAGAAAGGTGAGTCAGTTCAGATATATTTTGGAAAGGCTTGAAAGCTTGATATTATTTCAGCAGAAATACATATTCTCTTTTAAAACACTTTTAAACTCCAAGTCTTTGTTCAACTATATTAGCAGTCCTGTTTGTGGCAGTCAGTCAATTCTCAGGAAACACTCTGTTCAGAAGATTAGATAATTTGACATTAACTGAATTTTATATTATAAATCCAAAAAGAATATTAAACATAGATTTTTAGTATTTTTTTCCAAAAGGTTTCCTGGCAAGAGCTAGACAGATGATTTCTGCAGTTGCTAAGGCAAGAAAAGTTTGAAAATTCCCTGTAACCAAAGGTAGAAGATTGTAATGTTTCAAAACCAAACTAAACTAAATTCAACAAGGAGAGAGAGCTACGTATCATTGGGATGAAAGCTAATCATGCCATTGTGCCCTGACAAGCATCAGCTAACAATGAACAGTAAGAAGAAAAAAATGAAGATAATCCAGTGAATGAGTTTGAAGATGAATTCAAAGATCAAAATCAGGCTGGCAAAAAAATATTTTTATAGCTGGCTATTAGACTGAAGAAAACAGCTACGAAAACATTGAAGGTTTGATCATGTAAGACATTTATCTGAAAGAAGTACATTTATATGCAAACAGTAATGAATATGAATAATACTGCCAGCTTTCTTAATTCCATGCAAGTTCCATAAAGAGGAGGATTTACTTAGCCTTTATCACTACTGAGTTAGCAAGTTGTCTGCTAGAAGTTACAGCCTCAGGTACATAAAGCAGCTTCCTGACAGGAGTGTGGTAGAGCTGAAAATACTTCAGTGATCTCCAACCGTAGAAATGTGTTAAAAAACACAACCCCCAAAACAGGATCTACATGAATGTGTAACAGGAATTGTAATTCTGAAAAAACCAGCTTACTCTACTCCTTCATGCAGGATTATGATTTGTAGAAAGATGGTCTTTTTTATTTTTGCCATGCTTGCTGGTAAAACAAGCTAGATTAGTTACAGCAAAATGTGGCAACAAGTGTTCAACTGTACAGTAAGAGTTAGAGATTCCATCCATCCCAAGCCCAGGTTAGTCTACTATTCAGAGACCAGTCAGATGCAAATACAAGAGCTTCGGGTTCCTTCACGTCTTATATACCTTAACACAGACAAGCCTCAGGGAAACACATGAGAACCACAGAAATTCCTGGGGCAGAAGTCCCACACTCCTTGCCCACAGCTCCTTGAAAAGCTGCATAACAAGGTACAGTTTTAGTAAGGGGATGGGATTTTTGCACTGTACTAATCTGGGAGAGAGCAGCCTTCCTGTCTTCTGGTATCAAACTGTGTTTCTGAGTTAAGTATTAGAAGCTTCAGCCTTTTAATCACACATAGCATGCTGGGACTTCTTACTAAAGCATTGAGGTTCCTCAGAGACGCTGAAAGTGCTTTTGCATTTGAGCACAGCTTTGCACAGGGCTTGCAAACATTTCCCACAGCCAGGGAGGAACAACACCAACACAGACCAGCTGCATTCATACCCACAGAATTCAAACCCTGGCCTAAGTGTACAGAAGACTACTTTGAATGCCAGTCTATGCTGCAGACAATCAAGTGCCTACCAGTGAATTGCTATGGCTGTAACAGAAAAAGAACTGCAGCAGGCCCAAGCCTCAGGAATATATTTAAAATCTCTGCAGTCAGCTTGAAGATGACTGTCAATACCTGGGAGAAGGTCTAAGGATTGAAGTCAGAGATGAAAGGATCAGAGGAATCCATGCCATTTTCTCTTTGAGGGAAGTAACAAGGTCTGTCCCAAAGATACATAGTAAAATACTGCAAAAAGTGTGTGGTTTCTCCCTCAATCCACAGTAGAAATACAGTCACACAGAAAACTAAAATCAGCCTAATTCTCAGAACTGCAGAAAATAGTACCAAAGGTGACCTAAAAAAGTAATTTTGACAAGTCACTGCATTGAAAGACATTTCAAAATTAATCTCTGTGCAGATATGCCATGGGACTCTAGGTTATAAAATGACTAAATCAATTAGACTTTTAGAAGAAGCTATTTATATGCAAATATTTTAGTAATAACTTTAGCAATAAAAGAAAGTACTACATAGACCATTTTAGAATCCACATATGGTATGAAACATACACTCACACATGTTCTAAAGCACAATATACTTGTTCTTAAAGCAGAGTAGAGCAAAACTAAACTGGGGCCTGACTAACCTATCATACATGCCTTTATGGCAGCATGACTTTCACACGCAGCTCATGGCCTGATCAGATCCCTGAGGCGCATCACCAGAATTGCTACAAGTTTTACATACCACAATTTTAACCAGAAACTGACTTAAATCATGTCACATCTCTTTAGATGAAAACAGACACAAACAAAACAACCCCACTAACAAAAAAACCAAAAACCCCAAGCCCCCCAAAAAACACGCATGCAGACAAAACCCACACAGCCCTATAATACATAAAAAGGCACCTGATAATATCACTAGTAGCAGATATCTACAGCATCCTAGGTGTACTTAGGGAATCAAGATAAATTTTTAAAAGATAATGAAATACAAGAATTGCTAGCATTCAAAATGTAACTCTAACCTATCTAGGAAGTCACTAAAATGACATGTGCAGTTGTAAATCATCAAGAGTGTGCAAAACTATACAGTTTTGCATAAAGTGCTATGTGTACTCCCAGTTTGCTAAGCTTGGCAATATGATGCAAGATGATGATGTTAAGGATATATCCTACCTACCTCATCTTTCCTTTATCTTTCCCACCATCATCCACTGTCCTTTAAACCGTACATTTAAAAGCTATACAAAGGCCTTTTCAGGAACTGTAGTTCAGAAAAATATTTCAAGTATATCTATATTTCAATGTAAACTTGGGGACACTATGGTTCAATTTTCACAAGCTCTAGATACTTACAGCTTCAGCTAATTCAATTGGAGTTGCAATTATTTCAATCTGTTCAATACCTCTGGCAAAAGAGTATTTCCTATTACTCATTTAACTCCTATTTAAGGAGTGCTGAAATTCATGCTCTAACTTGTCCAGATTTAAATCTAAACAATAAACAATATAGAAAAACAGAGTAACACTTTATCTGATCACTAAGGCTCACAAAACCAAGTCCTATCTGTCTGTATGAATCTGTTCATACAGACGCATTATAGGAATTGTACACAGATCTTAAACACTTGAATTCAAGTATATTAGTTAGTAAATTATAGTACAGCAGTTTCTCTTGCAGGCATTGTGCAGTACACTTAAAAGTATACAACGGGTCTCTTCTTTACTCTGTATTTCAGTGATCCATATCGTATCTGAGGGGAAAAATAAAATTATAACAAAGAGTTGAGTCACACCACGAAATATGATTCACCTCCTCACTAATCCTATTTAGCAAATGTCTTTCAATGTGCTTTGGACACCCCAGTTTCACTAAGAGAATCTACCTATGACTGACTAAGATAAAATTTCAACAGAATTGGGCAAGAAGAGTAAGTATTAACTGTTTTCCAGGAATGACCCAAAAACTTTTATGAGACTCCACAGAGATTTATCCCGAAGTATCTTTCAGTTTTGTGATGCATGTGCATGTAAAGTGCATTGAATGGTAACTAAGATCTTCTCTTTGTAGATTGTAGAGAGTCAGGCCATGTGTCTATGGGAACTAAAAAATTCCGATTATTGTTTATCTATTAAACATCAGATGTTTAAGTGTGCACAACATGCAGTGATAGTATTGCTATCCATACCCCTTTCAAGGTGAGCAGTTCCTGAAATTGGGCTTGGAGGTGCCAGAATTAGCATTACAAGCACAGTCTGTTTTATCTCCTCTCCCTTGCTGCTTGCTTAGTTAATTTCATTCACGTATTTCCCCTAAACACTCCAAACTACAAAAGCTCCAAACTTAGATATATACACATACTTCCTTCCCCATTTAGCATCTCGAATCCACTTATTGTTGACAACTGCTCCAAGATTAAAAATAAAAATAAATTTCTGCACTATGAAAAATGCCAGTATACACTGAAAAACCAAACTCAATTAACCAGGACTATACTTGCCTCTTTACGGCCTTTAATAGTTTTCACAGATTTCATACTCTGAGTTCTTCGAAGGCCTCTCTGACCAAACATTTCATCTTCTGAATGTGTCCCCTCCATCTCTTCATCGGTTTTGTCATCTCCAGGATTTTTTTCCAGTGGAGTTTTGTAACATAAAAAAAAAAAAAAAAAAAAAAAAAAGGTAGCTATAATTTTTTGACTTCTAAGAAAACCATGATTTTCATCTTTAACACACATACTTTATTGTTTTAAATGATGTGCTCATTTCAAAACAGACACATCTACTCTGCCACGAGTTTGTTACTTCTAATCCTGCCACTTGGTTCCACAGGTATGTAATGCAGTGATTCTTCAGTTGTCAAAACTGAAACCACAAATCTGCTGACATCTTCTGCTTGACACTGAACTGCAATAACCTTAGTGGTCATCTTAAGAAGTACTTAAGATTTTTTTAACACAATCCATATGAGAGGGAGGTTACACTTATATAAACCTTTAAAAGGTCCCTTTCAATACAGATCATTTCACGACTCTCATTCGTAGGATCTTTCTTCATACTCTCAGCCTCCTGCATTTTTAATATCAAAGCTTCTTTCAGATCGGTAACACACCGAAGTACTGTTAAGGGTTGTTAACATCCTGCAAAAACAGGACCAAGTTTATTACCTAAGACTCTCACTAGAGGGCACAAACTGCTTAAAAACACACCCCAAAAAGCACCTCGGGGTCCACTAGCCCTGAACCCCCATCACAGACATATCACAAAGCTCCCAAATCCAGTCTGGATCCTTCCTCTGCCAAACTCCTCTTTTTATCCCAGAAGCTACAGCCTGTAACACTCAGGAACACCTTTTAGACTCCAAACCAAACTTTATTAATGACCTGTGTACATTTCATCTTAGGCCAGTATTTTATTTAGGCTTAGCTAATTTTTTTCCTCAATTTTTTCCCTAGAAATTAGAATCACATCATCTATTCCACAGCAACTTGAGGCAGACATTCTGTCATTCTCTTCTGCCATTTTAGAGGCAACACATCTCCCCTTCCAGTACAGTTTCAATTTATCTTTTTTGATATAAAATATTTGAATCACATCTGTTTCTCTGTTTCGGACTAGCAGTGTTTGCAATGATACCAATGCTTCCCTATCTCTGTTTGCAACACCTGATGCATCAGCATCTCATCCACCTTTTTCACACCAAGCACACTGCCAGCTCAGCATCATCCTATGATCCATGTCCTACAACTAGGCCTTTTCAATGAATTTGCACAGAACTCCCAGCTCAGACCACAAAAAAAAAAAAATCCTGCTAAGCACAACAGAATATTGCTACACAGTGTTCCTAAATCTATGTATACTTTTTAAAGTATGTTTTTAAAGTTCCTAATGCTGAAGAAAATTCAAACAAAACATGAGAGGTGTATGCTAGATATGAGATCAGGAGCAGAAACAATTAAGTTCACCTAGCTGTAAGAAAGCTTTTTGACATCTGAGATTGAATCTCACAATCAGTGGTTATTTATATAGTATAAACTAGAGGATTATTTTTTAAAAAATTTAGAGCATTTTTAAGGTATTTCAGATAGGTAAGTAATGCTCTTACTGAGGAACAGACCCTGCACAACAGCTGCAGTGACATCATCTCTAGTGCAGCTCTTCATGAATTCTTGGCTTTCCCTCCAGCCAGAAGCTCCAGTTCACACTGCCCTGGAGAGAGTACCTTCTGGAAACAATGTGGAATTCAGCTTAGGTCCCTTCAGCTGGCCATCTATTCCACAGAAACATCATGGACTACCATTTTATCTGGAATTCATGGAATTCATTGGACCCTACAAATGCTAGCCTGCCCTAAAATGGAGGGATGATAAGTAATGACAGGCTTGGGTGAAAAGAAATAGCCCAGATCTACTTCCTTTGTGGGAAATATCAGTTCCTTTACATCGTAGCCTTGCCATTTAAAAAGGTGTAGTTACCAGGCTTCCAGCAAAACCTTCCTTCAAGCATCACATGCTCAAGAGCAAAGGGATGATGACAATAACAGTACATGTAACACAATAATGAAATAATAGTATCTCTGAACAAAATCATGTATTGGTCACCACACACCATCTTCTGAGTGCTGATGGGCATCAATCCATTATGACAACTTGATGCCTTTACTATTCATATCACCCTATACAATTTTATATTTTGATCTGTTACTACAAACTTGGTGAATTAATTTCAATTAACTTTCTGTTCTATTTACTGAGCTTCCATATGTTTTAATGTTTAACTTCTTGTACATTTGTCACAGAAACACCACTTAATCACATAACGTTTGACTTCCAATTAAGTTTTACTTTGGTAATAAATTCATGTTGCCAGTTGGCAAGGACACGAGTAATGAGTACAGGATGACTACACTGAGAGTGGATGTGAGAAGAAAGTAATTCAGCAAGGATTTCTTAACTGTCATAATTTACTTTGCTTGAGTGTACACTCTTTAAGTGTACTGGAAATTCTTTGAGGCCTTTGCCATTTAGAAACAGGGTAAACGTATTTCTGCTCTTCCACTTGTGCTTTGGGTGAATTGTTCTTTTAGGCAGTGAAAAAAAAATACATACCTGAAGATTCACTTGCAGAAGCTCTGGTTTTCTTTTTAGCTTCTGGCAATGTCTGATAAGGTCTCTGTCCGACAGGCTCATCTCCTTGAATAGTAGTCAAATCATGCATACTGAAACTTCTCAGTTTCTCAGTTATTGCACCTTGGCTCTGAAATACAAAAACAGTATCTTTGAAAACCAAGCAGAGGTTTAACTTTGCTGCTCAGCTTTGGTTAAGATGTTTAAGCCCATGCTTCCTTGCTGCACAACAAAACACATTGAACATACACATGCAGTTACTTTATATTTGATTTAGGTATTGCTTTTACCCATGCTTAACTGTATGTTGCTCCCAGATGACAAAGTTACACAAACGAGCAGTTTAATTACAAATGCTGCATTTCACTCCTTTAATTTGAGCAAATAAAGATATCTTGGGTGAGGGCAAGTGTTTAAAAGAAACACACACCAGAAATGTTCACTTCAAACACGGCAGTTCAAGGTAGCATGACAGTAACACTTCCACTTTAAAGAGTGTGGTTGAAGATAGTTTTCTGCTATTTTATCCTCCACAAATTTGAATAATGTTAAGGAGAAGAGTGTTAAAAATACACTCCATAACATTAACTCAAATAACTGAGAAACGGGCAGCACTACAAAAGCAGCTCCAGTTGACAGAAACAAACCAAAGAGGTCCTGCCTGGACTACAAGCTAGCAGGTTCTCTTACTAATATAACTTTACTGACATAATACCAACCCAAAATCTAATGCTACACAGGAGAAGAGGTAAACACATATGAACATTACATATTACTTCTCCAATTGTCTTCACTTCTTTTCTATATGGAACATATGACAATTTCCCTGTTGGAAAGAAAGGTCATCCAGCAGCTCTTTCATCTCACATCAGATGATGTTATTATTAAAGCATTAAAGATTAATTTATTGCACAAGAAACTGAAAGAATAAGACCATGACAACAAGTACTCAAAGTCATGTTAAAATAACATGTAATTCTTCCCTCTCTGGCATAAGACAAAAAAATAACCATTTCAGGGATAGGCTGACAAGCCCGTGCATGAATTCCACTTCAAGCAAGTGTTAAAGACTTTGTTTCATTCTTACAAATGAAGCTTTTAAGTAAAATTCTTCATTTGATCAGTATGTTAGCAAGTAGGAGCAGATACTTGGGTACAATTCCATATACCTTTCTCTGCACCAGCAGAAGGCAATTCTGGTGCTGCTGGCCACAGCCATTTGTTCCCACTCTCATGACCACAACTATTTGCAACTGGTAGACCCGTATATTGAATTATTCCACATTAAAAATAGCCATGTAAAGTGAAGAGACAGTTGAATTAAAGCTCCTTACATTTGCATGGATACCAAAGGGCAGGGGGAAAAGTGGTTGAAACCTGATATTAGTTTTCTAATGACTAGTTATTAGTACAGCATATAAAATGAAGACAGTGGACAGTGTCCTACTCAAGCATGACAAACCTATTGTAATTCTTACTCCACTGTTCATATATTGTCACCAAACAATAACAAAGAAAAGGTTTCTTGTGAGAGAAGTAGAAGCCTTAACTTTTCTATCTCTTTCTTTATACTTGTAGGATGACTCAGTTCTCAAATCTTAAGTACAGCTTGCCTTTGAGTCAAAATGCACTATGAACACTGTACAGTGTCTGTATTAAAGATTGTAGAAATCCTGAAGTCAAATTGATTCCCCAAAACAGCTTACTTAAAGGTCTCCTAAGGTTCCTCCTAAGGCAGGAGAAATCCTCCCCTTCCACTACTCCACTTCTTGCACTGAAAAACATTTCAAGTAAACTACATCAGAAACCAGCTATGCCTGAGAACTTTATCAGCTCCTAGGACATAGAGAAGAGAATTGGAGAAGGAACTGCTTCTCCTGACAAGCAGTATATATATAACATACAAGACTGTTCATCAGTCCGTGTCTGATGCTTAAAGAGGTTGAAAGGACTAAGTCTCAGTCACTGGACACTGATGAATATACAAAATGGACCTAGTTATTCTCAGCAGAATCGATACAAATTCAGCACAATTCCACTCACCAAGTGTGAACAGAGTCTACTTCAAATAGTGACAGAAGCTGGCTTTGGCCAGCAGCAGAAGTATAGAAAGACACACTTGTTTAACAGTTGCCCAAAAAGTTCATTCATCATGTGTTATATTACAAAAAAAAAACATTTAGAAATGGCATAGAATCATGCAATTAAGATTATAACAACTAACATACTAAGAAGTCACATTACAAGTCTGTATTTCTTATTCCACTGTGGATAGAGGACTAGATCCAAGCTGGGAACATTGAGCCCTATTTTCCAGTGCAGCTTTTGGATACAGAATTTTGTTTTTCAAAGGGGGGAAAAAAGTCAAGTATGTGCCATAAAATAACACTGTGCCCTTAACCAAACTGCACAGTTGAGCTGGAGCTCCTGTGGAGCACTGCCTCATTCAGGAAGGACATAAGGGATTTATACAATGGGCCCTTCATTCCAGAACTGCTTGCCAAGATGGAAAGTTTTATTTGAGTTACACACAGAAAATACTGAGAAGTTTGAAAGGATATATACACAAATAAAGATGCAGCATACATGCCTGAGAGTCACAGTAGGAACAGGAGCTGCACAACCACTGCTGTGCTAGACAGTCCTCATCACACATTACATTAATCCTATGCAGGTACACCCTACAGTGCCCCCAAGTCTCTATCCCATCCCTGGGAACATTCAGTCTAGGCAAATGAAGAGTGATTTCAACTTTAACTCCACTGTATAGACTGAAGGACAAATTTCAAGGTGTTCTGTGGGAGTATGCATATGACTGTGCTCACAGTGCATTTAACACTTCAGAAGATTCTTCCACTACCATGCCCAAAAGCAGAAGTTCATTGCTTTCTGCTGAAACAAAGCATTCTGTGAAGATCTAGATTACTATCAGCACAGGATAAAAGTCTGGCTGAAAAATATTAGATTCCTTCCTGCTGCAGGAAATGTGAGATTAAATACCCTCTACTGCAGGAAATGTGAGAGCAACATTCACATTTAGAATAATAAAGCTTTAAGAGCTCTGATATTTTGTTTGAAAGGTCAAAGAGTTACAGCTTGAAAGCAACATGTTTCCCCTAAAAAATGAAAGCAAAGCAATTCAATTGTAGGTGGAGCTGAAGAGGATCTCCTGCTTCCACTCCCACCCATGGATGTGGCAGCAGCCGTCACCTCTCCCAGATATATACATCTCCAGATCACCCCAAGATGCTGCTCAGGAGAAGGTGGCAGAGCAGTTACCACTGCTACTGCTACAGCTACCTCTGTAATGGTGGCCCATTACATCAACAGTTCTTGCCAGTAAGGAAGGAATGCATCAGGCTGCATTCAGCCCAGAGGCTGGTAACTAAATTACAGCACAAAAGATTGAGATACATACATTTACAATTAAAATGCCAGGGGAAAAAAAAAAAATTAATCACACAACTTCACTAAAATTTCTATGTAGGCAAACATGAGAGACGAACTGATGAACTGTGAAGTCTGTGTGTTGTCTTAAACAAAATGCAAGTTTTAAAGAATGATTTTTCATCACATTCAGTGCATTTTCTAAAACATACTAAATGTTTTTCAGAGTCCATATTCATTAGCAACATCCAGTGTGAAACACCAATTAAAGTTGTAATATGTTTCTAAATCAATTTTTAAAAATAAACATAGCCTATTTAAGGATCTTCTTTCAAGACTACTCAGCTTCTACTAAGCTATTAGTAAGCTATAGTATGCAGTCTCATCAGCTGACCCTGAAATATGAAATGCAATTTTCTATTCTGTTATTGAGCATGTACTTTTATAGTCTGTATGCTTCACCCAGGAACTTGCTGTAAACAAACACCACATTGTCTGCCTTAGGGACTCTGTTCTTTAAATTGGACTTGCACCCCTCCACTGGCCAGGATCACTGACTGAAGCTGCCTGCTTTCCTTGGACAAGTTCTCAATGGACACTGCAGCATGCAGCACCCATATCCTCAGCTGTTCTCCCCCTGATCCGATCCAAGATAGGGAATGACTTCTGTTCCCACTCAACCTGAAGAGTGGCTGCTGTCCCATGAATGACCTCTGCAGCAGAGAAGAGGATGAAAGCAGTGTTGCTCCCCATAGTGATACTGGCTATGTGCCACAGCTGACTGCAAGATACCTCCTTCCTCTGCCATGCCCTAAGTGGGGATAAGGGGAAGTGTGAGCAAGGCCAGGAGAATAATACTCAATCAGCAAAAAGGAAGCAGATTCAGGATGACTAGAAGGCATTCAGAAAACAGCCCACAAAACATATTATAACAACCAACACCACTTTACAAATTAACACTATTTGGTTGTGACCTCATAAAGAGGGACAGAGTATTTCACAGCTTAATTAGCAGTCCCCCTGCTCATAATGATAAAGACATTAGTTTTCACTAGTAGCTCAAGAAATCTGAATTTATGGGTTGGCAGAAATTGAAAGAGAGGTAACCATCATCTCAGAAGACTTAAAAAGTCTCAAAGTATGAGATGTATCATTGGAACTTAAGTGCTGTGGATATAATTTTCCCAAATCCATAAACTACTGAGCTATTGAGGCACCTTGTTTCTGACTCTTTTACTACGAAAAATTTCTTTCAGTATATAAAAATTCAGCACAGACAATCTTTCATCTCTAAATCTCCTGAAATCAGGATTTTACAAGGATTTGTTTTCTGACATGCTAATTTAACAAAATTAATTTTGCTAATGTATGCTACTTAGCAGGTTTTGAAACTACTTTTTACATGAACAGTGGCTAACTAGTACCAGCTAAAAAATTTCAGTATAAGAATGTAAGCTATAAGCCACTACTCCTGCCAAATATATTTAAATTTAACTATAGGGGAGCAGGTTTAAATCTATGTCAAATTTCAGTAGACTGACCTGGTTGGCTGCTCGAACCTCCCTAACAGAGCCAACAAGCCTTTTAATGGTAATCCCCTACTCCTCTGACAATCCTTGAAGAAAATCACTCTCACATTTGATATTCAAAGTATTTTAGCAAGTTTCCAAGCCATTTTTAACACCCTCCTAAGGTCAGCATAAGCAGTTTTCTGGAACACTTTAGTGTCTTTTGACATAGGTTTAATCTTGCACACTTGTTTAGTCTCTCCCCCTCTCCTAATTTGAGATCTGCTATGTTAGAATAAGCATATGTGCTCTATTAAAAAAAAAAAAAAAAAAAAAGGTACAAAGAACAGTGATGAAAGTGTGTCCTCCCTACTATCAAAACTGATTGCACTACTACAATTCCGTTCCTGGAATCCTATAGTATGCTCCACTAGCTCTTGGTGAAGGGATAATCTTTTTACCTGCTGGAGGCAGCAGTCAACTCTTGAAAAACAGGGAACAAAAATCAAGAACACATGCATTGTGTCCATTTGGTTGCATGGGGCAGGCATGCTCAGTATTTTGGAATGACAAACCCAAGAGGCTTAACATGCCAAGCTAAAGATTTTTTTCAGTGAATCTCCTCTTTCATACTGTTTAAAAATCATGCCTATTTTAGGTCTTTGGTATTGCGGTGGTTGTTTTTCCCAAGCATCTGATCTGCACTGAACTAATTCCGTACAAATACTCATGAGCGTTTTTAACGAGTTTTAACAAATACAGCAGGCATCTTGCCAGTCACAGCTGAATAGCAATGAAATCTAAACAGAGACATTTCAGAAAAAGTTATTCATTATTTCAGAAGAAAGTGGGAGGAGATACTGGTGTTATTTATTTCACAATATTTCTGTTACCCCCTCAAAATGAACAAGGAAATACCTAACCATAGCCAAACATAAGGAACACACACAAAGCATAAATATCCTTACAGATACTTATTGTAATAAATTTGTAATGCAAAGAATTTGCATTTTAGCATTTAGCAATTAAACTTTTTTACCCAGTAGAGCAGTTGGGGTGTTTGTTAGATTTGTTTAAATAACCTATTTTCATTCTGGATACTTTTATTCCTTTGGATGTGCACTCTATCATATTCTAAATTATTTCACGTCTCAAGGCAAAATTAAGAATTTGAATAAACAAAAAAACCCCACAATGATCAAATGTAATCACACTCTCAATATTTTAAGCTCATTACAACCATATTTAAAACCAAAAGTTATAATGCTACCACCCACATGTATCTTTAAAAAGAAAAAATGAATAAACGAGATAAGCATGACTACTTTTCGAAAGCTTTTTGAGATAGCATGTGAAAATGTAGTTTTTAGGAATTTTTTTTATTTATAATGCAGGAAGTTCACATAGAAGCCCAGACATTTAAGCTAAATACCAGCTGTACATACTCAACTTTGACAGCCAGGGATTTCTACACTGTTTTCTGTTATCTACCGACAGTGTTGAGGTTTTCAGTGCTGTTACTTTGAGCACAATGGTTCCATTTATTCCCTAGAAGAAATTAACTCTGATTGCCTTCAACCAGTGATTTCACTTGGACAGACACCTTTTTCTCTACTTTTTTGGTGTGCTTTGATTTAAATTCCTATTAGGTAGGATACACATTGTCTGAAGTATATTCCTTTCAGTGGTGCACAAATTGCTTAGAATCTTACATATAAGCTTGTATTTTGTCTTCCTATACCCAGAGTTCTCTGAAGTACTGAAGGTGATACGTTTTTGTAGGAAGGTAATCTGGGAAAAACAACAGATTACTTCATAATTTAATGGAAAATACATGACAAAGCAAGTGTATGCTAAACACCAATGGGCAAGTTTATGCTTAGTATATTAATTTAATAATTCACTCAACAAGTTGCAAACATGTTAATTGTGTCAAGACAATTTTTATCCATGGTAGTAGTCTCTCATGACTTAATATGTAGCATTACCTCAGGTTGATTGGAGAAAAACAGCAGAAAAGCCAGAAATCCTTTAAAAAGTTTGTTTATCAACAAGAAAACACAAGAGACAGAAAGAAACAATGGTCATCTTTATTAAAAGCCTGCACAGAAAACTGAATGGTACCTTTTGAAGTAGAATAAACTGATCTGATGATGCAAGAAATAACTACAAGCCATCTTAAACAAACCAACAAACACAGTATGAGGAAGAAGGGCTGCAAACTTCTAATTGTGTCCCAGGTTTTCAATACACTTGCAGAATTTATCTTTTTATGTAAGAGTGGTAAATCCTCAGTACTATTACGCTGTTGTGTATCAAGCCTCAAAAGCAATTAATGCAAGCAGAAACTTACCTTTACAGCTGCTGTCACTGCAGCAGTTGCTGCCAAATTTAACCCTTGCCTTCCAAAATTCACCATGGTCTCATAGCCTCTTTCTTTGGCTTGGACGATGTACTCATCAATCTCCTAAAAGAAAAACATATTTAAATTTTAGAAGGCTGTTCATAAGAGAGCAAAGTTACCCCACAGTATTATTTTTTCCATCAGTAAATGAAGACAGAAGAAATATTTAAGAAAATATTTAATGGGATATATTTTTGTATACAAATGTTTTGTTCGTTATTATTTATTTAAAAAAAGGATTATATGCGGTCAAACAAGAAGATAAAGTATATGCAATAAGTTCCTTACAGAGAATAAGTTTAATTTGTTGGACAGAAGTTTTTCAAGAAATAACTTCATCTAACGTGAAGAAGTCAGCAAGCTCCCTAGAAAGGTAGAGCCAACATACAAAGAACTTCTGAAGTCACAGCTTTGAAATAGTTAAGTAGCAAGGACAATACCGTCATGACATTTATCTCCAGCTCTGGTAAATGCCTGGAATTGAAGATAAAAGTCTGCAAGGTACTTCTCAAGAGCTTGCAGACTACAGGAAGTATCCCTTTAGCTTTACAAAGTTGCAAATTGTTTATAGCACAACATTCAGAAGGTCGAGACGAGCTTACTGCTCCTATTAGCGGCAATGCCGTCAGCTACCTGCTTTGCCAAATGAAGGCCAAGCCTAGTACTGACCTTTGGGAATGCTATTTGCTGTAGTGTGAGGTTTCTCAGGGCTTGTCTTCACACCTTTGCTAATTGGACTTTCCACACATCCAAACAGGATGCTAAAAAAGAGATAAGCACAGCTGTGTCCCTGTCATACTTTGACTAAAGCTAACCATCTTCTAGCTATTTTGATGTTTCGGTATTTACTGTTGCAGACTGGTCTGCCCTTAAAACTCAGTAACAAGTTGCTCCTCTTATCTTGTCAGTTTACAAACTAAAAAAAAGTCATCAATGTCAATCATCCCATGAACTGTTATTACTAGTTTATGCTAGAAAAAAAAAGTTAACATTAACAGCTTTTAGTAAAGCTGTGTTCATACTTCTGCGCATCGAGTACTGTACACATGCTTGCACCATGTCAAGCTGCATCACATTCAACTGGGCTCTTCAGAGTGCCTCAAGTAGAGCAGGGAACATCAAGCTCTCATGTCAATAGGAAGCAGGACCTCGTCTGCTCAGGCAAGTTAAACAGAAGCATAGACACGGACAGTCATATGAACTTACCACTGCTAGTCCAAATTCATGCTGCCTGGCAAGACAGTAACAAGCTGCTCTGCTTTTATAGTGTATCTAGCAACAGCTTTTATTTCAGCATATGGTGTTTCCATATTAGGCATTAAAAATCTGAGAAGTCATTTCTTACCCTCTCTTTAGAAGAAAGCAGTGGGTGGAGGAATTTTCTGTAGATTAAACTTGCCCCTCTAGTATATGGGGAAAGGAGCCAGATAACAAAAGCTATCTTCAGTTCATAGTACAGTGGAAACCTACAGGCAAGTTAAAGGTTGCACAAAATTAACAACTGCAGTAAGAAAATGCACAGTAATTAATCATTATGAAGAGATCTTTTCAAAAACCACAATTATATTAGCATATAGGATTCTTCAAATTAAGAAGTTACATTAAACAAAAATTAAAAGAGTTACAGATTTATGGACTACTGACATTCAAGAAATGAAAACAGTCAATATACTTGCTTTTCATTATACTTTTCTTCACAGAGAAATTCTAGGTCATCCTTTTAAGAGTTCCATTATCCTATTCAGTTTCTATAGTAAAGCTGGAAATGTTATAGTCCCTACTTCAAGTGACAGTGTACAGCAAACTTCAAAACAGATGCTGTTTATCTATGCACCAAGATATTTTCCTGTAAAAAGGGCTATTCAACAAGCACAACTTCTTTATACAAAATAAATCACTACAAAACAAAAAACATCAGAAACAAATACAGTTTCCTCTAGAATTAATAAAAAGTGGGGTCTTACCAAGAGACTGTTAGGTCAGTTATCGTTTCAGTAACTGTATAAAGAGCAAACACAATCCAGTACATCATCCAGCGAACCTGAAAATTAAAATATCATCTTCACTAAGAGCTTTGATTTCACCTCTACACATAATACACAATACATTGTACAGTTTGTTCAGAGTTGTCAAAGCAAGACATGCAACAGTATCTCAGTCTTCATAAACCAGGTTTCAGGTGAAATGATCAGGTGAAGATCCTGAAAAGATTTCTGTTCCTAAGTAGAACTGGTGGCAGCTGCAACAAGCTCAGTGAAATGGCTGTGTCACCAGGGTCACAACCTCACCTAGGCTGGTTTCACAGATTTGATTCTGTCTCTACAAAGCTTTAGTGATATGAAAAAAAAAACAGTGCAGAACTAGTAGATTATCCTCAGTATGAAGAGCAGTTCCCACCATAACACTAAGGATATTTCATTCTCTTCCTCACTCAACCATATGTTCATACCATGCACATGAAAGTCAGCATTAGTGAAGCAGCCCCTGCGTTCATTTCACAGTATGTGTTATTCAGCTTTACATTGCCATTAAGTTCCATGTGTGTGATTACTGGGATGGTATTAACACTGAAGCAAGGCAACATAAAAAGCATTTTCACGGAAATTTTAATTCTGTTTATATGCCAAGAGCTACAAAATTCTTGTTAATGAAAAAGCTCACATGTTAATGCTTCAGGGGTTTACAGGTACAACCCTTTTTTTGTTTAAAGTTTACACTTTATATCACTGCTTTGAAATCAGACAATATTCTTAAAATAGGATAGTTCATTTTGTAATAATTAAGAGAATCATTCATTTTTCTTGAACACTTGTTCAAATTTGGTTGCCTATTACATCTGATTACATCTTTCAGAATAAACACTACAGAAATAGTTCACAGGCATTTGTCTTCCCTAAGCTATCAGGTGTCAAATGCAATGTATTTCCAAAATGGGCCACTGCAGAATATCGCTGGTTATTTGCACAAACTGAATATTCACATGTTCTTTAAATTCCTAGGAAAAAACTCTGCAACAGAATGCCATTTGAAAACAAACACCCAAAAAAAACCAAAGCAGCAAAGAATCCAATAAATCAAACCACCACAACTGTTAGAGACTAATTTGAGCCCTAAATTCATGGTACTCTCATTCAAAGGGAGGATATAAATATATTCCTCCCTTTGAAAGTCCATAAATATATACACACACACACACACATACACACACACACCTTTCCACAGAGGACGTGGCTCAGGTTCAATCTTCACTTTGAAAATAATATTTTTTGAAGTGGACTTAAATAAGTACTCAAAACCTAATGATACACTCCTGCTATTTAGTGGATGTTGTAGTTTAAAACCACTTCCTCTGTCAGAACCTGAGACCCATTTATCTTAAATGCTTTTCTGTGTTTCAGTTTGAAAAGCAACTCAGTCATGTGATAACATTCTTCACTTCCATCTCTCAGAGGATTTAGATATTTTAGGCTTGAATAAATGAAGACAAGTGTACACAACAGCTGAAGTAATTGCTGACAGGCCATGTGATATTTAGACTGGTGACCCTTTCATGAACCAAAGTCAACATCTGAATGAAAACAGAATTAAATCCAACCTTGCCCCATCAACTTAAACATAATGCAATGCAATTTTTAAGATGTCGTGCAAGACTGTGTTTTTCTCGAATATGATTTATCCAAGCTCTTCTTTCTTTAATCAACATTTATTTATCCAATTAAAAACAAGTGGCAGTGGAATTTCTCCTGGGCCGTTAGGAACAGTAAAAAACACCCTGCAGAAGGGCACATGAGATCTGCCAGGAGTCCTGCTGAGGACTGGGCAAAGATTCTATAAAACACAAATCATATTCTAGTACAACTAAGGCAGTAGGCACCACAAATATCCTTGACAAATGAAGCTAAGTTACTTAGGGGGGCTTTCATACCAGAAAAAAAGAAATGAGGATATGAAAAACTGAAGGTCAGATTTCACTCTGCCCAGAACACTATCATCTACTTTAAGTAACAGAAGCTTTGATTGAGTTTAACTTTTCATGTTGAAACAGTGATGAGAGATTTGTTTTGTTGAGGGTATTTTTTCCTAGCATTGAAATATTAAGCTCATCTTTGTTGGCTCTGGCTAAATTTTGAAGGTCAGGATTTTGAAGCCAGGATTTGAAAGACTAGTATGTTCAGACTCACAAACTATATTTCTGATGCTTATTTCAAGCTCTCTGGTGTAATACAGTGAAAAAAGGTCTCAAATATCTTAGTCAACTCCATTAAACCAGGGCAATTACAAGAACAAATAAATCTCTTCAAAGGCACAGATTATAATTTTTAGCATTGAAGTCCATAAGTCTTTTAAATTACCATAATCAGCACAACACTTTTTTTCCCCCAGAAACAATCTTTGACCAATTTGCTGCATCGTGACATACACAACAAGTCAAGATGTATATTATTTTGGTTGGTTGGTTTTCAGTAATGGAAGCAAGTGGCCGAGTAAAATATTTTACTGTTACAAAGCTCTCATCAATTCATCAACAAACACAGATGGCTCTTGAGCCACACAAAACCCTGGAAAGGAAGTTGTGCTTGGGCCATAATATGAGTGGCAGCAGACCTGTGCCATTTGGAAAGCTGCATTTAAATCTAAACCCTTTACTGTGAAAGAAAATGACCCAGCTGGGAAAATGGCAGCCATGGATATTCCTAAGACCTATCTGGCAGTCAACCCAACCAGCAAAGGAGTGATAATTCACTGATGAATCATTGTCATGCCCTGCTAGTGAAAAAGTCACTGTGATGGGTCTTATTCATCTGGGCCCCATGAATATTTTGTATGTGGCTGCAAGTTCTGGGCCTGTTCAGAGACCACAGGTTTGCACTAAAAGAGTTGAAAAAATACAATTCCAGGCCCTACTATCAGGAGTCCTGTGTAAGGACTGAGAAAGACAGTTAGGTCATAGCTAACTGGACAACTGAGGTGAGAAAAATATCTCAGCATTCTAAAATACTACTTCTCTTTTTCTGGAACACATAGTGAAAGAGGCAATGGTAACCTCTTAAATTGAAGTGATTTCCTTTATTTTAGTTGGAAACTGCTATGTCCTACTTAACCTGTGGATCTCTTTCGAGGGAGCAGGGAGGAAAAGCAAATTATAAATTCCTTGCATTATAGACTTTCCTGACAGAATATTATGAGCATGAGAAAGAAAATTCGCCTCTTAGTTTTGACAACTTTTCTCCTAGGACTTTAGCTCTGGCAGGCACCAGCTCTATGTCACAAATAAGCTCTAATCAGTTTGTACACAGAAATCAGAAGAAATACAAATATTACGTCCTTTGGGGCCTTGATAGGATGATCAGACTAAATGAAGACATTCAACGGGAGGAACAACAGCTACCACATTCTACAACTATAATCAGGTAAAAAGTGGAGACATCATACATCAGTCAACAGCCTTAGGTCACAGCTATGGCTGCTGAGTTAAAAGTAACTGACGGCCCTGACTATACCCTGAGTCAGGCAGCCAAGTTAAGGACAAGATTCAAGAGAGGTTATTTGCTGAAATCAAGTCAGGCTGTCACTTAAAAAAGGGAGGTAGCTCAGTGACTAAAGTTCCTTGTGACTGCAACTAGTTAACATTCTCATGATTATCATCACTGCTCACACTGACAAGTAAATAATTAAATAGCTTAATTAAAAACAGATGTACCTATAATAATGTTCTTCTCCATCTTTCTCTTCTTCTGTTCTGTCTGACATCTCCTCTTCCATCTGGTCTGTTTCTTTTGTCCACACCACCTTAACCAAATCTTTTCATCCCCTGGTTATATTTTTTCTCCTCTTTGAGGAACAATAGATTAACAAGAACTACCCTTTGCTTAGGTAGATTTTGAGTCCCCTATTGAGCTCCATGCAATGATATTAAGCTGCGGCTGCTCTTCCAGTGGTCATTGTGAATCAGTTTGTTAATACTGATACTTGAAATGTTGGTAGAATTAGGAAACTTTCATTCTATCCCCTGCTTAGGAGTGCATTATTTCTTTTACTTTGTGGAAATGGAACCAAGACTTTGCAAGGTTTACATTAAAAATACTCTTAAACCCCCCCCCCCCGCAAAAAACCTATATACAGCACAGTGTATATACAACACACGTGTGCTGAACATGTTTCAGCATAAAACTATGAAAAGCATAAGATACCCTAACTTTAGCCCTCCAAACAAAATCATAGGATTACCACTAGGTTCACACAAGTGTTATATCTAATAGTAAGACAGTCAATTCAAGCTTTCACATGATTTATTACACAAAGAAAACGTCACAGATCTATGTCAGCAGAGGCACGTCATTAAAAAATTAAAAGGAATGAGACTTACATATTCCTTCACATTTTTTGTCTTCACAGCTTTGTATGAGTAATATGCGGGATACAGCATTCCAAACACCAGCCTATTGGAAAACAGAAAGAACCTTCAGGATCAGTTACACCATATATGACAAAACAGTGACAATATATCATCACAACAATGCAGCCAACTTAATATAAAAAAATCCTGTTCTCTAGCATTAAAGGGCGGGAAAAAAAAAAAAATCAGTGTTACATGTTCCTTGGAGGAAGTTTGATGATAGGCAAAACTAGAACAATGTGAACAGAAAAGGTTGAATGCCCTAACAACAACAAAGTGTTTTGTAAGACTGCTTCTAACCATAATATAAAACCAGTTGTTCTGGTTCATTTACAAGTAAAACCAGTCCTGAAGCCTGCCCACACCAGAAGATAGTACTGGCAGTGCTATCATACTTGAAGAGACTCTGAACCTACCAGTAGCTAATCACAATCATCTACTTTTATCAGATTACCAGAAATTTATCTCCAAAAGAATTTTAAGAGAACACTGACTTACAAAATTTCATCTCCTTTTGATAGAACTCTGCAACATCAGCATTTAGAAATGGAGGAAAATTGGGAATTAATCCACTTTTGCTCAGCCAGCCAATTACTGCTGAAATTCATCAAAAGCAAGGTGCAGAGCAAGCTGAGAGGGTGCCAAGCAATCCATGCGAGAGCACGGTCAGAACGAAGACCTGCTCTAACTCAACTTTGTTACAACACAACACTTTCTAGTAAAAGTCCTGGCCATATAGTAGAACAGTCCTTTATGAAAAATGGAACAGCAGTAGTTACCATTTCCTTGATAAATGCAGGAGCTCCATATTTCAATGTGGGAAATAAGAAAAGCCTTACAGAATAACGACCTTTTAAAGCTTTGTTAAATCCTGGTCACTTCTGTTCACCCCCTGGGAAGGGTTCGGCTGCTGGTCGGATGGCCAGAGACTGGGTTGATAGTGGCCTCGTGCGTGAGGCAGTGATTGGCTGGGGAGACGCGTGGACACCACTTGATCAGAGAGCTGACTGGGTAAAGGGATGCGTGAAGTGACTCCGCAGTGGCAGGCAGCCAATGCGTGCTAGTTTCAGTTAAGTTTTGGTCAAGTTTCGGGCATAAAAAGGCTCTGTTTGTTACAATAAATTATCTTCTTCGGAACAAGCAAGGAGGTCTGTGTGTCTTTGTTCCCCATTGCTACATTTTACCACCTTGCTACACTTTGTAAAATTAAGCAAGTCATCTAAATTCAATCTGGCCTGAAACAGCCATTAGAGAAAAGTCTGGCTATGCCTCTACAGCATCACTTCCAGCTTGCTCTAGGTGGTTCCATGGGAGAAATTTACACTTGCAGGGATATCCAGAGATCTTCAAAGTTCAGAACTTACAAGTAATTTAACACCTCATAGTTAGGCAAAGGAAAATGCATCATGTATTTTGGTTTTGTTGATTTTTTGTTGTTGTTTTTTAGTTGTTGTTTTTTGGGTTTTTTTACAGGCCCAGACAGACTTGGGACAGACTTGGCACACAAGATTTTAAATTAAATGAATTTACCAAAGTAAATAACTGAAATTCCATATTTTATTGTTGTCTCAGGCAGCTTTAAGTAAGTAGTTCTACCTACACGGTCACTGCAGAAGACTGCATAATACTACCACAGAACTCTGCGAGTATACAAGACAACAATGTAAGCTGGAATTCAACCAGTTTGATATACACCATTTTCCAGGCATCACTCTAGTATCTATGCAGAAGTCATCTGCTTGGATGATGAAACTGCCTGCAATTTAGAGTACAAAAGTCATCTCTGTGGTAACTGTAAATGAGACTGATAGTACTGTAGATTTAATTAGCATATGCAGTTTGATAACCAAGATGCCTTGGCAAGAGCAAACAGAGCTTTGAAGATTACAAGATGACTGGATCAAGTCTGGCTAACAGGAAAGAAGATTTAACGAAGCAGAAATGTAAAGTTTGTCTGTGTGATGTCTAACTAAATGATTGTAGTAAAAATTACTAGCCTTCCTGAAAACAGTATATAAGCATATGTAGCTAGCAGTAAACTTTGGATTCTGATCACAAATCAGTAGTCCCAGTCTCTCTCTCAATCGTCGATACAACTCCAACAGTTAACATATAGTACATAAGTGGGGGGCAAATGAACTTGCTAACAACAAGGATGAAATACTTTCTTCAGCATCAGACACCACATTGAGAATGTTTCTCTACCCTTAGTGCACAGAGTTATCCCTGGAAGGAAGCCTCTGGCAGAGGTTCTAAAGTTAAACTGTAAATGCTTCAAGTGAGAGAGGCTGATAAAATTATGGAAGCATAATTGCAGAACCCTTCATGTTTGGAAGGGTCTTGTGAAGTCATCTAGTCCAAATTCCTGCTCAAATCAAAGTCAACATCAGATTTGGACCAGGCTTCCTAATAGTTCAGTCAGTCAGGTCCTGGAAGCTTCCAGAGACATTCTTAGAGCAAAGGTTCAGTTGTATTCAGCCAGAAGCAAAAGTTTGTAAACATTGTCTCTCTTGACTAAACAGTATGGCAAGAGAATAGGCTTGGCTCTCATAACCACCAAAAAGCTACATGAAGTGGCCACCAGTTCTCCTCAAAGTCTTCACTTTTACATCTGAACAAGCCAAATTAATTCAGATACTCATCACAAGTCATGTGCTATGGTCACGTTGATGGCCTCCGCTGAACTTTCTCAAACAAATTAGTATCTTACTTGTACTAAGAAGCCCAGAGTTAAGCATGGTCAAATAAATAAATCTCGCATCTACATCGCCATTCTCTCCTGTACCTAATTTTCTTTTAATTTAAAAATTACAAAACTCAAAGAAAATCCTCAAACACTGATCCCTGTATTTTCTTAAACAGCAAAGGTGTCTCTAAAATAAATAAAAGGTTTTAATACAGAACAATTAAAAAAAAATCACTACTTGATTATAAGCACGAGTCAAAGCTAGTTAATCATGCATAGCTCTTTCATAAAACAAGGCAAGATTTGAACAAAGTTTCTAGGCCTCATGTGCAATCCTGGCATGCATTGGGCCTTTCCTCATCCAACAGAGCTGTTAAGAGCTGACAGTACAGAGGAGCCAAAGGGCACTTCAAGAATGTCTCCACAAGATCAGATCCCTCTGGAGTGGGAAGGGACAGTCACTGCAGATGGCTCAAACCAGTACGGATATGGTAAAGTAGTAACGGATGCACCACAGTGGCACTTTCACACCTGGATCTAGGTGTTTGGGATTCCACAGTTCATGCTACACTGGAGGTAACAGAAGATCCTGGAGCTCTTTAATATAGGATAGGCAAGCTGCTACTCCACTGAAGCAAAGCTTACCTACACCCTACAATTAAGATATTGAAAGGCTTTTTGACAGAATCTAGACTACCTGAATTCCAGCTCAGCATATCAACCTGTAGAAGCCCATCCAAATATAGCTCTGCTGCAACCCTCAGACCTTTTAACCTAAGGCCAAGAAAACCAACAATAAAATAAGAAAAAAAACCCCTAAACTAAACAAAACAAAAAAAAAAAACCAAAAACAAACAAAAAAAAACCCAAACCAAACAAAACAAACAAACAAAACAAAACAAACAATAAAATAAAACCAAAAAACCACAAACCCTGAATGGTTTTATTCTCAGCTATGAGAAAAGCCTGACAACACAAGTTAAAAATCTCACTTCACCCTAACAATGTGAGATCCAGGAACAGAAGGAATAGGAGACCAAACGTCTTTCATTTAGTTGAAATTCTGTAGACAATAGCTCTTCCTTTGATTTTTGTCCCTGTGGAAAACCCTGTTCAGTAACACACCAGCTCTAACATCTCTCACTTTCCCTTGTTCTGGCGGAAATTATAACAATTAAGTATCATAGATAAGAAAAGTCTTTGTTAATCCTTTAACTCATAAAGCAGACTAAAAAAGGGTGGAAATTATTCATCCAAACAGAAGATACAAAAGAGGTTCCTGAACACCACAACCACCACCAACTGTCTGACATGCATAATAACTCCACCAGATACTGGCCATCTCTCTCTCCCTAATTCTAAAACTACCACTCAAAAGTTATTTAAATAACTATTAGTAGCCTGCTCATGTAAGTGTCTTGTAATGAAGCATTTCAAAGCCAAACAGCTTGAGTCTTTCACTTCACAGATTTTTCAGCTACACCTTCCCACTCACTTTAATGCCAAGTAGCATCACTTCTATGTAGAAGACAAAACAATGTATTTTTAAATTTAAACAGCAATTTATCCTCTGAACATATTCTCAAACTGCTATAAACATGAACTGGGAGAAACAATTTTGAGGACACTTTTTCAGAAACAACTCATCTTAAGCAGAAAGCTTATTGCAGCAACAGTGAGACAATTAGAAAACAAAAATGACCTTAAGTTAAATAAGAACACTAGCATAAGACAAAAACAATAAAGGCAGCTAATTTTTCCCATCTAGAAAATCTGTTACTCAATGCTAGTCAAAGCAGAAGTTTAAAAAATACCTATTTCAGTAACCACTTGTTCTTTTAAAGAATTTTTCTAGAAATCACTTTAAAACTACAGAGTGTAGAGTGGTTAACAGAACAATATATCATGATTATATTACTCCATAATATTATAATATTATCATTATTATAATATGGAGGTACATCACATAGCG
>JANRGV010000111.1:30488840-30499339 GCA_024734035.1 Alethe castanea | reverse complement strand
AACTTTTCAAAATCTCTTCACATCAGGAACTCTGTCTTCATTCCGCTGACTTTCGTAATTCTTCCTGCTTTATTCCTCCTATTCCAGGAAGCTCAAGAAACCTAGAGTCTTATCCAGGCACTGAAAAACCCAAACTTGCATCCAAAAAGCAAGGCGCCAGGCCAAAGCCCAGCCGGGAAAACGTGGCCACCAGGGGACCATGTGGAGATGGCTGAACTTCCCTCTGCCGCGTGCTGGGGCCTGTATCCCGACAGTGAAGAAGCCACGTGGCCATCTGCGGGGCCTCCTGTCCAAACGCTCGGCCATGCCAGATGGAAACAGGAAAGCCGGGCCGAGCCGAGCCGGGCCGAGTCCACCCCGGGGGCCACCCGGGGCCGGGCCAGGCCCCTGCCCCTCTCTCCCACCGAGCCAAGCGGGGCCGCCCGGGGCCAGGGTGCTGGGCCGGGCTCCCCGCCTCACCCCGCCAGGGCCAGGCCGGGGCCAGGGGCCGAGCCGCTGGCCAGACCCAGCCTCATCTCTGGAGGCCGGAAGCCAGAGAGGATGAAATTAGCTTTACCCCTATGATTTGTGAAAGCGAAATAACTTTTCAATTGGTTTCCTGGGCTGTCAATTACTAAATCAGCTCTCTGATTGGTCCCCACAGCCCACACGGAAGCTCCCAGAGAGGGGGAGGGACAGTCCTTCTGTTTCCAGGCCCTGGTGCTCTTCTCTTGGGCAGCTCCCCTCCCCCCACCCATGTGCAACCACCACAGCTATACTTACTACAACAGCACCCAACAGACACAGAATTTAAAAACTGAAAGATATTTTAATTATGCACTTTATGTCTTCTGTTTCTTGACATAAAGATACACAATTCGTACAAGGTATTTCATAAATTTAAATGCTTAAGAATAATAGCATTGATAGAGCAAAGGAAAAATATTTCATTAGAACAAAGTTCTGATGAAGATTATTATGTGGAACAGTGAATTTGAACCATTCCATTTTCTGTCCATGACTCTGCAAGACAATTTATATGTAATTAAGAATTCAAATTCTCTGTTAGCTCCATTCTCTAGTTCCTTAAAGCGTTAACCAAGCTATTTCAGTGGAGTTAGTGAATCCCAAATTGCAAAGTCTCAAATTGAATCTGAAGGCAGCTTGCTTGGGGACACACGTTTCAGGACAAGTCCACCATGTCAGAAGTCAGCAGGGGGCACTGCAACACACCTACAAATGAATACTTCGCTGCTCTTTTGGCCCTGAAACACAGGAGGTCAGGCAGGAGTGGCAAACTCTGCCACAGACAGAAAAACTGCTGCTTCTTTCCATCACCAGTCAAGATGACAGGTATTCGTGATGGCTGCACACACAGAACAGGGCTTCATGGGCCTGCTATGGATCAACGTACCAGGAAGTCACCACACCAGAATCAAAATGTTACTTAAGAAAGAGCCTCAGGTCTTCACAGCTACATAGTATTTAAAAACCTGTTTCTTAGGGCTTCTAAGGGAAAGTATACACCTTCCAAACTCCAAAAACACAATTCAGAGATCCAAAGCCACTGAAATGGTTACATCTGACAAGAGACCAGGAAGGAAAACAGATTAAAAAAGGACGATCAAACGGACACTGAGGAAACAGGACAAGAAGGACATTCTCAAAACCACTGAAATTAAGATCTCTCATGTCACAGCACATCTACTTCTGTGCTACTTCTCACCTTCTGTTTCCACATGAATTTTGCTTTATTAGCAAAGTTAAACAATAATCTCAAAGCTGTTCAGGTTCTCATTGAACACTTTCACCTTCCTAAGAAATTGAACAGAGCCAAACTATTTAAATCCCACATCTGGGAAACAAGGACACAAGAAGGTGGAAAGGATTTATAAATAATATTTAGGACTCCCTTTTTAACAAAAATAATTTGGGCACACAGGTGAGTGACCAGTGGCGACAAGGAAACCAAACAACACAGAACTGCACAGTACATTATCCTTTATTGCCTTTTGCAATAAATCTGTGGAGAACAGTAGCTGCTCTCTTCATTCCCTGTGCTATTGGGTTAGGCTCATAGAGGACTTTAACTTATGCAAATACAACCCTTAGGAATTCAGGGGGGAAAAAACCCAATGACACAAGAATTTGGTCATTAGAAATTATGGTGCTCAGCATTGCTGCCATTTCCCTTGAAACCAACACAGTCTAAATAGATAAAAAATTCTCTGGTTGGTGCTCTTTCATAACAAAGCAGAAACAGCAGCTCCATCTGATGTACAGAAAGCAAGAGTATGCCTCTTGCCTATATAGCACCATGTACAACTTATGAGAAGACCACACTGGCAAAGTGCACCAACAGCAATTCCTTCCACAGACTCTCTTCCAAACCTCTGTTGCCCTCTGCCAATTCTGGAACATGATGTTCTACTTTGCAAGTTGCAATTATGTGACAAGTCTCAGGGAGGGCCACAAGAGGGAAAACGACTGCTACTTATCTGTGTGGTTGGACTGCAACACGAAAATATATGTGGCAGTATGAGAAAGCTTCTGACAAAATTCTCAGATTAAATTACACCAGACAACTTAAGGGGAATATCTGTCACCAACAAAACAGAAAATTCCTATTATGCCCAGCTGTGGGTCACACACTCCTGCTGCATACTTTATGCTAATTCGGATGTTTGTTGGACTGCTTTGTGAGCAGATTCACTTCATTTGCCTGGCAAAAACTCACACACAGCAAATCTCAGCTCAAGCACTGGGGATCCCAGAGGCGCATAGCTACCCAACAAAGAGCATGAGGAAGACTCTTCAACTTTCAGAGGGAGTATTATTCAAAAGAGCACAATAACTCATCGGTCTCAGGAAAGAACAGTACAATGCCTATGAAAAAAATCAGGTTGCACTGCAGTGCAACAGAACTTACACAACACGTAACATGATACTTCTCACCTAAGAAAGTCTGCCTCCTTGGCTTTCAAAATCTCAAGTTTATAAAGTCCAGTACACAACACCACCAATCTACCTCTTGAGCTGATAACCTACACTCAGCATAGACCGCCATCTCACGCTTGCAAGCATTCTTCTTTTCCTCTCAACTCTGCTACTAGTTAAAACGGAAAAGTTACCAGATTTTATAGGTCACTTTGGATCAATTTACAAGTAACAGTTGCATTTTGTGCGTGACAGGTACACGCAGCTCGAGTTGGCTGGCTTCGCAAGCCAGGGAAACAAGCACTTAGAGCAGGAGACACATGGAGTAACCATAAGCCCGGTGCAGGTCTTGGGGGAATTTTTGGGAGCGCAAAGACTCTTTGAGGCACACATACCCCTAAGGGGAGCGCAGAGCACCCGGCTCAGGAGGCTGGGAAAAGGAGAAAAGGGACGCCATCCGCCACTCCCCGCCCGCCGCTCATCGCGACCATCCCCTCCCCGGGAAATAAGCCGCCTCCCGCAGCCCCAGCCTGGCACTCACACGACCGCTCGGGAAATCATCCAGGACACCATCGCGGCGGCAGCAACGACGCTCCTCTTCAACCGACCGAGTCGCAATGGCCGCAGCCCAGCCCAGCCCAGCCCCACCCTGCCCGCCCCATTGGCTCAAAGGCTAAGCGCCTGCGCCTTGGGGCCGCGCGGGTGCGGCCGGGCCTCTGTGGAGACCTCGGCGGGGCGTGAGGGAGGGCGGGGCGAACAGGCCTGGGCAAGGTTTGTTACTCCTGCCTCTTCACCCAGGACCTGTCTAAGTAGCAGTGGCGTTGATCCTAGACCCCCACACGGATACAGCCTTTGCAGATGACCCGGAAGAGAGAGGAACAGATAGAAGTCGTTAAGATTGCAGTAAGGCACCTTTCTCCATTTCTCGCCTCCTCTCTTTGAAACAGCGACCAGCTCTAGAAGTAAGAGGGGTGGGGTACTCACCCCTTGCCTTGATCTTTGCCCTGTTCTCCCCATGTTCTCGCAATGCTATAGGATGTTCAGTAAGCCAAAACATCCGTGTCATATACTGAAGTCACCTCAGGTTGGCCTGCTGCCCGGAGCATGCTAGAGGGGTTAGATAAGGATTCTGTACGTCACCTAGGGACATCGGCTGAAGCACTGCCTTCTGAGCAGAGTTTGGGGCCAGCCTGCTCCCTGGGCTCCTGCACCCCTCTGAAGCACTATGAGAAGGTGCCTCTCTTCTGTACTTACTGAGAAGCACTCAGACCCAAAGACAGTTTAAGGTCACGTCCTTGGGTGGGTGACACAGATTGCTACATACAGTTAATCCAAAACTGCAGATGACCAGGCAGGATTAGTGCCTGTCTTATTATTTTTGTTTCTTCCCCTATACATATTTTTACCACCTGCTGCCCAAGGCCCAACAGCAAGCAAGACTGTCAACAGTGTAACCCAGTCCAGGTACTCTTGCCAAGGTCATGGTCTGGCATGTTGAGACACACAGGGGAAGCTGATTGCTCCCTGATACCTTAGTTAATCCATTGCAATCTTTCTCTGCATATTAGTTTTACACTTCCTGCAGAACTGTTTGCACGCATAAAAGGACAATATTTTGCTGAGACTGACTGCTTTATTGTTTCTCAGAAGACTATGTATGAACTGTATGAAGTTCTGCCCAAGCCTTCACTGGAAACATTTCATTTTACTCTTCTGATTTCAAGAGGTGTAACAGAGCAATATCGAAAGTGATGGATGTTGATGCTATTGAACATGCCACATAGCAGCTAAGGTAGGGAAAGAGTAGATCACAGTTGCAGAACCATTCACGCTGCCTCTCACAGTATCACATGCCAAAGTCAGTGTCACAATCACCAAAAGAAATTAGTTCTTTAATGTATCTTTAAGTGGGGATTATACAGTTTCTCTGCCTACCATACAGAAAGAAGAAAGAGCTTAGTCTGTGTAAGCTTCTGTCTTATTCAGATGAGAGGTGCCAGGTAAATGCAGGATGGTTTCTGTTCTACGGGCAAGCACCAGAAGTCCTCACTACTTACCTCCTACCACCAAAATGCAGCCATGGACATCTTCACTCCCCTGCAGCCTTCAAACACACCACACACAGTCAAAAGGCTAAAAGGAGGGAAAGAAAGAGGGTAAATAAAGAATTGCTGAACATTTAAACAATGACATTGTTTGAAAATTGTTGTTACAGTTGTATACTGTGAAATATGAAGTCTGAAATGGGAAAGTAGACAATGTAAAAAGAAATTATTTCTAACCATGCAGAAATTCTTACAAACGATACTGTCCATCTTGGGTATCTCCTCACACTGACCTTTGTAGGAGTTTACTGATGCAGGAAGAGGTAGAGAGGAATTTTTTTGTGAACAGTTTAAGGTACACCACTCATCAATCTTACTTTTGAAACAGGCCTAACCTGAAAGCATTCTTCCTTTCATTCAATGAAAGGACAAATCCAAACCACTGCTTCTGTGCTCCTTGAATAACAAACCTCTCCAGTGGTAGACTGTGCAGAGGAAATTCACACATCAAAGTATTTGTAATACAAATTACCTGGCAGAGATTAGATTTCAGGCTCCAGTTCTGTAAACTTCTGCTGCCTGCCTGACACTCCACTGAAGTTTGTAGCATTCCAGTCCATTTAGAGCAAGCTGAAGGATGAGAGCTCTAATTCACAGCATATGAAATTAAGTATACAATGCATTTCTTTACTGCAAGCAATTATGTTTGGTACTAGCTCAGAGAACTATTCCAGGAAAAGACTGATACTCTTTTTTGCTGTCTGAGATGGTATATACAATATTTCCGTAGCTGCATAATTTATTTTATATGGAATATGTTTATACAAAATAAAAAGTGTTTTTTTCTCTAAGAGACATTTATTTTTCTTGCATTTACTACCATGGCAATACTGTCTCTATTAGAAAGCTAAATTTACATTTAAAGAGACATTTTTTTAAAGGGCAAAGTCAGATGGCTCCTGAGAGTAATTTATCTTGCTCAGAAGATTACACTTAATTTCACAGAATGTTTTAAGACTTAATTTAGTGCAACAAGCTGGGTGGTGGTTGCTGGGCCCTCAGCAGACAGGCACAGGGATGCCCCATGAACTTCCCTGTATTCTAGTTCACATATAATGCTAATTGGTGCTCCTGCATGGCAGAAACACAGGGCGCAGTATAGCGATTAAATCCATGCCATGTACTTACTCAAACTTGGCGTGTCTTACTCATATGTCTGTCTATTTCTGTGTAAGGAAGAGACTTAACAAATATCTCATTATAAGATATTTTTAACACCCCTTCCAAAAGCCACTTAATGTAGTTAAAAGTTGCTTTAAATGGTTTTAACAGTGTTTGGAAATTAATTTGTAAAGGCCTCCTAACTTTGTCCATATAATACAATGTATGTATGCAAACATCAATGTTTAGCTTTTACCTTCTGCAAAGGTAAACAAACATTTTAATTACATTGCAGCTGTGCAATCAGTGAATGATCAACATTTAGGAAGACACAAGCTAGTCTGTGCCAGAGGGATTCAGTTCCCTGCATTACAAGGATATGCTCCCCAAAGACAGCACCGCTTGCATCACATATGTTAAAAATACACATAGGTTGATTACACAGATGGGTTTTTCTTGGCTTCACTCTTTTATATTTATCTATCCTAGATGAGTCTCAAATGTAGAATAATTTGGAAAAAAATAGAGATTTCTTTCAGTCCTGAGTCATACCACATACATTTGTAATTTTGAGATCAGAACATGGAACAGATTATGCCAGTTTATCTGTTAAAACAGCAGTACAGAATGGGTGAAGATGGCTATTTCATAGACTACTCTAAGCTGATGTTATTACCATAACTGATTATTAATTAATATGGTTGAAATTTATGGTTTATACTATCTGAAAGTATAAAACTCTTCATCTACCTTTCCTATGCATGAAGCAACAGCAAAGGTAGGCTCTGATCTCTAGAAAAAAAGCCCTTCTACCCTAATGGGGTTTAATTTGAAAGTAAGTGTTGGGCAATGCTATGGACGTTTTAGGAAATCAGAGCAGCTGAAGCTTTTGCATGGAATTCTGGACATGTCACTTCTTGCTCATAGCTGTATTTCAGTCTCCCAGCACAACATCTTGCTGAGGAACATGGCAAAGCCAGTTGGTGTCTAATACAGCTGTGTCTTAAGTTTTTTTACTCCGGCACACAGACAGAATGCTAAGAGGCCGTAAGTTTATTTCTTTCAGAAATGTTTATGTGAAATTTATTAACATTCCAAATTAGGAATGTAAAGCACACAACTTAATGAAAAAACCAAGATTTTCAAATGGATATTTCTGGGTTTTTTGGGGGTTTTTTTTTGTTTGTTTCATTTGGCAGGTTTAACCACTATTGTTCTCAGTTTTATTACAGTCTGACATTCCTTTTAAAGCTCAATATGCTTCAATATGAATAAGTTAAAGCCTTAGGTTTTGAATAATTTATTTACCTCATGTTCACAGATATACCTGCAAATGCAAAACCTGAAAACACAAACTGCTATATGATGTTAAATTCATGGTTTAAGGCATTCCTTGACGTCAGTTTCCTGATTTTTAGGGCCCTTACAATTCCAGTTAGTACTGAATTTTAAGCAAAATAAAATTTGGAATTAAAAAGGCATCTAGCTAGAGTTGTAGGATGACTGCACTGTGTAGAGGGGAATCCTTGCAAGCAGAGAAGTTAGCAAATGCAGCAGGCCCAGAGACTTTTTTTCAAGACTGTGAAAGAATGATATCTAGCACTGTTAATTCTGTGAGTTGTAGGTCAGGAAAAGCAGATAAGACTGAGACAGAACTCTGAAAGCAATTCAGAACAGCCCTGTCAATATAAAGCCAAAGCATTTTCATCACTCCAGCACCTGCGTCTTTTGACTGCAGCAGTCAATTCAGACAGAATTCAATTAGTCTTATAAGTACAAATATTAAAAAGGTATTCTACTTACTATTTTAAAGAAAATTCACCATGCTGTGAAAAGGTTTATCATGCGACTGCTGATTGGTTTAATAAATTTTTAAAGGGTTGCAATGGGTTAAGTGCCTCCAGTTCTTTCTTACCGGACGCCTAAAAGCAACCCATTAGGACTTTTTTTCTTAAGGGAAATGTGATCTGAAGCGGAAGGGGAAAGTTCAGAACAGCTCCATCTGAGACTTTCTCCTGGCAGCAGATGTACGTCCATCCTACCTTATTGCTTCCATTTGGAGTTGAAAACATATAAAATGCAACCCCCACAAGAGCAAGCTGAAGCAATAGAGGAGCTCGTTTCCACCTCAAGAGGCTCTCACAAAGCTGCTCTGGTGTACCTGTCACTTCCTTTCTTCTGTGTTGATAAGCTATAAACAGAAATGTCTGATATGTATTGCATGTGGACTTTCAAACATTACTCTGTAAATAAGTGTAACTGTACCAGTACATCCGACCCGGATAGTCCAATTAAGAGATTTATATGGTTATTTCTCTCATGTTCCCAAGTAGAGTGGCATTAAAGCTTGTTCAAAAGCTGTACCTGAATGTTTCAGTAAATATACACCTCCCTCATGAGAACAGACCCATTTTAAATTATGAGCTACACATAATCTGGCATCTAATGATCCACTCTCTGGTATTTAAAATCTACATAAAGAGATCAACACCAAAGCTGTATTATTCCTTCCTGTCTGGGTAGCATCATCTCAGCTATAGTCTATCACTACTTGTGGTGCATCACATTTAATAATTATAGCAATCTGTTGGAGATTGTTTTTAAATATGCTTTCTGCTTTTGATGTTTCTGATCCCTGTGGAAAGCTTATGTTTTTCTACAGTCTGCTGACTGCTCATGTGCACACCAGCTGCATTTTATCAGGGAACAATGACTGCCTTTTGAACCAACTGATAGATTTTACTTAAAGTGGAGAGGAGATATACCTTCTTTGGCAACACTTAAAATGTTGTTCAGCACAATATCTATTTGCAGAATGTCACAGTCTCTAGATAAGCAGTGCTTGTTCAACATTGTGTCCACCAAAGAGGTGGGGAAAATGAAAATTAGAAACAGAAAGGACCCGAAGTTTTTCTGCTGCATAAGGATCACCCCATGTCATTTGGACAGATGTCTTGTCCTACCTATTCTTGAAGCCTTTGAACAACAATTACACACCTTTTCCTAACTATGTTTCCTAGTCCTTCATTATCCTACTGGGAAGCTTTTCCTTGTATCAAAGTTAAGCTGAGTCAAGGAGTATCCAGAAGTTTTTATCCTGCCTCCCCTAATTATGGGAGAAAAGGTGTTAATTTCCTTTGCAGCAACTTCAAAGAAATAAATCCAGTACTTAAGTTATCAGATTGTCTTTCGAATAAAGAATTCCTTATGGGGTCCTAGTGCTTTTTCTAGTCCTTTTGACACCTTTTCTAGCCCAACTTTTTTGAAATGCAAAGCCCAGACTCATACACAGAAATTGAGAGGAGCATAATCAGCACCAAGAAGTGAAGAACTACACTGTACATTATCCAGCAACTCAAAAGTCTGTCAGCAAAAGACACTGGGCTATCGGGTTTCCTTTTCTTCTTTCCCACGTTCTCAGGGAAGCACAGCATGATTAGCTGGGAGAAATACTCAGAAACCTGTGAGGCAGGATGGCAATTCCTATGTACATCTACAAGTTAGCCTTTAGCCAGCTGACCCCACTATGCCTTGCTTTCTCATTCCAAGACAGGTCTAGTCAAAACTGCTGACCAACAAATGCATTTAAAGAAGCTGTTTTATTAAACAACATCCCTATTTGTTTTTCCCTTGGAGTTATGCTTTCTGTCTTCTCATTACTTGGGTTTCTTCTTTCCCCAAGAAGTATCATCTCTCTGCATTCTCCCCTGAATTGGGGTAAAGGTCTCTCTAGATTTTAAAACTGTAAGGGAATATCAAATAATTTCATCCAACTTAAACCCAAGACATAGAATCATTAATTCATGTGTTGTGTCCGATAATCTTTGTTTCCCAGAAGCAGTGCTGCTGACAAAGGATATTGATTTGAAGGCATCAGAACAATGAATTTTTAAAAAATTTTTGTCAGTAAATTTTTTTCCCTTCTAAAAAAACAGGCCTTGTAGTTTTAAACTTTGAATTTGCCTTTAGTTTCCATTTGAGGTTCCCGCTATGCTTTAAGTGACCGATTAGAGATGTCTTTTACACTCATTAGGTCTCCACAAGGATTTATGCATGCATAAGTGTGCTGGTTTCACGTAAAGCGGCGGGGGGAGGGGAGCCCAACCCCTAGGGACAAGCACGAGGGCTTAGAAATAGGAGAGCCGCCTCTCTCTGGGAGCCTCCTCTGAGGCTGCGGGAACCAATCAAAGACCTAATTTAGTGATTGACAGCCCGAGAAACCAATTAGAAAGTTATTTCGCTTTCACAAATTACAGCGTAAAAATTGACTCAGCCTCTTTTTGCCTTCCGGTCTCGGGAGGTGAGGCTTGGCCCAGGGCCTCGGCTTCGGCCCCGGCGGGGCGAGGCGGGGTCCCGGCTCGGCCCCGGACCCCGCAC
>JANRGV010000111.1:30476238-30488740 GCA_024734035.1 Alethe castanea | reverse complement strand
GCCTGCCTTGTCTCTACTCCTAGATCCTATCCCCGAAAGAAATTGAATGTATTAAATTTGGCAAACCCCAGTCACACTGTGACAATAAGTCACATTTCAATCTCTTGATAAATTAAACTGCAAGTTTCTTTGAATTTTTTTTTAATCTCTAAATGCTTTATGGTAGATTTCTAACTCTAACCCCAAATTTGTCCAGCATTTTCATATACTGAACTTTGTTACCAAATTTCTGTTAACTTTACAAACTTTCTGTTCAAGTGGCATAATAAATCTGCCACCCTCTTTTTTTCTCATTAATAGAGAAAACAAAATATTCTTGGATATTCATATTCAGCTGTTTGTCCTCTGATCCAGGTACCTTCCTTGCACGCTGCTTCTCAAACTCCTGGCTACCATTCCAAATGTTTTGTTGATGTCTGTTTTTGGAGTTGTCACCCAACACAGGAAAAATTACTTTCCTTTCAAAGAGCCCAGGTTACTAAACACTTCCACAAGGATGCTATTCTCCCTTACTGGAAGTTGAGTTAGCACAAGGTTTCCCAAGACTTTTCAGGCAAAGGGGAAGTGGGGTGGACCCCAAAGGCATAGCTGGATAGGACCACCCTTGGCTCCTCACTCCTGCAAGTACAACAAGGACAGCTAGCTCCTGCTATGCTAGCTGACTGCTTTCCCCTCCTCTCCACCTCTGACAAAGCGCCCCAGGCTTGTCCTGAGGTGCAAAATCAAAGCATGTTTGTGTTATATATATCACAACCATACAGAGTGTGTAGTAGACCAACAGCAACAGGATCAACAGCCCTTATATGGTATCAAACTTCCAATTTGCAAAGCTTCTAGATGCAACATCAATTTCCACCCTGCAAGAAACAAGTACTTGCTTCTTGCTATGCAGAGTGACTCAAGTCAGCACTGAAGAAAGAAGGATTACATAGAAAAAAAGCTAGCACTTGTTTGCTTTCTTGTTTAAAATTGCTAAAACCAGCAGATATAAACAACAAAACATCTCTCTTGGTCCACAGGTCCCTACACAGAAACAACTTGCTTCTGCCTCAAAAAGATTTTTCCCATGTTCTGTAGCAAGGAAGTCACCCTCAGTTCTCTCCTCTGTTACTTAAGTAGAGCATTGCCAGCTGACAGAATATATTTCTATGTAGTCTGGTATCCTTAGAATACAAATGCAAGCTGTTTAATGTAGCTGCCTGGGCTAGGGTGGTTCTAGCTTCGAGCTGCTACGGGAGTCTGAATAGGTCTGAGGGCTTCCGAGGCAGAAGGTCAGCGACTCAGCTAGCAAGGAAAGAGACTTCGGGAATTGCCATAAACGTTCCAAAAGTAGCTTTATTTCTACAAATGGTTCTACCAGCAAAATCTGGTTACATAGCACAGCAAGGGGTTTTTATAGGGTTTAGGGGGATTGAAATTCTAACCAGTAAAATTGTAAGTAGAGAACTATCCAATTACTTTAAGATTCTAGGTGAGAAAAGACCAATCATCTAGTAAAGTTAAAGACCAATAGAAATACTAAATGATGACCAGTTTTGGTAGGGAGGGGGGGCATCACTCATGAAAGGTTTCATTGTCTAAGGGCACAAAATCCTAAGGGCGTTTTTCAGGGGCCGTTGTGTCATCCACAGTTGAATATATTAGCAATAACTGTCAAAGGTTTGAAGCCTCTCTGAGGAGCAGCAGGAAGCTTGCACACAAATTTTGTGCACTGTTAGAAATCCCTATCAGTGTGTATTGCTACCCACTCAGAAGGCAGCCTGAAGAAGTCTCTCATACTCAAAACTGCCACCTTTGCTTTCCAAATAGCTGTTTAGTTCTTAGGAAAGTTGACTCTGAGAAAAGGAGCACAGTCTTTCAGGATTTCTAGACAGTCTTGATGCTGAATGTTTAATAGGCTGGTATAGCATAGCTGGGCTGTAGCAGTAGAAGGTAATAAAGGCAGGAAAAACAATAGGCAGAACTTCTGGTTTGACAGGCATAAATACACTGTGTCTGCAGTTGCTCTGAGCCAGTAGCCTGCAGGAGGTTAGGAAATAATCATCCACTTTATGTCAAAGATGCTCTGTCTAGACAAATCAGAGCTTCACCTTTTTTGCATACCCCTTGTCTCCCAGAAGTTGCTAGAAATAACTGTTAGACATCAAAATTTACACAAAAGGCACTCTCCAGCAAGTCAAAAGTGAGAATCAGAAGCTGGTTGGTTTCCTTTCACACAGTATTAATGTAAGGACACAGTTCTTCCACATGCTGTTTTTTCCTCCTCTCCCACACACAATTTGGAAAATAATCCATCAAGATACATGAAACCTGAATTTAAAAAAACAACCCTGACAAAACTAAAGTGCAACCTAAAATTCAGGAACTTCAGCAGCTGATCTCTGGAGCACTTAGGATCACAAATTACTCAAATGATGGATACTCCTCAATTAAATGAGCACCAATTGATGATCAGCTGAATTAAAAAACAAAGTCACCTTTATGGTTTTGAGTGGCTTTAATGTTTGTGGTTGACCTACTGGTTTCGTAGGCATAAAACAAGTACTCAAGTTTCACCATCCTTAGTATGGAACAAGTCTTGTAGCTTTTGCAAATGCTGGAAGGAAGACTTTATTTCCTTGCAGATGAATTGCATCATGACTATGAGCACCACTAAATTTCTCTTGTACCAATTAGTTGTCTTCAATTGGTTCAGCAGTTATCAAACATGCTTTCAGATCCCTTTTTTGTCTAAAGAAAGTTAAATTAAACAACAGGAAACACAAGCATTAAATTATTGGGTTGTAATTTAGAGGGCTCAAAGCAATTTATGATGTAAGAAAATTGGAGTCAACACAAGGCTCTGAGGTGATGCTTATTGCAATCATTTCCTTGAATTTCCATTTCATCTTTCCATTGATGTTAATTGCAAACAAGAAAGACAGTGGATTTGCATTGCATTTGGGCATATGAGAGTCACAAATTACAGATTTAATAAGAGTCATTTAAGGCCTCCTGGAAAGGGAACGTCTCTCCCTTGCCCAGCCACACAGACTGGCTCCCCACCAGCCCTGGACCTTGACCTTTCTGAATCATGTCAGTGCTGTGTGCTGTCAAGTCTACTTCAGGTAAATAACCACTGGCATTACAGATCCATCAGACATGGCTTGATGTCCTTTTCTGAGTGTAGTTTCCATGTTAATGCAGTGCTTTTAAATACAGACCAGACCATGCTGGGGAATATTCTATATAATATATTCTCATTGCAATTACAATTGCAACTTGATGTTCTGTAATTTGGGGTCATCTTTTTAATATATGGTCAGATAATGACTATTTACAGGTAGCTACTGCTACAACTTAGTAATGCCAAAATAAAGTTCTGGGAACATCGTTTTGATTAAAAGCGAAAAGATGAAAGGGAAGGGGGAAATAGAGGACCAAAAGAAGAAGATATATCTTCAGTTACTTCTAATATTTAAGCTAACAAGTATTTTGGTCTCATACCCTGAAAGTAGGATCAGTATCTAGAAAGGGTGGCACAGTGCTCCTGCTGGGACCTAGTAGGTTCTTGGTTTAAGACTCAACAGCAAGAGCAAGCCCATCTTCACTCACTGAAAGGAGACAGGACTTCTGTGACCTCTACAGTGTGTTCATAATGCATAGTGCACATACCTTACTAAAATTTCTTCGGCAGGTCTTGTATTATGAACATTTTTTAATATTAAAAAATCTGCACGTGCTAAAGCAGATTGTTCCTTTGGATTCTTGCATATCATCCTACAAAATAGTATGGGACAGGATCAGATACATTCCTACATAGATAAAAATTCAAAAATACTAATTTCTGAGCAGAAGTTTCAGATTCAAATGTCATATGCAATGGGAAAATAACGATTCAAAACATGATTGAACCCTGGGAACAACAGCAATTCAGATACCTGCAATTATTGGGGACTAAGCACATCTTTCTGCACAAATCCTTTTCAAAACTGTTTTTCCTGATTCAGTCATGTTAACTGTCAATGGTGCTTCAGCTACAGAGTACATGCTTTTCTAAGTTTTACCTGTAATTAGGACTTGCCTCAGTGGGAATAACATCCCCCTAGTTTGTATACTAGAGTAGCTGGTGCTTGCATTAAGAGAGTTTATTTACTGAACACAGAAGAGTTTTCTGTTGGCTGAACTTCAGCCTACTGGGCAAGAAGAACAAATTTCTACCTTTTGCAGGAGGCACTACAGGAGAACAGCAAGGATACAAATGTAGGAAGCAGGTCCCGCACTTCTGGAATGGGAATCCATGAAGATAACCTTAGGGAGATGGAAGATGGAGATCTGGATTCTTTTGGTGCCACAAAATCAATAACAAATATGTCATACATACCTGGTACTAATCAGGGTGTTATTTATACAAATAGCAGTGGTTGCTAGAATCTTTTTTCAAAGACAAAATATAGGAGCCACCCTTTTGCAGGGGTGCCTGGGGAAAGGACAAGAAGCAACAAGCACAAGCTGAAATACATGAAATTCCATTTCAATTTAAGAAAATACTTCTTCCACTATGACAGATTTTCCAGAGAGACTCATGTCTCCACCCTTGAAGAAATATTTAAAACTGGGCTGGACATTCCCTGAGGGTCCTGCTATAGGTAGCCCTGCTCTGAGCAGGTAGGGGTCAGACTAGACAATGTCTAGAGGTTCCTTCCAGCCTCAACTAGTTCGTGACTCCAAGATAACCTTCTCATTCAATTAAATGGCACAGCAACAGCCAAACATAATTTACTGCTCTTTAATCCAAGAAGACATGCAAGTCCCTTCTTATCTCTATGCTTATATAAGTTTATGCCTTTTCAGATTGTCATTATAAGATGCAATGTTTCACTACAGTTCTTGCAGTAAGGGCAGACTTAATTGCCTTTATAGGGCAAATTTTTAATGTAGCCTGAACAAATGTGACAGACTCTGGAACACTTCTAATAAGAGTAAATTAATCAAAGAAGTTACTGGCTGAGTAGAAAATTTGTGATAGTTTTAATTGAGATAACAGTGCCAGGAAAAATACAAAAGTACCACTGCTTGATCAGGACAGAATCAGTAACATAATTTGTTTACACCCTGTGCCAGACAACACTATGAAATATTAACACTTAATCCTTACCAGAGAGATAAATATTCTTAAATAATAGCTATTACTGAATTGCAGAACACTGTTAACACTAATTTGTTAGCCTTTCTTCATACACAAAATCAACAAGACAGGCAGCTGGAATACAGGAAAGAAACCTGAGTGTCATTTTTAAGCTAACTGGCAGATGATTTGCTGACAGGAAGAAAGAAGTAGCATCACATAAAAATATTCATCAGACAAGTTTGTTAATGAGTGCTTAGCATGTGATAAGCACTGTTACTGTTTTGGACAAAACTGTCAAACAATTATACTTGGTAAGATATAGGGGAAATACTATAGTTGCATTAAGAAAATGCAAAGGAATTTGGATAGCAGAGTAGCAAGTAAAGCTGAGAAAGGATGTTACAGAAATTTCAAAAAGAAAAGGTGACTAGCTTGTTTTGGTTTTTTTTCTAAGCCATTAAGAGCTTTCCTTTCTACCTCAGTTTCAGAAAGGCCCAACCATCTTCCTGTTAATATTTTTTCTTCCTCAGACAAGCATAAGGAACACTGTCATGTTCCCCATCTAGCACACACTTTAATGGTAGCTGAAATCAGCTGTTTCTTACCTGAACTTTAGACCTTTCCTAAACCATTTGCTTTTTATTGCGCATATTGTAGAGCAGCATTGTAAACAATTTCCTTACCATAACCATCACCTGTTTTAATTATGTCAGGATAAGCAATACCAACATCCAAGTAATTTCATGTTGCTGTGGCAGGTGTTGATCAGAGTGCTGCAACCTCCCCAAAGAAGCAACGAAAAAGATCTTGAGGGCACAGGTACGTCTGTGCTCCTGCCTAGCGATTTCAGCTCTAGTGAGGAGGCAATGCAGAAGGAGGGGTGGAGTCCTCGTTTGGAGTTCCACAGACAGTCTTTATTACACCTCTGCTGTAAAAGGGTCCAGGGATAAAATAAGACTCAGAGAGGTCAGGAGGAGTAAGGGTTTATATAGGGATAGAGAGGGGGTGGTACAAAGGCAGGACAAAGGGAAGGGCCAATGGGATACATTAAATCTGAATAAAGTAGCAAAGTAGGTTGGGAGACACCTCTCACCGCAACAATGGAGGTTATCGCCTAGAGACCTTCCTTCCGGGGGAGGATTACAGAGTCTTTTTCAGGAGGCCCACTGGCCTCCACAATTTCAGTCCCAAGCTGCTGTTAACAGGAGCCCCTGCTTTTGAAGAGGGCACCACCCCAAAACGTAGAGAAGCTAGAGGTTCAGAAGGGAGGAAGCTTCCTGCACTCAGCACCAGTACATCGCTTAATAGTTTCTTTGAAAAATACGTAAGAAGCTTTAAAATAAACATGAAGAAATTACTATTAATAAGATTAGAAAACTTCTGTTCCAAGTACTTCAATGCACTTTATGTGGGGTGCTATAAAGACCTTTAAAAACTCGGGAGGCAGAAGGCTCCAGCCAGATAGAGTTGTACATCTAGTTTTTTTTATTTCCCTTCTTTTATCTTTGCTACACAATGTCCTAGTGATCTCCAGTGAGGAAAACAACTCAACTCACCTTCTGGTTAATTCAAAGAAGATCTGTAAGTTTATTTCAGTGTTGAATATATCCTGCTCTTTTTATCAGAAATAGTATCTACTCATAAAATGATCTACTTAAACACCTTTCATCCAACACAGAAATTCCTCTACAGTATTCTGGGAAACTTTAGTACATATTAAAACTAAGATAGAAGTCTGATATAAGAGCAATAACTGCTTTCACATGGCAGTTTGTATTTTCAGGGATTTTCTTTTTAGGGTTTTTAGGATACCTGCTAACCTTCAAAAGCCACTAATTGGAAAATACACAGAGGTAGCAACTTAGCAATAGATAAAAATACTCACTCACTAAATAATCCACAAAGCTGGTGCTACAGCAGCCCATGTGAGGGAAGCCTACATTTCTATACACTCAGTTTTCTTTCTAGCTAATGCTACCCCAGCAGCAAAACATGTCTTACTGATTGGCTTTTATACAGGCTAGGTGTGAGTGGAGAAGAAGCACCACTGGAAGTGAAGGTTCATGGGAAGGTGATTAATTAATTTTAACGGTGATTGGCTTCAGGTTTTATGTGTGAATGATTGACAGGAGGAAGGCACATTGTAGCTAGGAGCAATCTAAGGTAAGGCAGGCCCTTTCAGGAGGACCGTCAGCCCTGCTGAGGCTGCTCAGGCTCTGAGTAACATCTTACATGTTTTGGCTAAGACACTGGAGTTTAGTAACACTTTTAAATTCCCTTACAGGAGTTGAATGAGCTGTCTTGTGTTTGCAAAGGGAACACATGGTTGCAATTACAGGGCCAGGAAGAAAAAAAAAAGCAACGTCATCCCTTCACTGTACAAAATCCTGTCATGGTGTGGGGAAGAGATCTCTTGTCTCAATGGGGAGCAAAAATAAAAATATTGGAGTCATGGAGGTTCTCGATACCTTGATAGTTAATTGCTAGTCAAAAGAATCCTTAATAAGAAGGATGGCCTTCTGTTTTTACCAGTGGGCCATCCAGAAGGAGAGGATAGGCCAAGCAGCCTGCAGATGGCATAAGTCACAGAATAATCAAAGTTGGATGGTCTGTTTGATAGATAGAATTTAACATGAGTAAAAAAGTTTTTAAAAATAAGCTTATACAGTCTAGTTATCATAATAGTAATACTAATCGTGGTGCCTTGTTTCCTCCAATACATTCTACAAATAATTAGTAAAACTTTTGAGGGGAATCTATATAGTTCAAAGAGGAGGGGGAGATGTTGGAGAGTGAAAAAGAGAGGCCTCTCTGAGTTCCTCAGAGATCAAAATACAGGGTTTGAATTAAAGCCTTTAGAGAAATTAAAATACATTAAGCCACACAGACACGAAATATAGGTGTAAGCTTTAGTTTTAAGTACGTAGAAATATTATGTTGCATAAATATGAAGTAGAAGTACAAATCTTAGTTTTAAGTAAGTAAAAATGTTTTAAGTGCCTTAGAGAGCAAAAGCCTTAGAATCTAGTATAAAAAACAAGCTTCAGTGCAACTCAAAAACAAAGTTCTAGCCATAAAAAAAATATAGTAAGAATATTGCTTACATTCTTAAAACAGACTATATGCGTAAGCTATACGTAAGGATTAACACCGCTTTCATACGATAAAACTGAAATTCTAATAACTTAAAAAAAATACTCCAGGTTCATGTTTTTAGCTCATTAGGTAATTTGTAAATAAAAATCCATGTATCACTCCATGTGAGAGTGCTTGCTCTCTCTTCCTCCACCATCACCACTACCACCACATGAAAGAAGAACAAGTAGAAAAGAACAGAAGAAAGACCAAGGAACATCTGCCTCTCAAGACTCTGAACCATGCTGCAGCTTCTATACCAGGAAGTTTTTAACACAGACTTTAACACTTTGGACTCGTCTTTTGAAACAGACGTGCCTTTACAATAAACAACTTTACAGCAACCAGCAACTGCTCTGCTCTTTTGAAAACCTAAACTCATGATAATCTTGACACTCAATCTCTTCTGGTATTTTGTTCTGTAGGTGGATCCCCTCAACTAAATAAAAATTTGTTCTCAGTTCTTGTGCTATCTTCTGGGCATTACAATGTATGTTGTGGGAAAGCTGTTATGGGTTCATCAATATGCCTAAAGCTCAGTCTGATTCTTGAGAAGCACCGAGCCTCAAGCTGGCATCAGCAGCAAGATGAAAAGCAGGAAAGAATCTTGAGTGGAAATCTAACATTGCTAGAATGGCCACAAAAATGTTACACCACTGCTGCTGTGCATCATCCTTGCTGTTAAAGCTTGCCACCTGGGTTGAGTGGCCACCTGAGTTGAGTGACCAGTAGAATTGGCATCTTTCATCTGTGCCTTGAAACTGAGAACATTTTCCTTCAAACAAATTCAAACAAGTTGTTTTAGATGGAGACATTATGTGATAAGGCCAAAGCAGGGCCATGCAGTTTCATTAAGGCCTTAAGTATTCAAGGAAAGGCAGAGACTGAGAGCCTTGCTATCTCTATTCCCCCACCCTCTGCATTTTACCTCTATAAGGTGTAAACCCATCAGGAGTAGGAGGGACTTTTTGATATCAAGGTCTAGAGCTGGTCTAACGATGCTTTACCCTCAGGCTACACTTAAACACTTACTGAAGAAAACAGTGGCTTTTGAAGGTGGTGCCATCCCCAGCTGGAGGTAGGTAGCCAACCCCAAGGCAGGGTCAAGGGGTGAGCACATCTCAGCAGCTCCAGGTCTCAGTAGAACCCTCCCCTGCAGCTTCATTGGGCTGAGCTGACCAACTGTATATTTAAAGCAGATATGGGGTACCCCAGAGTTCTGTTCGCTGACTCAAGTGTACGGCAGTGGTTAAGGGTGGCAGGAAATGGGGGCCAGGAGTCGTATAGGTTGATATCTTAAGATGTCAGCAAACTTCTAAGGAAGAGAATGTATTGATGGCTATGTTTATTCAAATTGTTCAACCATTTTTTGGTATTATCTCATAAGCTGGAACAGAAAGAAATGTTGAAACTGGAATATGCTATATTTATCTGTTCTAGGCTATAAATTGAAACATCACATGAAGTCTCAGTAGTGCTCCTTGCTGTTGTTTGCATTGGTGAACTGGCACCCTATGAATGACATTGGAATGATTCACAAATGCAGTGAACTTAAATCTTCCTCCTTTGTGTGCTGTAGCAACAGCTGAGATGGTATTAAAGAAGTCCTGAGGATGATACTGGACACAGTGAGGTGCTATATTCACCTGCAGTGTAAATATAGCAGTAAAATTGCAGCCTTTTTGCAAATGCAAAAGCCAAGACATAGGGAAATATTAGGAGTGGTCAGTTGCCAGACCCAGATGGAGAGTGACTGTAGACAGTTGGAGATGTGATAAATCACCACACAGGATGTTAGTGGTAGAGCTGGGGAGGTAATGCCACAAACTGCAACTTTTACTCTCATGCACCTTTGTACCTCCTGGTGTTTAATGCAGCCTTCACATCTACGTTAAACAGCTGTCTTCAAAGAATCATAGTTTCCCACTGATTCTATGCCCCTTTCAGTGTTCAAGGACTGCCTCACCACTCAAATAATTGTGCTTTCAAGGAGGATGCATTAAGAAAAGCCCATGGACTCTCTGTAGAAGATAAGACAATCAGAAATCTAAAGTTGGCTTTATAATAGAAATAAATGGTGTTTGATGAAAATTTTTTCTCTTGGCTATGAATTTTAAAGGTGCAAAACTCTTAAACTAACCTGTTAAACATAGATTCCTAATTTTCTGCTGCTGAACACTGCAAAATATTAAATGTGACTGTAGTGATTTGAAAGCAAAACCAGTGCAAGACTCCAAGTCAGAAATACAATTTAATAGGAAAGGAAAAAAAGAAAAATAAAATACATGCAATAGTACAAAAGAAAAAACACTGACAGCGTCAGAATACAACCTGACATCACACTGGTTAGGGTGGTGGTAGCAGTCCTGATAAAGTGGTCTTGTTGAAGTAGTGATCCTGTACAAAGGTCTGGTAGCTCTTGTCCTCTAGAAACCAGTGGGTAAGGGCTACCTTGGTGTTCCAAATCTCAGTTTTTATCCAGGTAGGAAATGTTTGGCTCCTCCCCCTGGGTGAAGCATCTCACAATGGGATGATGTAATTTTATCAGTCATGCAGTGGGACTCAATGGCCCATTAACAGAAGATATCTTCCTGGAGGTCATGGAAAAGATAAAGAACACTGCCCCACCTGGTTTTTAACAGATGGCCCATTAGCAGAGGATATCTCCCACACAGGTAAGAATCACTGCCCCACCTGGTTTCAGCAGATGGTGATAGAATACATACTTTTGGGCACATCTTTACATTGTGATCTAGGAAGTGACTCTCCAAATTTCCAAGGAATTATGAATTCAGAGGAAACAGATGATACATCCCAAAGAAAGGTAAGATAGATTTAGAAGTATATAGCATATATTTTAGAAACAATTAGTTCAATGCTAATTCTGCTTAAGAGTTGTGATGCTGACAAGTAATTTTGTCTTTCTCTCTCAATTTTCTTTCCTGTAAAATGGAAATAAGAATTTCTAAATGTGGGATTTATCTGTATGGAGTGGGTGCAATTACTACTAGTACAGGCTGTGCTGCATTTCAATCTGCAAGTTAGAAAAAGCTCTCAGTAAATATCTCAATTTTTCACCTAACAAATGTGTATACTTTCAAGGAGTGAGAGGTGGGTTTGTCCATAGTCAATTTCCCAACAAAAGCTCTCCTTCCCTGGGGCTCAGCCTAGAGCACTTTAGCTTTATTTTTTTTTTGTGGACTTCTCCAGCCTGAAGATGTCAGCTCTATTTTGTTGTTGCCTGTGGACATCTGGCTCTGAGTGTTGCTCGTAAGCTCCAAGAGGATGATTGCTCTGGTCTTGTCAGAGTAATCTACAATAATCTTATGCCACTTTCTTTAGAAGATGCATGACATAACATCCCTAATCCTTTCAGTCCTGTGAATTTTGGTCCTTTGACTTTTCAGTTCAAATTCCTTAATTACTTAATATTTATCGAAGAAATAAGGGAGGTGTTGCTTTGAAAGGGGAGTTAATATATTGGTTTGATGCTTGCAAAGGCTTCTGAAAAAAGAAGAAATCCTAGTGGAGGTAATATGGCAGACTGTTTAAAAAGTTAGTGTCTAAGCTGTTTTCAGGCCTTGGGCCGCAGCACCATGACTTTTGTTTTGTTGAAGACAGAAGTTCTGAGTTGATTTATCCATATCCTGAGCATTTAGTGCTCTCCCAATTTCTACCACTTCACAGATAAAACAAGGAGAGAAGGAACCAGCAAAGAAGAAATTAATAAGTGAAGAGAGGCCAAGAAAATAAGTTGCTGGAGGTGGAAAATATTCAACACCTGTGGATCTTTTATGCTGATCCACATGAACATAGTCATTTTGACCTTCCTAAAGCACCTATGGGTTAAAAAATCTGCTCCAAGATGACTAAGTGAAAGAGAGAAGAGCTGAGGTATGAGTTGCTGGGGAGTGAAGCTGCCCTGCAATATGTCAAGGCTTTCCCTTGAGCTGTTGCCTCCTGGTCTAGCTCAGTGGTATTGGGGGAAGCAGGGCAAAGTCCTGCCCATCTGACTTGGTATCTGGGAACTGACAGCTAAGCATGGGAATTGCCACCTCAGTGTTGAGGTTACTTGATCATACTGATATTTTCAGGTCATTTGTGGATGATACAACTGTCTCTGAAAAGGGCCCCTGAGACAATGAAACTTTTTCATGAGAAATGTTCCCCCCACCCCGCCACTGAAACCCCTGTTATCATTTAGGATTTCTATTGGTCTTTAACTTTACTAGATGATTGGTCTTTTCTCACCTAGAA
>JANRGV010000111.1:30464614-30476138 GCA_024734035.1 Alethe castanea | reverse complement strand
TTGCTGGTAGAACTCTTTGAAGAAATAAAGCTACCTTCGGAACCCCTACAGCAACTCCTGGGATCTCATTCCTAGCTAGCTGAGAAGCTGACCTTCTGCCTCGGGGGCTCCTGGAGCTATCTGGACCCTGTAGCAGCCCAAAGCTAGAACCATCCTAGCCCAGGCAGCTACAGTGATTAACAACTATAAAATGGTTCTGCATTGAACAATAGCCTTTAGTGAATTCTAATCGATACTAAAACATAATTCTGATGTCAGTGCCTTGGTATGAGTTTTTGGAACAAATTAAAAATATTTGATTCTTAATAGTTTGGTATTCTGTGATAAATTCACAAGTTCAGTCTACTAGAAACATGTAAGTTGACTTTTTTGAGGTATATTTTATGTTTTGTTGCACATTAATGTAATTTAATTGTGGAGTTCAGTAATATCTCAAATTACTCTGATTAAACAGGAGGGAGCAAATAAAAGAACTTTGATATGACTAATGTTTATTTAGTCAGTTTTGTAACTTCTCTTTATACCCCTTATGGATAACTGCCCTGTACTTATGTAATTTTTGTTCTTTCTGCAAGACTGCACTACACTTTTGTTGGTTGTAGCATTACCTAGGAACGTGATTGAAGATCTCATTAAGCTCAAATGCACTATAGTTGCTTCTGCAGCTTCTAAAGAGCACACTTCCATCCATTCCAGCCTGGGATGCCTGACATCTATAGGTTCTAGTATAAATGTAATGTCTTGTAAATTATTCTAATCCTGTGAACAAACTTGTCATTGTGAATGATGAATTGATTTCTTTTTTTTTTGTTTGTTTTCTGTTAATTAACAGAAGTTATTTGTTCTACTAAAATATACAGGAATGTGGGAAGTTGGCACTCTTGATTTATGGCTTTCACCTGATAATCTAATTTTCAAAAATGCACTATTCAAATTTGCTTTTAGTGCTAGATGAGAGATCATTAACCTGCTGTCTTGAGGGCAAGCATACCAGTAAAGGCAGGCAGAAGTTTAGGAAAGCTACACCTCCAGATAACGTGAATGAAAAACACTTAAAATGCAAACGTGTCATTACCACAGCATGATTATGGGATCCATGGAAAGAACAACAAATTGATAGCAACTGCTACAGAACGTGGCTGCATGGCTTCCTCAGGAGTTGCAGCCCAAGCTCTCAGCTGAAGCCCCTGTGAGTCTCTGAGCTGACTTCTTGGATATCCACTGTTTGCTGAAATCCAACAGAATTCAGTAGTGTCTTCTAGGTCTGAAATGTTCTGTCTCTAAAAGCCTCTGAGGGACTAAACTGACAGTACATTCTCAGGGAGTTCTGAGCCTTTGTAGTAGGGAAAGGTGGATGCGTAGGTGTCTTCGTTGAACTCCCCAACAAACTGACTTTAGGGGGGAAGGTACAGCAGATGGCAGACCCGGTCCTGGCTCTCCCAAGCCCCGGAGGGCTGGGACATCAGCATGCTGGTGCCTGGCTCTTGGGATACCTTAGCCAGCCTGGGCTCTCACAGAATGGGTCAGGCTCGAAGGGACCACAGAGGGGCTATCTCCCTGCTTAGCTTGTCCTAGGCGACATGGGACAGGGTTGTGTCCAGACAGTTCTTGAGTATCTGCAGCGAGGGAGACTCTGCATCCTCTCTGGACAATCTGTTTCCAGTGTCATTTGCACGGTGAAGAAGTCCTTTCTTCTTCTTCTGGTAGAACATCCAGTGCATCACAGCAACACCTTTCCTGTTGCTTCGTGTCCTATTGCCTGGTGCCGCCGGGAAGAGCATGGTTTCATCTTCCTGGTAACCCGCCTTCACACATTTGTGTACATTAACCAGCTCGCAGAGCGGTGCGCCTTAAGTAGGGTATAGGCGAGCCCGCGGAGGACGGACAGCCGCTTCTTCCAACCAGGGGAAGTACTCCGCAGAGGCTGTACCCGAACTCCCGCCCTGACACCGGACGCAGGGAGCAGGTACCCCGCCAGTGTCAAATCAACGCGGGGCTGCAGGTGAAAGTCGTGTTGCCCCGGCTGGGGCTGGGCAGGAGGCGACGGGACGAGCCCCCGCGGGGTCCTCGTGCCACCCAAGCGACCACGGACTCTTTGCCGTGCTGCGGCCGCTAGCTCTGAGCTGCCTGGCGGAGGGAGACGTCGCGCGGCGTCCGTCTCCATGGCAGTAGGGCTGCGTGGGCGGAGTGGTTGGGGCCGCAGCGCAGCGGGCGGGCGCGCGCGGGAGAGAGGGAGGGAGGAGGTGAAGGAAGGAGCACGCACCCCCGGCCCGCCCCCTCCCCTCGCTGGGTGTTTGTGTCGGGCTGTGGCGGCGGCGGCGGCGGAGGCGCCACGGTCGAGGGGCTCCCACCCTCCCGCCACTGTGAGCTCGACAGCCCCGCGCCCATCCCCGCCCCACGCCCGCCATGCGCGGCCCCTAGAGCAGTGGGCTCGGCGGCTGGTGCGGTGTCTGCGCAGCGGCGGCGGCGGCCATGGCGGTGGAGACGCGGCCGGAGCTGGTGGGGAAGCGGTTCCTGTGCCTCGGCGGCGAGGAACCGCCGGAGAGCGGGCGCTGGCGGGCTGGGATCATCCGCGCCGTGTCCCAGCGGAACTCGCACAGCCCCGACCTGGCGGTAAGAGCCGCGGTTTGGGCCGGGCCGGGGGCTGCGGCGGAGGGCGGCGGGCCCGGCGTGACACAGCCCCGCGCCCGGCCGGGCACAGGGATGTGGAGCCGAGGGTCACGGCTGGCGCCAGGTGCGGTTCCTCGCGGCGTATGTGGCCGCTCTGTGCCCCCGCCGTGCAACCGCAGTGGGAGAGGGCCGGTGCCTGGCCTGGGTACCGAGGGGCAATTAGGCTGCCCCTGGAGCAGCAGGGGAGAATGCGGCTAATCTAGGGGAATGCAGAAACTGCCGCCGCGTAACCCTGTTCGTCTGGGTCCAACGCGCCGGTGAACGTTGTTATTAAAAGAATGTCATTGTTTCCCTTTCTTTCATGCCCGCTGTCACTGTTTTCCTAAGGGGTGTAGGAATGTGTGTGTAGGTTAGTGAAGGAGCCAGGATATGCTCTGTTGTGTTTAGACACACTCTCAGTATGGGGGGAAACACGGCCAGCATTTCCTTGGGTTGGTTTTCCGAATGCATAATCTGTAAAATGGAGTTTTATTGTGCTCCTCGGACTTGGTCGTTATATTGTTTGTGAATTCCGCAGTCACAGGAGTGCTGTGTTACCTCTGTGCTTGTCTCTTGCCTTGCTTTTATGTTATTTTGTGCTTCTGAAAGCGCATTTAAAAATATCACGACTATGTAAATGGGCATTACGTAGGCTGAAAAAAGGAATCACCGGACTGCGCTGGGTAATCCATATTGCTGCTGTCAAGGAGGAGGCGTTCACAGCCGGACACTGGTCGGAGTGAAATGCCTTTTTTACAAACTCATCAGGCAGACAATTGTCTGGTATTAGAGATTATCGATTGCTTGGTTCGAGAAGTATGAATCACAGGAACTCTCGTTTTTGTTCTTTCCAGACTTCAAGCTTTGTTTCAAAAACAGAAAGTGGAGTTGAGATGCTACTTTTTTGTTATATTCTGGGTTAGTTTTCTTGTTTTAGCTTGTGGGTTTTTTTTTTAATTTTTTTTAAATTTTTTTTTGGCATGTTGTTCCCATTCTCCAGCTATAATGGATTTTTTCCCATTCTCCACCTATAATTCAAGGAGCCCTTGAATTCAAGTTCGTAATTCAAGTTCATGCCCTTCTTTATGAAATGGTTTGTGTTTTCAGCCTTTGGCTATATGTGAGAATCCTCTAGAACGCTTCACTTTTAGAACCTATTTTGGGTGTTATTCTTGCAGGGTAGCCTTTAGAATCTATAGACAATTATGGAAACAGTGAGTAAGGTTTAAGGAGGTATTTACTAACATTTACAAGTCAGAGTCATAATTTGTCAACTCTAGGGGCAGAGCTGGCATAAAGGCATTTCAGGGGCTGTGTCTGTTGTGTAAAATGAAAGATGCATGCTGCAGATTGTAAAAACTTGCTCCTCTTCTTGACTTTGGTGTCTGTTTTTCTCTTCAGGTGCTCTTTTGTTACAATTCTTGTTAATGTAAGGAAGAACTGTCATGTTACAGCTGGTTTCTGAGGCAGGATGACTAAGGGTATGCTTATGTGTTGTAGTGAAGTACCATTTGGATAGATCCAAACTACCGGAGAAGCAGGATGAGTGCTCCAGCTGCAGTTCTGCACTTAGCCTGGGTGCAGTGCTAGTGTGGCCATATTCCTTCTGGTGTTCAAGATAGCTGCACAGCTATCCTATGTAGATATCCTATGCATTATCCTATGTAGATACACTCCTAGTCACCTATGAGTGCTGGAAGCCTTGGAGGGTTTTGAAAATAATTTCTAGGTTTCGAGAGTCCCGCAGTAGTACTTAACTACTGGAACATCATTGCCCTCTTTAAAGAGTAGCATTTGGGGTTTGTGTTAAATGTTCTCTGGCCTCAACACACAAAGAAGTGGATAGAGGAAAAAATGATAAGGTCTCTTTAAGCAACAGGTAGTTTTTGTATGTTAGACTCTTTCTGCATTTATAGTTAACATTAACTTCTTGTTAGTTGGTATTTGCTAATGTGATTATCTTCTCCCTCCTAAGCTCAGCAAAGGACAAGGACGTTTTTCTGTTAGCCTGTTTTCTGTTCTATCTGTGCTATCCTAGCTGGAGTAACTACTGCTCTTATCCTTCCATGGCTTTTGTTTAGAGGTGGCCATCCCTTTAAATAGTTCCAGACCCTTCTGCTCCCCTTCACTAGAGTGAAGTGGTAATTCTTGTTGACAGTTTCATTGCTGCCCACAGGGTGCAGTATAAGAATGCTGAAATTGACTTCTTGTCAATTTTATGTTTTTCTGATCCCACAAGAGTGGAATGGAATGGATGAATGAGAAATGCAGATGCTGCCCTGGACTACAGGACAGGAGGAGGGCAGCAGTGGGCATTTTCAATGTGGATTGCAACTGGGTGGAAGTGAGTTTGCTCCTAATCCTGGCTTCGGAAGGAAGTACTATTTGCATTGACTTTGTGTCTTTTCTTCCTGAGTAAGTGTGAACCCCCAGTCAATTTCAGCCAGTTTAAGAACAGGGAGAGGTTTGAGGAAGGCTGCCTTCCCCTAGACTGTGAAAGTTGACATCTGATAACCCTCTCCCCAAAAATCCTTAAAAGCAAGGTGGTCATGGCATTTGGTGTTCTCCTGGAAGTGAAGAGGCAATCTCCAGCTGGCCAGCCATCATGCACTCACCTTCAAACCAGCTACAGCATATGCTGTCTTTCTTAGAACCATTGCGAGATAGATGATGGAACTGATGAAATGAGAAGGTGGATTTAAGGGCATGACGAAGAACTGAGCATTACTGAAAGTGTGAGAGCAAGCCTCAGTGTGTGCATAAGGGAATATATGGACAAATGGGGAGTTTTATGGGGTGCAGGAGCTCAAGGAGATACGGGCGAGCTTAGAGGCAGCAGATGTAATTAATGTTGAGTGGCCACAGGGCTTATAGGAGCAAATCCAGAGGAAACTGAGCTTCATTAGTTCTGCTGTAAACAGAAAATCAGGAGCTCCAGACCTGAAGGCTGGACTAGCTGCTCTCCACCTTTGAGCAGGGAAATCAAGAGGCCAGTTTTTGTATGCTAAATTTGTTTCATGATTGTATTTTTATACCTAAATTAATGATTATTTTGATAGTTGAAATTATTCTCCTAGTAGGAAAACATAGGAAAGAACTCAGTTTTCTAGTATTTTCTTCCTGCTAGGTCTTCTGTACTCCATGGAAGTATATTAAATAAGTCTTTCCTTATAATTTTCATGACTGTAATAGCGCTGATATGTAGTATCTTTTTTTTATAATGTATTTGTCTACAAAGAAAGAGAAGACTGTCAAAGTGTCTTCTCTCCCACTGCTTTATTGAAATTTTGCCTTATTCAGCTTTCCTATTAATTTGCCACTAGTAGGGAATATGGTGAGAACAGCTGGCACTGGTTGTGGGTGCTGATGGTCTCCTGGAACATGAATGCTCTTGCCATTATGTGAGACCCTCCATGCCAGGATTTGGAAGCCATGCCTCTTTCTTAGTCATCCTGTAATATTTACCGATGTTGTAAACATCTACCATACAGGTATAATGTGTGTGATGTATAAAATCTAATCCAATAATATCTAATCTAATTATTGCTGATTTTTATGGTCTGAGTTACAGCTTTGTAAGTTAGACCTCTTGACCTTTTTTTCTTGGACATTGCTGTTGCATGCAAAGCATTTGTTTAAAAATAAAAACAAGAGTCAGAAGTTTGATATATGTGTTTGTGTGTATATGTGTGCATGTGTTTCAATAGCCATTGAGAGAGTTCCTAACTATATTTCAGCTTCACACCAAGCCTTATCAGAGGAAATAGGGAGCTCTATTTTTCCTTCTTTCTAAGTACCTGGAAAAGTTTGTGTGCTGCTCTGATTACAATGATAACTCTGGGCAAATAAAGAAATGGCCGGGAGGAAAGAGGTGGAGTCAATGCCATATGATTTTCCTGGTCTTTACTGTCCCATAAGAATTGCATTCTGGGCCACAGGGTACAAATCGTTGATATGGTGAAAGAGAAAATGGAAGTAAACTTTTAAACGTACAGTGTGCAATTCTTAATAAAGAAATCATATTAATTTTAAAATACTGAATTCTCAGTAATTTCTAAGTTTGTGTTTATTGATGCATGAATTTTTCTGCCATGATTCACATGTTTGGAAGACAGCATAAAAATTGGGTTGGTAGTCTTTAATGCATTATGATAGGCAGACTAATATCTAATAATTGTGCATATGGAAATGTATTGTGGCAATAAATCACCATATCAGATACTTTTCATAAAAGCCTAAATATTGATGATAGTTTAAAGCAGCTATGTGATTTTTATTTACAATAAAGTCAGTAAGATATAGTGGTGTAAACAATACACTAATACTTTTGGTGAATTGTAGTTTTTTTGAATCTCATATTTGGTAATTTATAAACAGGGAATTGTTAAAAATTCAGTAAGTGTAGTAAAACCATATGAAGAGAATATCAGCAGATTATGGATCTGTTTTAACTGTATTTGCCTCCACTTAAAATGGAAGTTTGCAAAATGTGATGAAAACTTACCACTACTGTGTTACAGTTAACATGAAAATAATTTTAAATAATTTTGGATAATTGGAAAATAAAAGAGGTTTTAGACAAGTACTCCATACACTGATTAGTTTCTCACTAAATGATGAAGTTAAATTTGCCTTTGCTGTGTGTGGAGCTGCTTTTACCTAGTCTTTTTACAAATTTTAGTTGTTTTAATCTTCCTGCTTCTGCATTCCCAAAGTTTCTGAATGTGATCTGTCTTTGTCATAAAGGCACAGAATTGCACTTCTGTAGGTTACACTTGGTTTTTGCCATATATTAATTTTTAGTGCTGTGTGTTGCATGTTGTCCTCTGTTCTCATTTTGCTAAGATAGTATTATAAGGAGAAAGTGAGTGTGTTAATTTTTTGAACACATTTGAGCTGGTCTGTTTAAAAATGGAATTTCTTTTTTCATTCCTTATTTTAGAAGTACATGCTTTGCTGCTTTGATTTGTTAGCCTTGACATAAACTGGAAGACACAGAAAAATCTTCAGTAAAATTATTGTAGAAAGTAAACAAGTAAATATGCTTCAAACTACTGGTTGTGCACAGCTTGTTGGTGGTTAATGGAATTTAAAAATTCTGTGGGTTTTTGTGCTAGCATCTGAATTCAAGATGAAGAGCAAGTTGTTGGTGGGGATCCCTGTCATGTTATTTACTTCAGCTATTGGAGATGACACTAAAGACATGTCAGAGTTTATCACACCATGCCATCTCTGAATGAAGGAATGTTGTTGTAGGATGTGTTTTGTATGTGTTTTGAATCTGGTTCGATAGGAGTGGGAGAAGCTCGAAATGCGCCAGAGATTTAGACAATTTTCAGTTGTTTCTACTATTCTGTATCAGTATTGATGCCAGCAAGAATCTTGTAAGTTTGGTGCGTGTCTTTTCTTGGCTAAGCAGTAAAGAAAACTTCCTATTTCCTTTTGTGTTTCTAGTAAGGTTGAGCTTGTCATCCTGTGTCTGTGAAAATTGCCTCATCTGTCTACCAGAGATACTCCTTCCTGAACTCTTTCATAGTAATTTGACAAAAAGATCAAACAGAGGAGTGTTCTTATGAAATTGGCTGCAAGGATTCAGTGCTTTATACTCTGCCTTTCCCTCTTCACTTCTTTTTTCTAAAATAAATCTGAATTATGATGTGGTTCAATAAGTAAATGTGCCTGCACTGATGGATTTTGAGTAAGGTTTGTTTGAATGTCAAGATTGCAAAGAGAGTTCAGGTGTCCTGAGCTAGGGATGAATCATTAAATTAATTTGTTGCTTAGTTGCAACGTAAGCAACAATGAACTAAGTATGGAAAAATAAAGGTTTTATCCTCTAGTTAAATCATTCGGGAGGCTCTTAGGAAGAGATATTAGATATTTTCTTAATAAAAAAATTGCTTTTGCTTTTCGTATGTTTTTCATATAAATACTATGTTATTCCACTGTTGCCTTACCTCAGATTTTTCTTTTTCTGGAACTTAGCTTATATCTTTGGAGCTGTCTCAAAGCATAGCATATCCATCATAAAGAATTGTAAAGAATGAGCACTATTTTATAAGAAGCCATTCTTCTTGTGCACCTTACAGGATCTCTGAACCTGCTTGAGAACAGCAGAACCGTTATTTAATATCAAATTGAATGTATTTTAAAATTCATGGTACTTGCGAAAGTTGGCCAAAAATCAACTTAGCCTTCTTCTAATCCTACTATTAGTGAACTGTAGAGATGTATAGTTCCATCAGTGATCTTTAATCTCTGCTGGGATTAGGCTTGACTTTCCCGTACAGTTGGACTTGGTAAACTGTGCTGCTTTTGCTGAAAAAAAGTAAGTACAGATCATCCAAGAAGTTCAGCTGAAGTTGGCAGCGAGTGTTTGCCTTGGAAGAGGCGTCTGTGACATGCTGTTGCTGCCCACTGTTGTGCTCTGGGCATTGACATCTTATGTTGCTTTATGATGAGGAGTGAGTTTCCTTCCTCACCCTGCTGAGTAGGGACTGAGACCTACTCTGCTTGTAACCAGCTTGTTCTTGGAAACTGGTGGAGAATTCTAAGGTAAACTAATGCTATATTGCTTCATTGTATTGATTCTTCTAGAAAGTTACTATTGTTAGTTGGTGTTATATCTGTGCACCAATAATTTTTAATGTTTTAAGAGAATGGAGAGCAAGGGATCCAGAGAAGCTTCCAGGATTTTGCTGTGTTTTGCTTTCTAGTACTTTTCTTTAAAATATTATTTTACTTAAAACAGCTGTTGCTATGTTTAAGAATTAAGTGGAATGAAGCAACTTGATTTGCTCCTGAGGAAGTTACTTTCATGTACATAGAGCAACTGGCTTTGAGCTAATTCACGTACTCTGTTTGGAGCTTCATGGACACAAAAGATGCAGCATGAGCATTAAAAGCACCTAGCTTGATCCTACAGTGGCAACGTTTTTAGAGGTTTTGGAGCCTGTGCTTCCACAGACATTTCTCTTGGCGGCACTGCTGGCTTAATTTTTTTTAACCCTGAAAAGTTTCCTGATCCATTCACCGTATGGCACTTCAAGCAGTTGTACTGAGGCTGGAGGAGGTAGTATGGGATCAGTCCAAGAGTAGGAGCAGCTTAAGATGAAACTGTGTCCTGGGGAAATGTCTCTGGACCGTGGCCTGAATGAAGTTGGAAACTGACTTAAATAGCTTTGAGGATTGCATGCAGTAATTAGTAGATGTGTTTAATTGTATTGCAGTTGAATTAATGGTGCTTGTTCACATATTATGAGTAATTTCTTCTTTCAGCTGAATAAAGAAATAAACGTTCACATAGCGCATGATGTGATCATTTGATGTCTGCCGATGAAGACTTATTTACAAAAGCAAGTTTTGGATGAATAGATGTGAAACTAAATGCTCTGAGGGAAACCTAAGCATCTCTATGTTAAAATGCATAAACCTCTGATGACTCGGTAAAGTATTGCCTATAATACTTTTGCATCAACAAAGATCTTTTTGGGTGTTCTGAACAGCACTATAACTGACGCAGATGTTGAAATGATTGCAGCGAGTCTTCACTGCAGGTAACTCAAGTAGATACCACTAACATTATTTGGGTTGTCTCACCATGGTTTTAGTTTTTCGCTAAGGTAACAGGGCTCTTCAATCAAATGATTGTTCAAAATCTGAATTTTGATTGCTCTGTGAAAAAGACTTGCTGAGTCATTGCCAGGTGGTCCAAGTTGAATCTCTTCAGTCCTGCGTGTCTGGTGAGGAGGGGCTGGAAAAGATGTATTTTGGAGGAGTGTTGGCAAGGACAGTTCATTTTGAAACGTTCCTCCAGCTGATTTCCTTGTATTTTTGTTTTTCTTGGCTTCTCTTCTTTCCTGAAACATGGAATGTAAATTTACTACCTTTCAAAAACAAACAAAGCAGCCCAAAAGTTGAAGTCAAGCAGACAAAGAAACTTGTTGGGGTAATAATAGAAAATATGTGATCTAAACTGTTCAGTCAGTATAGAAAATCTTGGAGAAGGAAAACCAGGAGATGGTATTGAAGTCTTACGCTGGCGTTTTGTCATTAATCAGTACTTTTTCTTGCACCCTAATTCTTTCTACAACATAACTTGAAGACTCCAGTTTTTCAGCCTTGGTCTTCATCAAAGACAGGAGCAAGTGAGTATAATCAAGACAATGGAGGGGAGTTTTAGGCTGTAGACCCGTGGTGAGATTGGAAGAGTTAGGAACTGACTGTGGTTTAGTTGCCAAACTTTTAGTCAAAAATACGAAAGCTGATATAGTTAAAGATGAATGGAACGAGGTACTGTGGCCTTCAGAGCCGTTGTGATATTTTGCTGTCGCGCCTCTACAATTCTAGCATATGGCTGTACTTCCTCAGTGAGTTGTTATAGGAATTTAGAGCTCAGGGACTTCATCCAGCAGAGTTCTTTGAGTTTTGTAGCCCTTCCTGGATTTCTCATAAATGACTTAGTGGGAAATCTTTTTGAATCTCTGTGAACTTCTCGAAATTCTGTGACAAAGAAGTGTCAGGCTTTACTTATGCATCATATTCAGGATTCCCTTCTGTTGTTTCAGATATGCTTTCATCCCTGTGTTGTGATGTGCAAGTCCACAGTCATCCCTTGTTTGCCATTCATGATTTTTTCATTATTTTTGCATGGCACTCAGGATTTTATTAGCTCTGCTTGTGACTTCATATTTGTCTCTTGGAGCTTATAAATGTGGCAATTTTCCTTCACTGTTTCATAACCCAAGAGAAAAGGAGGTACCTGTTCTGTCCGTCCCTACCAGCCCTGTCCAAATAAATGTTTATTTGAACTAGGTTATTCCAAAGAGTGCAGTTTGTTTGCTTATCTTAAATGGCTATCTCCACCAAGATGTGT
>JANRGV010000111.1:30434463-30457057 GCA_024734035.1 Alethe castanea | reverse complement strand
AAAAATAAAAGACATAAATGTTGCATCTGGTTAGATGGTAGATGGTTACACAGATCTGTTGGCTCTTTGTTTCTGTGGGCAATAAATTGATTTAGTAGTGGCATATTTTTTCTGAAGATGATCTGATGCATTGGGGGTGGTTAACTCCAAAAATGGATGAAGATAAGACTGAGATGTTCCAGGGTAAATAGACTGTGTATTGCATGATAAACTTTGGCCAAGTCTCAGTTTTAGAATGGCTGAGATTACAGTTTCTGTAGGCTGAGATTACAGTTGCTGTATCTGTGCAACTCTGTTTACTTTGTAGGACACTGTTTGACCAAGACCTCACTGTGGTAGGTGCTGTGCAGAGGCAGAGCTGAAATTGTCTCTGCTACAGAGTTTCTGAAATCCGGACTGACAAGGAGCTGAAATGAGGTTATAATGATGTATTGTTTGTGTCCTACGGCCTGACCTTTGCGAAATCTTATGACGGGTGAGAGTAGGAGACATTTTTGAGGTGTATAGCGAAGTAGCTCTACTGGAGTTTCTCAGTTGTCTGTCAAACATGAAGGATAGCCAGGGATAAAACTCCAAGATAGCAGGTTGAAATGGAATTTTTCTTTTTGCCCCCATTTTCTTTTTGCCCCCCTTTTTCTTTCTCCAAAAGAAAAAAAAAAAAAACCAACATAGCTAGTGACAGGTTCTAAGTATACATCAGAAGTGAGATTTGGCATTTTGTAGCTGAGTCTGAAGTCTTTGAAACCAAAATCCGAGTAAGTTGCATTAATAAAGGAGGGAGGCAAAATTATGTAGAAAAGACAGATACTGTCATTATGAATGATTATACAATTATTGTATAGCAGCATTATGAGGTGCTGTGTGTGAGCAGAGTTCTGTGAAGTCCAAAGGAAAAAATGATTTAATAACTGAAGTCCAAACCTGGGTGGGACTTAAAGATACATAAGGGTAAGGACCTTGAAGGAGATGATATAAAAAAATAGTATTGGGATGAACACTGAAAGTTCAGTCTTTAACATGGTATGCCTGAGGTCCAAACTATGCATGTTGCTATCACTGAGGGGAATTTATTGGGTTTTGTGACCCCAACCATAGGACTGTGCTAAGCAGTCTGATTCAGCTCCTATTATAAATACATTTTGAACTTATTTCCCCTCAGCACAGAGAATGTATTTTTCATTTCTATCACACTTCTTTTGTTTCTGTGGTATCAACTCAGGAACCAATCTTTAAAAATGGATTAAATTCACGACTTTTGAAATCTCTGCATATAATTTGTGGTCTAGGAAACTAAGTGGTAAGTGGAACGAGGTATTTCTCATGTAAATTTAAGCGAATACTGATCTCAAAGTTTGGATGCTACTTTTTAAACCCTAAAAGCTTTGGAATAATTTTATTTGAATGTTTTTGTGATCATTTAGTAGGCCCACCATCATTGGCATCTTGATGACAGAGGTTGGTGACAACTTGAGTTGCCAGCAGACTTTTTTATATATCACTTGTGATGCTAGTTGTGTTTTATATTATAGATGCAGCAAAGACTCCTTGGTTTTGAGTTTATTGTAGAGGTTTTAATTATTGAGAGTGATAGGAGTTGAGTAATAATCAAATTAACCTGGATTGCCTAAACATATGACAGTCGAGATCCTTTTTGTGTGAGGAACTGATTTGATTTGTCAAGATGTCAAACTGGTCACAAGCCAAGCTTATCACTTCTGTGGGTTGTATCAAGAAAAGCAGAAGTGCTCCATATGTTCTGATCTGTATTCATTCAGTTTTGCCTAACAAAATTTAAGGTGTTAAGTAGGGTTTGTGATGCCGTCTTGTTTTAACATTTCCAATGTTAAACAATGTTAATATTTGCAATATTTACCTCTTGTGTAAAAGTGGTAGAACATGGTGAAATCTGGACTGTGCTGTTATTAAATGCCCTCACAATTAAGTTCTTAATTCTTCCACAAGGGGACAACTTAGGGAGTTGCTAGGGGAAGAAGCAGCATTGGTGTGCTTGCTGTTCTCTGAGACTATGCTTCTAGAATTGGGAGGGAGTATTTATCCTAATTTGATAGATTTGGAAATACTGTGAATATTTTATATTGATCAAGTTGTTGGAACTGCTAACTGTGTGAACATGTTGATTTAGTTGAATGGGAAGGAGGAGGTGGAGGTGTCTAGGGAAAAGAGGCAGGAGCAGAAAGAATTTTGTGTCTTGGCAAAGAATTTGAGTGCTGTTAAGCCAGTGACTCGGTCAACCCTTGTGTTTTGGGTTTTTTTCTTTGCTTTTCTTGACTTGTTTTTAATTAAGCTTACAGGACTACTGTTGCAAAAGAAGATTTTAAAAAATTTTTTCCCCATGTTTTCAGCTCCCACTCACAAGTGGGGGTTGTAATAATTCAAGCGTTCAGACTGAGATGTAGAAGTCTTGAAAATGGGTGTGCCTGAAAAAAATAACATAGCCTTACACAGGATGTTAAAATAGACATTCTCTAGACTTTTCTCTGATTGTACTTGAAGAAAAATGGGAAATCAGTTTGATTGCAGGTTCCAGAAAGTATAACCTAAAGTATCAGTTAGTAAACAAGGTAGAGCCAGTAGGTGATAAATAGTACTTATGGGTCGCAGGGCTTTGTCAAAGAGCACAGTCAAAGGAATTGCATGTATGAATAAATTCTGTTGCAGCATCTGGCTCACTGGAGGAAGATGTGCTGATCTATGAGTGAAAGCAAAACTTAGTTCTGTAACTAAACCCAGGTTCTACTTTTCTTCAATTCCCTGCTCAGAGAATTGGTTACGTTTTTGTGCCTTATGATGGGAGGATTCCCTTTTTTTTGAGGGAAAACCTTGGTGAACCTGCAGCTTTTGTATCCTGTGCTTATAGTACGTTTATATATAGTAGGCAGTCAGTTAAAGTGGCTACTGAGAAAGGAGGTCATCTAGATTTAGCCAACATGTTAAGAAAAAATAGGGTTTATTGTGTGACTGTATTAGAGTATAGGCAAATCAAGTTTCAAAGGTAGCGCAACAATTATTAAACGTTTTGCTGTAGGTGGTGGGTAAAAAACTAGATATGTTTTTCATCATCTGAGTGTTTGAAATAAAAGCAGTGGGGTTGAGGGGGTGTGAAAAGGGAGCAAAAGCAGCGCTAAAACGAGTTTTTTCACCAGACAAAAAAACCAACAAACGAAACGACAACAAAAAACACATGAAGAGGGGAGTAAAATTACTGGATTTATGGCACTTTATTGAGTTTAGGGTTTTTGGCATTTATTGAATTTTTGTCCCTAGGCTCATTGTTTCAAGTTAGTTTTGTAGGCTTCCCTCGTGGATAAGAGCAGAGGGGGCAGAGATTTTTATTTGCTGAATGATGTTTTGCTCTGGCAGCTGGGTATTTCTGTCATTTGTAAACGTCTCTTTAATGAGCTCCACTATTACTGTGGCTTCTTAGCTTCCATTAGGCATACAGTGCATTGGATGAGGAATGTTACATTCTGGAAAGTGCAGGTGCAAGATCCTAGGATTTTGATGTCTGTGTTACAGAATGTGTTTACTGTGGTGGCATTGGATGTGCTGGCAAGTCATTGTCTGGCACTAATGTAGCTGCTAAGCATTGGGACAGAAGCCAGCTGAGTATTTTGTGTGAAAGAGAACCCTCTAAAACAAAACTGTAAACTGCTTCATGATCTTCTGTGCTAAATAATAATCTGTTTATTCACCATCACTCCTTGGTTGTGTTTACATTCACAGATCACTCTGACCAACTTGTGTCTAATGTTTTCTTAGCTGGTCTTTGCCCACCTTTCTTCTAGAGGGTTGGTTTTGCTAATGTGATGCTCTGGGCTAATAAATCTATTGCCAGTTAAGTACCAAAACTCTTGAGTTTACTTAGGCAAATGAACTGCTGCACTCCAGATGACTTTTGTGATTCTTGCATTTAGTTCTTTGAGCAGAAGCCTTAACAGATTGAGAAGTCCATGAGATCTTGGAATCCTCCAGTGCTGTCCAGAGGCAAGCTTTGAATGCAAAACAGATAACTGAATTTTCAGGTGAATAATGTGGCATTTAAGTACAAAGCTTTTTGAAAGATACGAAGCATCAGTGATCATTGCTAGTATGCTTGGCTTGGTTTTCTTAGCATAGCTGAGAACTAATGGAAGAGATCTGCAGCCTATTAGAAAGAAACTCACTTGCTCAGTGCATCTGGGCACTGTCTTCCCCAAACTGGAGCTCATACGTGGGCAAAACAACTTTATGAAGATTGAATGTACATGTTTGCTGTGAAACTTCCTGTTGCCTAGTCTGCATACTTAATTACTCGGGGATATAAATTTATTAGCATTCTGCTAATGAAAACCTGTCTGGTGTAGCATTAAGTTTTTGTCATGTGAGAAAGTCTCACATCCTGGCAGCTCAGAGAGCATTATCACTCATTATCACTCAGCAGATGTCTTCTCAGCAGATGATTTGTTTGGGTTATACAAATATACTTTGCCTTCACAAACAGCAAAGGAGAGGAGAATCACATACCAAAGAAGTTTCTGTGAAACTTCAGTACCTATGTATGTAAAAAACTTGGGAGTTGCTGACTGTGCAGACATTTTAATGGTGATAAGAAATATTTATTCGTTATTTTAGGCAGAGAATAAAAAGAAGTAAAAAGAAAATCTTGAAGGAGCTCTAGTTGTGACATTGTCATAGTGGCCTATTACTATCTAGTGTTTTTCTCTGAAGTATTCCTGGTGGTAATACTTGCAAGTTAGAGTCAGATTTTTCTGTCTTTGTTAGTAATTTTATTATATGGGACTGAATGGATTTTCCTGCCCAATTTCAGTAGCTTTTCAGCACTCTTCTGCATCCTCCATTATTTTTTTTTTAGTGTGCTTCTACAAATGTGTATCTCTGAAATAGATCAGTACTTTAGCTTCAATATCTGAAAATGTTTGGTAAAATAATTTTGTTGCTTTTGGTCTCTGATGTTATTCAGAGTTTCATTGAAGGAGTAGGTATTCACTGTCTCTTGCTACGGCAAGATGCTATAAATCATTGATGTCTTCTGGTCTCTTGTGTCTCTAAAAGTTGGGCTCCTGATGGGTCCCAAACTTGGTGAGAATGTTACCTGCATGCTTAACTCCAAGTGTAAGGGAAAAAACCAATACTTTCTTAAGCACTGCAAGAAGTTGCCAGTTTTTCTTATGGAAAAGGAAATGATAGAAAGCTGTGCTGGTTTCTCAGCCTGAGAAAGTAGGGGATTTTTGCACGTTTCTGGTTTGTTTGGGTTTTGTTTGTTTTTTAAATATATATTTATTAACATTTACTTTTTTCCTAGGGTTTTTACTTTTATTCCCAGAGATACTGTATTTCTACATTCAAATCCACAAAAAATTAAATACCAGAAAGAAAGCAAACTAACACTTGTCAATATCTTTTTGATGTGTTTGTGACTTCAGATTTCTTATCTTTCTTAATCTACTTCTGTTCTAGAAAGTGGACCACCCTCTTACTATCTGCAGTTTTTGTTGTGGAACTGCCCTGATTGGCTGTCCATACTGACTTTTCTTGGTATGGCTCTTGTAATTAATTCTCTACATGTGTTTTATTTCTGAATCTTCAACATATTTCTTATATGAGTTAATTTGAAACCATGTTGTAAATTCCTGAATAATTTGTGAATTCAAGAACTTCACAAAAAATCTTCTGTTAATGGTTATTTGCCTCGTTATTTTCCATCTTTATGCCAACACCCATTTGCGTCGGCAGTTTTCTTCACTTTGAGAGGCTTGACAGACTAGGACCAGCTGTGATCAAATAGACCCTTTTTCTAAAATAGATTCCAAACTACAAGACCCGCCTTGGTTGAGAAAGGAGAGCACATAACTGGCGAGGTGCAGCACTAGGGCTGGACTCCTTAGCTCTGTCTTGATTTGTGGAGCCTGAGTGGGGTGACAGCAGGGCACAGGACTGCGTAACTCCAGTTCTGTGAACCAACTGTAGGAAGGACGTGGTGAGGAAAATAGGGGAACTTGAGCACTCAAATAGCTACATCTCCCCTCCCTCGAGCATCCTCACTTTGCTACAGCACAGACATTTTCATCCCAATTTGCTCTTTCCGCATCTCACAGCTCTGAGACCCTGGCATTGCCTATCCTGTACTCTGACAATAGCACTAGTGGGATCCAACCTTTGCCCTGTAGATGGTCTTCCCTGCTTTTCTTTAGCCTTTTGTCCTTCTGTCAGTCTGGGAAACAGCAGTGACTCTAGGACGAGTGGACCTGAAAGGTCACATCAATACTCTTTGAAATGTCTGGATGGGAAAAAAGTAGGATTAGCGGAACTTATTTAGATGGGAGTAGAGGGTTCCACCTAAGCCACTAGCATACTGAAAGTAGAAAAACCAAAGCAAACCATCCCCAGCCTCAGCTGGCAGTTAGTATCTCTGCTGTACCTTGCTTATTAGTTATAGTATGAGCTGCTTACTGTTTTCCAGTTCTCTGAAGTGAGGTGCAAAGAAGTTGCACTGTCTTGGCATAAGAGGTTGGCATTCATAGGGCTCTTCCCAGTGGAAACTGAATCATAATTTCTTCCTAGTGAAGGAACTTTGTCATGATGATGAACTTTGGTGTGTATGATGTGCATTTCATTTCCCTTCACAGTGTTAGTGCACACTCAGATCTTATGCTTTATTAAATAGTATCTGTAAATTGTTTGGCATAAAACATCTTGTTTTATAAAGACCTACTTTTAAAATGAAATTTTTTAACTAGAAGAAATCCTTTTGAATTTTCTGAATTTTCAAGTAGCTATCAGCATTAGAAGTACAGTGTTGCTGGAAACATGTGCTGTGTGGTCTTCATATAAATGTATTAATTTCTCATTGAAAGGGAACAGTGGAGCTATCACTGGTATGCTGCAGTATAATGGTCTCAAATGCAGTTGTGATTTAGTAAGCTGTACTAGATTTCGAGCTGTCTGCATTGCAGCCTTTTTGTTATTAATAGTTAATGATGCTCTGTCTGTAAGCAGATCCTTGCTTTCAAACTTCCTCCTACCTCAATCCTTAGGACTTAACGTTTTTTTTCCTCTTCAGTGGGAGAATGGGTACAATTGCTTTCAGAGCTATCAGGGCTGTTTTGTAGCTAGTCTGGACAGATTTTGCTGGAGAGCAATGCGAGCTGCCCTGTCTCAGGTCTGCTAGGCTTGCCTTGGCTGTAGGCATGTTTATCATCCACACACTGATCATCTTGCAGGGCAGTGCAGTGTGCTGGCTTTAGCCTGATGATGACCTTGGATTATGTTCTTGTTCATGACATGTCTGCAGTGAGACAAGTTCCAATTATATTTGCCTTCAGGCAGTTTGCAAGAGGTGGTGGGGGAAGGAGAGAGCAGGAAGAAGAGAAATAATTTGTGTAGCTTAGAAAAGACTTTGGAAAGACTGTTTCAGGGAAGAAATCTACGTTTACAATCCTCATCTAAGACTTGTAAATCACAAATACAAACAAATTCAAAATTTGAGACTACCTCTTGGGTTATGGTTTTTGTTTGAGAGTTTTTTTTCTTCACAGAAGATGGTCTGTTAAAGTGATCTGGTTTTGTTTTAAGGATAATTTAAGGAGACACTACATTGCAGAAAAAAATCACAATTTTCATGTCTTGTGCTTTGGAAACAAAGTAAGATAACAATGAATTCTGAACTGGAGCTTGGAAAATGCTGGGTTTTGCCACATTTTGTTTTATGCAGATTGATAATGTCACCAAAAACTGCTTGGCTAGTACATTCTTTTTCATTACCTCTCTGCTTGCCTGTTATCTCTTCAGGTTAGATTACCTTCAACTTTGCTACTGCTTTTACTGGTAAGCAATCTCTTTCAAGACCTGGGGAACAGAGAAGGCTTGAACTCCTCACATAGCAGTGAATCGGTGATACTGTTGTATTCATAACAACATGAACTATAATTGAGCCGTCAGTGAGACTTTGTAAGACTTTTGACTCTTCATAGCTTGTCCTGCAAACAGACATTAGAGAAAAAAGACATTATGTTTTCAGTTACAGCAACAGTTCTACAAGCTTAGTTTGTAATTTCATTTAGAAGATTTTCCTAGTAAAAATGTTAAAAGCAACTTGTGAAGAGAAGACTTTGCAAAAATTTGGAACTGATTGGTCATAACTTTCATGTCAGTGTTCAGGTGACTGATGCAATTGCTTATTTGCATTTTTAAAGCTAATTCAAGTGGAAAGGTGTTTGATTTTTCATTTTCAAAATATTTTCATTCTTATATCCAGAAGCAGTGCAAAATAGTGGTGGACACCCTGTGCATGACAGGTTTGACAAGTTTTCATTAAGAGTACCTATGAAGGACTGTGTGTGGAGTCTTCATGTCCTTGTGCTGTTCAGAAGGACATAGAAAGCACTTTAAGCTGGCAGTATGTCCTACAGTGCTTGGGCAGAGAGTTGGAGTGAACTCGTGTCTTATATTAGGAAGGTTTGTTTCTATGAACTGTGGCTACAGTGAGTGGTGTTTCATGTAGTTTTATGTGAACAGTTAGAAACTGCTGTCTGATGTGTGGCAGTGTGCTGGTTTGGTATTTTCTCTTCAGGAGAGATATCTGTATCAGTGGTGGGCTCCAAGAAAGCAGGAAGATGTCTGCAAAACTTCATTGCCTCTCTATTTGAAAATACTTAAATTTCATTAAGGTGTTCTGTGGATGATACACTGAATGCCGTCAGTGATCAGAACATTTGGGAGCCACTTAAAATAGATAAAAAATAAGGTCTAATCACTTCCCTTAGTGAGATTTTATAGACTGTTCTTCCTGCTGAGTAGGACTCTGTTTTTATTAGGATACTCAAAGTTCAGAGGCAGATTTCTAATGGAACATATGCAGAAGGCTAGGGAGCCTCCTGTGGTACGGTACCTCAAAAGGTAATACAAATGAAAGAATTCAGGTTGTCCCAGAAAGCCTATTTAACTTGAACCCAGATATCTATAATCAGCATATCCATTCCAGATCAGTGGAACTTTCAGAAACATCAAGATGTTCTGTAGAAAGGGGGCTGTGACCAGTGATGATCAGTTTTTTGCGACCAGGGATTCTCTTTGCTTTAAGGGGAGACAATCAATTTTCAGCGTTATGAATTCTGTCCCAAGGACAAAGGAATAAAAGACCTCTTAATTGCAGGTTGCATCTTGCATTGGCTAAGACAAACAAAACACGATCCTTTCACATGCTATTGTATGTGTTTTGATGTTGCAGACATCAGTGTTACAGTCACTGTGCATTTGGAATTGCTGGCAGGAGAGTCTTTATTACTTATTTGCAGTGCATTAACTTCTGACTTATGTCCTAATCTGAACCGACTTCATTTAGCAACAGGGCATGCAGCTACTTTTTTACTTTGAGCAGCTTTAATTGGTACAACAGCTCTTCGTACCTCAGATTTTGATGTGTGGCAAAAAGGTAATCTGCTTTTTTAGCCTGATCTTTACCTGTAGCAGTCCTCTACCTATATCAGTGCTTTTGTGAGCTTTCAGGCAAGGCAGTGTCAGGCTAATGGTATTCCCTCACTTAGGAGTTGTGGCTTGAGGGAACCTCTGGCAGTAGAAAGTCTGGGAAAACTTCATGCATTTTGGATGTAATAGGGATGAAATGGTAAAGAAGCTGAACTGAAGATCGGCTAATAAAAAAGGAAGGGAAGGAAAAGCCTGCTGATTTTCAAGTTTGCAGTGCTGTCTTGAGCAATAACTGTGCAGCTAAGTGACTCAAGTTAGAATATACCTTGCTCAAGATCTTTATTTTCCTTGATCCTCTTTCAGGAGAAGAGGATCTCTAAATGCCTCTTGGTTTTACAGGTTTTAAACCAGAGAGCCTGTAGCTTCTAAAGCAGGTTTTTTATGGTTCCCTCAAAATTGACTGGATAACCAATACTTTGTTCATTTGTTCTCCACTATGGCCCCAGTACAAAGAGTGGTATCAGTGAAGTAAACAGGTGGTTAATCCAAGTTGTTTCTTGGCCTTACCCCTGACAGAGATATCAATGTCCAGATAACTGCTGTGCTAGGTAGGTAATGTTAAATAGAGGACTTGGAAAAACTGTTAAAAAGAGCCAAGAATCTTTTAAATTCTTCTAGAAATGCAGCAGTTCTCTCCACAGCAGTAGACATCAACCCAAATGCCTTATTATCATCTTTCAATCACCCACTTAAAATAGAGTAATTTAAAATAGAATACTGAAAGATGCTATTTTAAAGCCTGCCAAAGATCTGTGTGCCACATTATCTTCTGTTTCCACATCATCACACCATATGAACCACATAAATTGGATACCTTCCAAGAGGGTGGAGTGTCTTTACAGTACTCTCCAATTCTCTCTAACAATCATGGCAATTAAAAACTAAAACAACAGTGCATAAGAAGTTTGATCTCATGGGCAGATGCATACAATTTTTTATTTCCTCTTTTCCTCCTCCCTCTTATTTTCGAGACAGAACAGTTTAATATTAAGTTGTACTGTCAAAATTCACTGGGGAAACATTCACCAGTTTTTTTGTCAAACCAACTGGGAGCTTGATAGCAAACCGTGGCAGCTGGTGGGAGTCCTTGGAGGTCTGTTGATCTGACTCGGAAAGCCTCAACCTTCCAAGAGAGAGGGTCCCGCAAGAGACAGCCCTCCAAGGGGGTCTTCTGGCAGGTCTCCTAGCTGCCGGATAAACCTTAGCAAGCAGGCAGCCCGTGGCTGCAAGCGATCGGCTCTCAGTGATTTCAGCTCTGCATGCGAGGCCATCCCAGGCCTACACAGGGACAGAGAGACAGAAGCGTCATATGGCAAATTCCACAGAGGTTCTTTATTATCCAGTAGCTCTGTGAAGGGGGCCAGGGATGATAAGGATGTCTGAACAGGGCAGAGGCTGAAGTTTATATGGGGAAAAGCAAGGGTGGTACCAAAAGGGGAAAGACCAATGTGTTACGAAAGATTAACATGGGTACTAAGGCATGGTGGGATAACTGAAGCAACTGAAGCCTTTGGCATAGCTCACCATGATAAGGAGGATGTGCCCAGCTAAGGGACATCTCTCCAGGAGGGTTGAAATAAGCTAATCACAGCCCATTCAAGGCACCTCTCTCCATGGCAGGGCCGTGGGCAGAGGTGTGGCAGGCCCATCAGCTTCCACTGCAAACTTTTCTAGATTGTTTTGAGTTATAGTGTGCCAGCGCAATGCTTCAGTTTCATGGTGTTGCAGATACTGATGTTACTATGAAGACAGATTTCGAATTTGCAATACTTTGCTGTGCCTCGTGGGATACTAGGTGATAATGCATTAACTCTCCTTTGAACAAATTTTCACTTAGTGCAAAAACAGAGAAAACTGGTATGGTTTACAGACTCAAATACTTCACTTATTGCATGTCTTTGTGGTTAAGCAGTTCACAAAATTTTATGAGCTGTCTTTTGGTAGCAAAGTCTGTAGGTGTAGTTATCCATTGACATAAGGATGCCTGAAACATCCTTAGTCAGAAAACAGTGCAATTTGCTATTTGTAGAGACCTGTAGGTCAGTGTTACAAGGTTAAATCAGGCTGTCTCAGTCCATAATTTTCTGCAGCAGTTGTGGGGTTCCAGAAAATGAAAGATTTCCATCGGGACACATTTCAAATGCAAATCTATTTGTTGTTAACCTTATAAAGCCACCCACAACTAGTGCTAAATAGGTGTCATTGCCTGCATTCAGTTATGAGCGTATGTGATACTGCTCACAAGGATTGCATTGGTGCATCATCCTTTTTTTAAAAAGGCAAATGTAAGACAGGTTGTTTTTCAGTGGTGAACAAAGTGGGAAGACATTTGTTGCAGAAATATATTCACTCTTGCATTGCCTGACAGTCATTCGATCAGTGATTACTAATTTTCACATGGGCTGTTTTGAAAACAATCACTTGTAAACATGAAAATCCTTCTATCTGATTCCATGTGGAAAACAGATGTTCTGAGAAGCAGCTGGGTTAGGTTAGTGTTACCTGAACAGGGAGACAAATACCTTGTCCAAATCAGTCCAGGTGTGGGAATGGTTGGTTGTAAATCTGCAACATTTTATTGCTGTGGAATGATTGACCAATTAGCCAATCTTCTTTGTAGCAGAACCTCTGTTCATAAAATAGACAGAAATGTTCTGAGCCTGCTGCCCCTCAAATGAGTAATTCCTTGAGAAGATCAGCTGCTTCTAGAAAGGCCTGTATTCTGGCAGGAGAAAAGGCCAGTGTTGGTTGTGGATCTTGGCTTAACTGTTGTGTACTTCTCTTACGTGTCTGTTAAATGCCCAGGTAGTCTCACTAGTCCTGGCACAGCCTCACTAGTTTTGTTTATCAAATCTTGTACAGCAAGATGCTTGTGGTTGCAGCATTTTTTTTTGTAGCAATCACACTTAAGATTTCTCAAGTTGTCTTTGAACCTCTCTTTCTTCAGTGCAAAGTGCCTGACTCTTGCTTGTCAGGATGAAGCAGAGTGATATAGTCTGATTTTTTGAAATGCTGGGTTTGTGTGGAGCAGAATCTGTTTGCTTAAAGCCTGAATTGTTTTGTTTCTTTTGGTTGTAGGAGTAGTTTTTGGCACACTCTACTAAAGTGGATTAAGGCGTAACAAAGAATGATATCAACAAATACTCTGCTGTATATTGAAGGTTATTCAGCTGGGTCTCAGACTGCCTTCATAGCTTATTTTGGTGAGTTCCCTGTTGTGAGGGATTGGAGAGAGGCTATGTGGTCTTTGTGTATGTGCTAACCAAACAATGTGCTAATGGAAGCACTGAGAACAGATACAGTGAGAGTTGCTTCTCTGATCTTTCAGATGTATTTTTAGTTTCCATCTCCTACACGACCAAGCTGCTAAGTAAGAGTCACACACATGGAAGCTTGAGCAAAAAGCTGTTACTTAATATAACAATTGTGCTTAGAAATGTTCTGTATTTGTTGATCCAGCTATTTGCCCTCTGCTCATGCAGCTCAGTTTTATTTGCAGTGTGTTGCTTTGTAGGTTGCCTTGACCCTTCTATGATTGAGCCTGGGAGCTGAGGGCAGGGAGAGTGCTTGTGTGACCCCTAACAGAGGCTGCTGAGGAGAATTACCTGAACTTAGATTGAATTTATTCATATGTTATGTGTAGGATCCATAGTTACTAAATAACTGGAATTTTAGTTACAATTTTAGCGTAACTTTGGCATGATTATCATGTGGTGTGAATGCTTTTGGCAGAGATGAAGCAGATGCACATTTGTATTTAAGCTTTTAAGTAGATTTACTGAAACTGCAGAATCAGCCTTATGATTTAATGTAATTTTTGAAAGATAATTCTAGAATGTGAATTTAGTATAAGTGAACCTGAAAAAGCCTTCTGCAACTGATATTCTTTACTGCAATAAAGTAATGTTGTTGCCATCTTTGTTGTGTTACTCAAGAAGTTTAAACTGACTTTGACAAGGAATTGTGATCTGCTCCCTGGAGGTTATCTAGTAGAAGTGGTAGACAGCTTTGTTCACAAATTTAATAGCAAAGATATTCAAAGTTCTATTGGTAGGAAAGTAAGAAAACCTAATGAACTTTAAACTACAATTGTTTTTCTTGTTCTCCACTTGTAGATCTGCGTTTTATCACCTTCTCAATGTTGGCAAGCATTTTCAAAAGAAAATAGTGTTACTGTATTGAATACTTTTTTATGATGTCTACATGATCCAGTTCTTCCCAGTTACATTTGAATGTATGATTTTACTGAAATACATCATTCAAGTATGGTGGATTTAACTTGCTTACCTGACTTAAATAATCTTTGCCTTTCACATGCAAAACCTATTTCTCTTTACTGCTTGACTACTCCATCTTCTAGCATGAGCTTTCCAAAGTGTGTTTAATTCCTTCCATTTAAAAGAAGAATTAATTGTTGTTTTCCTAATCATGTAGGCATATATTTTGTTCCTGTTGACGGCTGTTGCATGCTGATGTTGGTTCTTAGCAGTAGGAAAATGAGATTAATTAGGAGAGTCTCTTTTTAGACTTTGCTTTCAGCTGTTAAGTATGGTAGTTTGCAGATTAATGCAGTGATGTTCTGCCTTTAAAATGCTGTTTTCTCCTAAAAGTAAATTCCATTTCTTCATCATAAACCTATTGCTTTTATGGATTTTTTTTTTTGTTCTCTGGAAGGAAGTTGATTGGTAGTTTCTGTCTGGCTCTTTTAATTGTTGGAAGAAATCTGATGCCTGGCTCTTGCCATTTTGGCAGTCTCACAGAAGGGCTAAATCACACTGCAGGTCCTGACTTGCCAGTCATATGAAAATATCTTTGTCCACAGAGAAATCCACAATCTCTGTAGTATTTCTGTACCTAGTACTGCTGGGCAGGTACAGTGATCCTATGTAAAGTTTCCTTTTACAGAAGGAAGCTTGCTAGGTTACCAGGTTCGCTTTTTTTCCCTTACTTTTTGAGTTTCTGGCTCTCCCAGACAACATGCTGACTAATTTCAAAATGTTTTACGATGCTGTGTCTGAAAGGGGAAGAAAGTGACTTGTTTTGTGTGTATATGTATACGTGGAAGTGACCTGGCAGCAGCTAGCTGTTTGATGTTTTAGCTTTTACAAGGTGTCTTTTTTTTCTTTTTCCTGAAAGACTTAAAAACCGCACTCTTATATGTGGGAGTTGGGGTTTGTTGTTGAGGTTTTTTCTTCTCCATGAAAGTGTTTAAATCATTACCTTTTTGTGCTCACTTTTTTCTTGGAAGTATATCAGAACAACTGACTGTGATTACTTCGGAAATGCCTCTGTCACCAGTGTTAGTGCAGCAAATGGGGGCTCTTGGTTCCAGCTGACCCGCAGCAGCTGTCAACTCCTCGTATCACAGCACTGATGAATGTTGTGTTGCTTGAATTCCTTGTGGGATCAGTGTTGCTATTGGTTGGCAAGAATTCTTGCCTGCTTGAAAAGTCAGACTTAAATTTTATTGGGTAGAGGAGCCTGTGAGAGACTGGGGAAGATGTTCAAAATACTGCTTACATGTATGACTTTGTATAGATTTTTACTGTTTTACAGGTCGGATTCTTCTCAAAGAAAGGTATTTGAAGTGAGTTTGTGCCTCCTCTGCCAGGTATAGTCATCCATCCACCGAGGAGCTTCTTCTCCTAGTGTATTTTTATGTGTTATTGCTGCTTAGACATCTCCCTTAAAATGATTAATTATATGTACCATAGTCACACAGTTGAGGAAAAGAAAAGAGGTTTATTTTCACCTTCAGTTGACAAAAACATAATTTTTAAGGTCTGCTTTCTAAAAGTATATGAGTGTCTGGCCAAGTGTTTATCAAGAATGCAGAGAAACCCTATTCTTTCCTGCTCTATAAATGTTAACATGGGTAGATGGTAGGCAGTTACTAGGTAGTAGATACACTGTCCTGAAAAATGGTTATATAGTAAAAGAAACGATTTAGAACTGTAGTTCTGAGATTTTTCACTTTTCTTTATCCATTTTTACAGGCATTTCAATTTGCAATAGCACAGTTGGAAGTAAAGGCTGCACGGTGTAGTAGATACTGGATGTCTAAGAGTGTGTTCTGGTGTTGCTGCTTTAAGACTATTGTGTATAATAAGAACCATTCCATCTCTCCATGGTTAAAGTAGAAAATTGGAAAATTTTCTAGACTTCACTGGGAAAAACCATCTGTACTTGAAGAATCTGGTTTGCTGTGCTTGTCTGTCTTGACAGACAAGAATTTCCTCTTTTCTGTAGCACTTAGATTCACTATCTCTGCCCCTTCTACTCTAGCTCTACCAGCTTCTCTTACTGATAGTTTGGGAGGACTGTGTTAGTGGGCATATCTACCTGTCAGATCTTGACCTTCAGGGGCAAAGGTCTCCAGCTGTTTGCTTTAATAAGTTTATTTCAGGTATTGAGTTTGTTTTTTTTTTCTTCCAGACTGGTATGAAGACAGATGCAAAGAAAATTATGACAGGGGTGTAGAAGCTTAAGCATTTCCATAATTTTGCCTTGTTTTTCTGCTCATTCTTGCTGATGTTTGAATCCCTTGACCATTTACAGTGCCATATATATGGTGCATGACACTGTGGTAACTAAAGACACAGAGAATTCAATGAAAACTGATGTTTAGTAAGTGATTGAGAGTCCAGATGATCACTTGGCATACGAAAGCACAGGGAGCTCAGCAAGTGATGGTTTAATTTGGTCACAAACCAGTTGTGCAGTCATGTATGTTCTTACGCCCCAGCATGTGCTGTCACATCCCCAGCATCCAGGCCAGATAAAGCTGCAGGATAATGGAGTGTAGGTAAGATCATAAGAGATCATAAGAGATCAAAGAGATCATAAGAGATCATAAGCATAAGAGAGGAAGAAACTTTGGGATGTAGTAAGACATTGGAATGTGTTGTGGGAGGAAACTCAGTTTTGCTGCTCCTAGGGAATTCAGAGTAATACAATGAAAATATATTTGGGAACATAAGAAACCCCACAGTTGTCTTCTGCTTCTGGGGAAAAAAAAATTCTAAAAAACCAAAACTGTAAGAAGGCAGTGAGTGATGTGCAAGATGTGTCTCTTATAAGCTACCGCTGTTCAATACAAACAATGAAGCAAGATCAAATTTGCGAAGTACTTTATCTATATGATGTGGAGAATGTAACTGAGATTTTTTTATTTTTTTTACATGTCTGCATTCAGGTAACATGGTTCAGAATTGCACTACCACAAATTTTCTTGGTAGTTACTGGTGTGAAAATGTAGAAATTCAAGTTTTACTATTGAAACATGATGAGAGACTTCAGGATATATAATAAAAAAAAATCAAAATTGAAGACTTAGTGAAATTTGTTCATGCGTCCTGAAGTCTTTGCTGTCAGGTGATGACAAATGATTTTTCAATGTATGGTAGTATAAACTGGGGACTAAACATAATTAAATAAGCACATGAGTCCCTTCTATATAGAGTATTGTTTTTGTTAGATCTTTAGTGCTTTCTCTTGCAGGTGGAACAGAAATTTAAATATTTAATTGGATTCCTGTAAGAATTAAAGACTTGGAATTTGTCCATACTGCTTGTCAGGCTTGAGCTATGCACAAACACAAGCTAGGCAAACCTTCCAATGCAGCATTCATTGTTGCCAATGGTATACCTTAGTATTTGCATTCGTGCCTTTATTTCTATGAAGTGTTGAATGCTGTTTGGGAAGGTAGACTTGAAATATCAGAGTAAAGCTCTCTAGAAAAAGTCTTGAAGTGCTAATCATTTGAGCTTCTTTTTTTCCTTTATTCTCCTCTACACATTGAAATTTAGCTGACCAAATGATGCTTCTTTGTCTCAGCTCATTTCTTCAGTGAAATTGTACTGAAGAGGCAGGCAAGCTGATAGATGGATTAAATAAGAAATTGATGATTGCAGTTTGTAAGTTTACGTGATGCTCTTCTGAGAGGTTATTAAGTGCTGCCTGGGTATGTAAAGAAATATGGAAAAACACTAATTCTGGAAGGCAAGAATAAAAGAAGCATTCTTGTCGGAATTGATAATTGCAATACTTTTGCCTGTCTGTCAAGTAATCCTGAATATGCTCACATTTCTAGAATAAGGAAATTGTTACCATACCAGAAATGTTGAGGTACTGCACACATACAGGATGAACAGCAGTGAATTGAAAAGAGATATAAACAGGGTATCTTGGGGCTGTTTAGGTGCTTCCCCTTTGTTTTCTGGGGATGAAGCACTCAAATGGAAAAACCAATGCAGCTGTACAAGTAAGTACCAGTTGCCATCTTGAAGTTTGCTGCTTTGGTCTGTGAGAGTCTGGGTAAGAGATCTCTAAGATCTTTCAGCAATTGGGTTGCAGGGGATAGATCTCTAATTCTTGGAGTTGATCACTAATAGGTTGTGAGTATAACTGGATATATTAAGCATAAGTTATACTCATTTTAAAAATGTCTTAAAAGATTTTAATGTTTTTAGGTTGTATCATAGCGTAGCTAGAGTGTATCTCAGCTGTGGTGGACCTCTTGGATGTTGGTTACTTGTCACTTGTATAATTAATTTGCCCTGCAGAGTCTGTGAATTACTGGTCACATAATTATGCCAGAGCAGTGATGAGATCTGTCATTTGCAAGCTTGGGTATGGTGAAATTTTTTCCTTGCATTAAATATGGATTTATTGCATTTATGCATCTGTTGTAAAAATATTCTTTGTACTGTGCGAACTGTACAGTGTGATAATTTAATTTCCTGATCTATGTAAGCAGATGATGTTATGATAATCCCATTTTATCTCCAGTGAAATAAGAGGCACCATGTGTATTATGGCAGTTTGGCTGTATCCGTTGGTGTTTGCGTTGCAAGCACGTGTTCTGCTTTCTGGATTCTGCCCAGCTGTTGGACATGCAGTGTGGACTTTCTCTTAGTTTCCTTGTTAGTTTGGGTACTTTGGCTTCTGTTTCTTTTTTCTTTCCCATTCTACTCTTTTGTCTTCTGAAGGAGTAAATTGGTCTAATTATTATTTTATATGACATGCTTGATTAACTTTACAGACTGCTGCCTTTGCTGACAGTTTAACTAGGAATCTAAGTGTCTGTGTGCTCACAGATCAGAGTGTAATTATGCTTTCTAAATTGATTTAGTTCAATTAAGCTTTCTTATAACTGTGTATTCATGTCCTTACAAGTGAGGAGAAGAGGGGACTATCACAAGAATATTTAATACACATTCAATTAGCTGGCTGCCTAGTATGCTTCTCAAAATTTTGAAGAAGGTATGAAATTAAAGTGCGAAAGTCTTACAGGCATCTCTAAGATAAAAGCATCTTGACAGCTCTAGTTAAGAGAATAGTGTATCAGTCTTTAGCTTTAATTTCATTTTGCACTGGAATAACAAAGACTATAAAACAATATGAATGCAATTAAAGACTACAAAATGTAGCACTAGAATATCTGGAAATGGTAATGCTCTGTCAGCTCAGCAGAATAATACTTACCTTGTCACACTTTGTAGTTTTATGCATTGCAGTGAAATCTTAAGGGCTGCTAAGTTAAGGCAGAGAGCTTCATTGGTATTTTAGGATGGGGAAGAATGTAATCATCACACAAACAACTGGAATACTAAAACCATAAACTTCCTAATAGTATTTTACATAGACAATTGCATAGCAATTTTTAACAGAAATTTTGAGAAAAGTGGAATTGCCTGTCTCTGTTGTTAAAGTGTGCATTTCTCTGTCTGTGCAGTTAATTATGGTAAGCACAATTGATGATATTTTAAACATCTAAATGTTGTTCTGTAAGTCTTTGTCGTTTTGTCCATGTGTTGATGTTTCCCCAACCCCCAGTCTTTCACAGTCTTCGCCCAGTAAAATGCTCCCTTTGATTCTAAGTGAGTGACTTGACTTCAGTCTTTATGTACTTCTCTTCTGGCAGTTTCTTTGGTTTGATCCATCTGTCACACTTCATGTAGGCAGCATTCTTATCTGGTGTTCATACAAAAGAAAATCTTTAAAGAGTGAATCTGTGTTAAATAAAGTAGACTTCTAACAGCCAGAGGGTCAGATTGAGTGGCATGTGATGCTGTTTTATGCATTCTGGAGCTACAAAGTAACTGGAGAATGCAGAGCTCATTCAGACAGATTTACAGCTGCTTTGCCTTACTCAGGGCAACAAGACCTGCAGTTTTAGTTCTCGATACTTTGTAAGTCTTGAATTTTCCTTATTTCCCTCCCCCCACTTCAAATACATATCTATTTCCCCTTTCTGTGTCCATCTTGTTGACGAATTTCAGATACAGAGCTCTGAGGATGTTTAGGACTGAGATTAATTTTTAGCAAAAGGATACTAAAAGTGCATTTCCCTCCATTGTACCTGCAACTTCTCATTTTTCAGTCTGACTGAAGCCACAACTGCCTGAACAAAGATGGTCACTACTTGTCTTCTGTTCTTGCTACCGGGAATTAAGCCAATTACCCCCAGGGGAGAAAGTGGCTTCCTATCAGTAGGGATATTGATGATGTCTTTGAGAAAGGATGAAAGCGAAGGAAGTTACTTTTTGCTGAGAGGCAGCCTATGGTATCCATCCTTCTGAGAGTGTAAGTAAATGGCAGCTGTTGTGGAAAAAAAGCAGTTGTTTTAAAAGGTTCTCTGGAGAGCATTACTCTTCGTTCTCTCAAGAGCCGTGGGAGAAAATTACTTCTAAATCTAAAATTTTCTCTATTTCACTTAATAAACTGTAAGATACTAATCTTAAATATACATACATGGAGATAATTTGGGGAGAAATTCTGGTAGCACATATTTAAAGAACTTCTTACATCGTTTGAACTCGTGAACTTCTGCAATTTCTTTTTTAAAAATACTTTCGGTACAGAATGAATAAGCGCTGTAATTCTGTAGGGGATAGCCATAGTAGAAGCTTTAAATCTTAGATTTAATTACTGAACTCCTTTCCAACTACTTGAAGCCAGGATAGTGTGACCTACTAATGGTGACCTACTTGAATTTTCCTTGACTTAGTCATTCACTACACAGCTTTTGTGGAAGCAACATATAGGCAGCTTTTTTTCCCTTCTTTTCTCTACCTACTTGAGGTACAAGGTTACATTGTGACTTAGGTGTGCTACTGAGGGTTGTTGCTGACTACTTAAATAGTTTGCTTCTCAGTGGATTCTCTGGAAGCAGCATGAGTGCATTGCATTAGAGTAAAGCAGAGCAGGCTGACAAGTCTCTGTGTGAACTGCTGTGCAGAGCAGATGTGCTTGAGCTAGATTTAAGCTGTCATTATCACGGTAACACAGAGTTCAACATAAATGCTTTGGCAGTTGGCCTGATCTCATAAAACTGGTCTTTACAGATCCTCTAGCTCTCCTCTAACATCCCTCTTCCTCCTTTGTTGGGTAGTGTCCAAGCTGTACACTAAATCAGTAAAGGTAGTGTAGGTACACTCTGCATGTGCAGTTTATGTTTATCAGGCATTACAGGCACTTAATTTACTGCTTCGTGGGGTAATACTGGGTCATCAGAAAGTCCCTGGAAACTAGTACCCTCTCTGAGGAAGAGGTAGATATTTATGTCTTGGAAACCCAGAGAAATTAACCTTCTTCAGTATGTTTTCCAGAAGTAAATTCTGCTGACAGTTACTAATACAGTTCAGTTTCAGAAGTGAGAGTTAAACATGCCTTGTCCTCCCTTCTGTAGAAGTGTAAATAATAGGAATGCCAGACCAATATTCTTCTGTGTGTGTGGAGATGGGAACTAATATAAGTACTTTGGATTCATATATGTATATATTCTGTGCTCCCATCTGGCCAGGCTGCTTCTTGAGTACAATATTTTTAAAAATAAAATCTATACTCAAGCATATCAATGCAGTTGCGAATGCTTACATATAAAAGCACCCAAATTCTGCAAGCTGTCACTGATCTGTGATCCTTACAAAGATTTGCCATTGGTATGTGTATTGCTGCATCTTCCCTTATGGGCAATAATGCTGCTTCTAAATATAATTTAAAGAAATCTCTTTATAATGGTGACTTGTACAGACCTGCTGAAAGAAACACAGAGCATGACAGAAACTTACTGGTCCCTGAAGTATCTCATGCAGATGTCTGTTCATTTCCTTGGCTTCTCTTGAATGTAGAATTGATTGAATGGTTGAAAGTTAGGAGACAGCTGGATACTGACAGGCCTTTCTGGGGCTGCCTCCATTTTTGGAAATGTGACAAAACTCTGTACCCCTAAGTGTCCCACAAAAATGGGATCAACCCAGACACTAGCAGCTAGACCAGGCAGGAAACTATCAGGAAAAAAGGTTGCTCAAAGGAGTTGAATGCATTCTTCAAAGAATAAGTGGAACTAATACAGAGAAATATCTCCTTGAAATATTCCCATGTCCTATTGCTGTTCAGCTTTAATACGGCAATAAAAAAACAACAAACCCAAATCAATAATAGAGAGTCTTTTATTTGAGAGATGTATTTAAATTCAGTTTTAATAATTTCATTTTTGTGTCTTGAATAATACCAAGTTTTATCATACCATTAACACTTTTTGGTAGGTGTCTGTAGAGGCAGCCTATACTTCCATTGTTTTGCTGTTTCTGCTGTTAAACAGCCCTTTCCAGTGAGCCTGGTCTTCGTGTGGGGATGCTGTTCCCTTTTCCCATGCCCTACTGTATGTGTCTGCTGTACAGCCCTCTCCTTTCACACCAGACCACATCTTCTCCAACCCATGGATAGTCCTGATTCCTGGCATGGTGCTTTTGTTCGAATTTATCAAGGGAGCAGTCCCTCTGTAAGGAGTGTGGTGCCCCTTGGGCACTGACTTTGGACCGTTTGGTAGGTCTGTCCCAGCTGTGGTAACGACAGCTGGGGCTCAGGAGCTAACCCTTCTCTTCTGTGTGCAGAAGGTTTTACTTGTAAACCAATGCTATATTATTCATTGTCTTGGGTTGCAATACAGGATGTGGCCAGAAATGTGTATTCTATCATCATCTGTTGAAGCTGGGTGGGGTAGTTACCCTTATCTCCATGGCACATATTATCTGCTAATGGGCCATCTTTAAGACTAGGTGGGGCAATCATCTTTATCTTTTCC
>JANRGV010000111.1:30423964-30434363 GCA_024734035.1 Alethe castanea | reverse complement strand
GATTAAAGCACTGAACAGCAGCAAGGTCTGGAACTCCTGCATCCTTAGCAGGACTGAGAACACAGGGCTAAAGGAGCCTGAGAACTTCTTAATTTCAAAATTATAATAATTTGGAGGGAGGGAGTTTACATTCTCCATTTCAAAGAGAACCTCCTGCCTTTATTGGCAGCCACCTGTCCTTCAAACCAGGACATCCATATATAAAAATAATGTTTTGTGCATAAAAATAGAACAAGGTCAGCTTTTCAGCAGTGTTGGAATTGATCACTTATTTATTCTGTGGACTCTTCCTAAAGGACTGGTTTTATGACATGTAATAAGCTGTTGAAATTAAAAAGCATGTTGTTTTCAGCAGGAGCCAACAATTCCCTAATCTGTTAGGATATTTGGATTATATTTCTGAGGTTGCTTAGTAAAGATCTTGGGGCAGAACTTTATGATTTCAGACTGTTTCTTAACTTTGAGATCCGATTTTTAGAACTCGGCGGGGGGAGGGTGTTGTTGTTGAAGTTGCTGAGTTGAAACAAAGACACCAATTATGTCAATATTCAGTTTTCTGAAACTTTGTTTTTCTGTTGATTAGCATTTAAGTAAAGTCTGCTTTTTTTCCCTTCATAATGTTGGAAAAATGGGCTGACATTATGTAACTTGATTCTGATCTAAAAAGCAAAACTAGAATAAATCTTAACAGCCACTGCCAGGTAGACAAGAACTATGTGGAGATGGGAGCAAAGACTTTGCTGGTAATGTTTTGGAAGATTTCAGGCTGAGTTGCTTTGCTTATGTAAAACAGTGGTTTTTGTTTGGCACTTCCAATGGCACTGGGACTTTTGTGTAGCTTCATTGATTGGTTCCATGCAGTGGAAATCTGACCTTTAGCAGATGTTTGAGAAATTGCCAGCATTCAGAGTGATCAGAAGACTAGACAGTTTTTTCCTTATGTTGATGAGAACTTCCACTAGATTAGTAATGTGTGTGACAATGTTAAGCTTTTAAATTATTAGTAAACTTCTTGAAACAAGGCATATTTTCCTGCAGCGTAGAGCTGCATCAAGTAATTTATTTTCTTATATGCATCATTTTGCTAATTGGTTAGCTAATAGAAATATTTTGATGATGTAAGTACTGTGGGGTTTTTTCTTTTTGTAGTAAAGACATTTAGATTTTCAGTAAGATTTTATTTTATATTATTTTTACTTTTTATTATTTTACTAAGTAGATTATATTTTTCTTAAAAGGTCGATTTTAGCATGCTGTTATAGCATCAGTTTGGGATAAATGCTTTCAAAGAAGAAAGAATGAGCTTAAATGGGCTTGGGAGGCAGCAGTGAAACATATCCCATCTGGAGCATTTGGCTTGGAACAGGATGTTGCATGACTGCATGTGAAGTCTGCTCTCACGAATAGTATCCTAAGCAATGTAGGAGTGGTGGGAGTTTAGCATGAAACAAGGTCCATTTTCTCAAACTTCAGTAGTTAGAACTACAGGAAAGAGGTGGGACTTAATAAGAGATTTATGTGTTGAATAACTCAACAACACCAGCAGTTACCAGATTAAACCCTTTCCTGCAGGTGCTGGCTTTCCTCAGACCTTCACAATTGTTGTGCAGTGTGATGCATGTGGAAAAAAAAATTATTTAAAGGATTACAACTTTAAAATGAGAAAAATACTATTACTAAGTTGTCTATTTCTGGTTCTAAATTTACAAATCAAATAATTACAAGATAATTGTTCTTGTCTTGGCATTAGATATCCTGTTTACATATGTGCTTTTTAAAAAAATTTGACTGGGTGGAGTTTTAAAGTTTTTTATTATAATTTTGGCCGCAAAAGACTGTATTGAGAGCAAGGGGTAATCTTGACAACCAGTCCTGTTATCGTGTACTCTCGGGCAAAATGTATCCAGTGTATCCACATCCTGTGAAAATATGTTGTGTGGGGTTTTTTTTTGTTGTTGTTGTTTTCTTTTCTTTTTTTTTTTTTTTTGTTTGTTTGTGTTTTGTTTTGTTTTTTGCAACATGAATATTAGGAGGGAAGGGATGTGATGGTAAGAGAAGCCACACACATTACAAAGCCTGGAAATCTTTGCCTTTTGCTCTCAGTGCTCAAGAACACTTAATTTTTCCACTGCTATGGAACTTGTCAGGTATGTCTCTTTATTTTATGATTCCCATGAATTTGTTCCAAAATTCCTTGGCACGTCATTTTGTTATCTAATAATCTATGTACCAAATCACATGAAGTTTTTTTTTGGGATATAACTGATATTCTGATTTCTTTTTATAAGTAAAACTAAAAAAGCTGTCCTTGCTTGTATGTAGCACAATTAATGTTGCTTCTGCCTTCATTTCATGATCTAAACATGAGGTAGTGGGAGATGGTAGAACTGAACTGATTCCCCGAGTGGGTGAAATATTTGTTTTTCTGGTTCATCAGTGGTGATCTCCTTCTCACCCTGAGAGGGAGACTTAAGAAAATAGTTTTAGCTGTGGCATTCCCCCCCCCCCCTTTTTTTTTAAAAATTATTTATTTATTTATTTATTAAAAATGCAATGGCTGGGGACTAAATACTCTTGATCTTACTGGTTTTGTGGCAAGTGAAATGCATGGGAAAAAAACCTCTGCTTTTCTTTCCCTGCACCTTGTCCCTCTCCATGCAGTTAATATTCATACATGCACTGAATAAAAATATTGGTATATGTACTTGTCTGAAATGGTAGCAACTGTTGTCTACTCAAGGTATATCAAAGTTGCAAGGTTGCGGGTCTTGGCTGTGCTTAAAGCTCTTCGTAATTATGGTATGTGAGTTATTTGTATTACAGTGAATAAATGAACCAAAAAGCTGTAAGGAATCCAATAATGAATATTACTTTCAAAAGTATTTATTGCATATTCCTTTAATTTATTCCAGTATTCGTGTTTGTTTATGGTAGGAGACAGACCTCTGTCTTGCATTGTTGTCTTGAATGCCGAATGGAGTTTTTCACATGAATAATTCTTCCTTTCTTATACACAGTACGTTGATTGCAGCAGAAGGTATATTTTTGCACAATTCACAAGGAAATGAGACTGACTTAGAAATAATATACAGTTTTTAAACAATTTATAGAGAGAAGCAGAAGGTGTTTTTTAAAGCAAGGTGGAAACCTCAGTTGTTATTCCCTGATATGTTTTGAAAATAGATTACCTTCTTTATCACTATCAATGAAAACTGCAGTTATCTGATACTACAAAGAGTTCTACCGCTGATGACTATAGTCGAAAATATCATCTTACAGTGTGTTCATTTTCCTGAAGGGAACACTCATTTCTCTTAACTTGAACAGTAATTTTATTACTCATTCCCTGAGGCAATAGGAGCAAATGTGATGTGACTGTGCTCTATCCTCTCTTGCACTGATTTATCATAATACAGTAAAATTGTCAAATTCTTCAATGCAGGAAGGCTGGGGTTGCTTGAGTTACCTCTGGAGGTCATGAAGGCCCTACTTAATTTCCTGATGTCCTTACGAAAGTCTTGTCTGTATTCTGTGTAACTGTAACTGTAGGTACACAATCAATTGCAGTTTGTGGGATGGTTTTGTTTGTTTTCAAGATATGTTCTGATTCAGAGAGCCTGGAGAAGATAAAGTTGTGCTAACATTTGTTACAAAAAAGGACTTGGTTATATTCATACATTTTTACAAAGATTCTGAGTGTAAGTGATTATTGGAATTCAAGGAGTTCCTCAGAAAATAAACTTGCAAATACAGATGAGTGCCGAAAACTTGCGGGAAGTTGTCCTGCATTTTTTGTGTTTAGGAATGGTTCATTCAGGGAATACAAAAAACTATATCTTAATTGTAAATAAGCAAGATGATTGTGGGGAAATAAAGGGGAGAAAAGAGGAAGTAAAGAGTACCAGTCCTCGTTTTGTGGTACATTTATTGCATATATAATTTCTAGCACTAAAAACTGTCTTGGACATACAGGAAACCTTATTTGTTTCCAGAAACTTGAACAGATGGTGAGAAAACTATGTACAGTTCTGAATTAATGCTTTTTTTATTCTGTTCTCTGCAGCATTTTCAGTTGCAGGGAGGACTTTTTTTAAATCCCAGTCACAGACCTGATAGTTACAGTCTATAAAACCACTGTGCATAAACAAACTTTTTAAAAAAATTTATCGTCACAATCTTCTTTAAAATGCCATTTATTCAAAAATATTGTCCTTCTTGTTGTGACAAGGAATATCTGACTTTTTCACTAGAAGGTTACACAGAGATGGATAATGCAGTAATTAAGGTGATTAATTTGGTTCATTAGGCAGCTTTTGATGTATACTCATTGCCAATATTTTGTTCTAATGTCTTTACTTCTGGCCTTAAGCACGGAGGGTTTTATTATGTTACCTGTTGGATCTGTTCTTCTGTTGGTCTTATCAATGGATCTATTTTTCCTCCTTTGAAAAGATCTTTGAAAGCTAGGAGAGGTGAAAATGCATAATATTTCACTGCTTTCACTTTTTTGAGTTGAAGTACTTTGGAAATTTCTAGGCAATTTCTAATTAACAAAAGTTATGCTATAAGCTTTAAGACAATCATGCAATTAAGGTAAAAAGCAAACATTTCTCTGTAGTTTGGACAATTGCGATACTGAAATAAGTTTGTTAATGCTCAATATGTAAAAGGTTAAATGACCTCGTATTTTTGAGAAATTTTATTGAAGGACAAAAAGTGATGTTAGATGGCAGAGCAAAAGTCTCTCTTCTGAAAAACACTAGTAGACAAACACATTGAATTTTCATGTATGTATCACAAGTGATTTCTGTAACCTTAAGTGCTTTTCACCCTTGTTTTCCTGAAGCTTTTCCGCATCAGGAATTCTGTCTATTTGAAGCCATTCCTACTGTGTGTAGCCTTAGCAGCTGCAACAAGAAGGTGGGCAGTTGCTCAGAGGAGCTGGTTGTCTTTGTAGTTCTATGATCCAGCATGATTTATCTTGTAACACCTCAGCTGCACCTGAAAACCCACCCGATACTCAATCTGCAGTACATTCAGTATCATGTAAATCTCAGTTCCCAAGGAATTTGTGGTCAGAGGAGGCAACACTGGGCCAAAGTGATTGTACTCTTGGCCTAGAGGATGGGTATGAAGCACAGACATTGCGACTTGCTTGCTGTCATGGAGTAAGGGCAGAACAGAACCACCCGACTCTGTATCAGTGAATGAAGTGGTGGTTTGTTGTTTTTTGGGTTTTTTTTTGTTTGTTTTTTTTTAAAAAATAAAAAAGCCAAACGCAAGCAAATTACTATTAAAAGACTTTTGAAATACATTGACAAAAGATAAGTGCTTTATTAAGTGGAGACCAGACTGTCCACATTGCTAATGCCTTCATTCTGATGTAAACCATCTCCTTAAGATTGTGAAATGGAAAAGATGATTTCCTAAATTACTTCTCATGCTCCTGTATTTCTGTATAGTTCACCTATTATTTATAGAGGTGCAATTTTTTTGCTCAGACACTTAGATATCTGTGACTTAGGAGTAACCATTATGGCAAAGAGGAGATTGAGGATGTGATTAAGACTGCCCGAAACCCCAGGAAGCTGTGGTTGCATTTCCTCTCCTCCTCCCAAAATGTTGCTTAATTTTGGCAGGCTGTTTCCTGATGTCATGTTTGCTCACACGTGCCACCAGCCCCACTCTTAATCTCCTCTGGCCTTTTAGTAATAGTTGGAGATATCTCAGTTTGGAGTTGAATGAACTTTGATCCCAGTTTGTGGACATTTATGCACTGGTGAACTATGGACTGTAATGACCCAGTTCTTCTCTGTAAAGTCTAGCCTTGCGGTTTGGTATCAGATAGAAAAGCAAAGGAAGATCACAGAGGCCTTAAAAGTCTATATGTTAACCCTTTGAAGCTTCAACCTCTTGAGTACAGATCTTACTTTTGTCTAATACTGCGCTTAACCTATAGGAAAGAAGTAGACCTGGCTAAGTTTTGTTTATGAGTCTTTTATTAGCAGGTGTCTTCATGTTTTTAGTTACATCAGAAAAATTATATGGGAGTCTTTTTGAGTGAGTGATGACTCTCCAGTGTGAAGAACTATACAAGTGTCAAGGAAACAGAGATATAGTATTGAAAGGTGACTTGTAAAGGAGGTTGAAACTCAAAGGTTGGAGTTAACATGAAGTTGACTCTTAAACAACAAAACAGTAATTCAGCTTGTGAGATAGCACTGAATATAGTCACAACACTACAAGAGAAGACTTTAAGAATTCAGATTTCAAAAAGACTAGAACTTGAACAAAACAGCTTAAGTCAGATATCTCTGCAGCTTAGGAAGAACTTAGAAACTGTTTGTCTTTATTGTTCTGCTTAGATGTGGTTTTGTCAAGACTGGAAAAAACAGTTTGGAGTGTGGTTATAGATAGCATGTGAAGTGGAGGAAAGAGGACAGCAAATTACTTTACCTCTAATAAAAGATAAAGCTTTAAAGTAATTCGTATAGTACACTAATTTCCCTACTCAAATATTCTAGTCCTCTTATAATGAAAAAGAGGCCTAGAAAATATCTCCAAAGATTTTAGCAGATGATCAATGTAAGTAGATAAATATTTCACTGTTATTTTGTCTTGCTTCAGAAGATTATGATTATTGTTACTATTACTGCTATTTTCTCATCTGCTTGCTGAGATTTATTTGGTTGGCTTGTTGCCTAAGGTTAACAGTCTGTTACAAGAGCAAATACTGTGTTGTTGTTGGAATACAGAAAATTACAGTTTGTAATTTACAATAATTTATAAAAATTCCAATATACTGTCTCTTTTTGGTTGCTGAATTTTTCTCTCGGTTTCCTGGTTGCTCGTGGAATACTCTTCTGTAGTTCTCTTAATTCCTGTAAGGTGACCAAAGAAAGCAATGAATTGAGTGAATTTGTCTGCTGGAATGTTTGCTGTTGATATGAGCTAGCCTTGAGAAAATGTCTCCAGTACAAACAAAATCTACTGGCCAGCTTCTTCTGGTGATTTTTCCCTATGCTAAGGATTTGCTGATGTCTTTTTGATATCTCTGGCTTTATCTGACAAAATGGAAATTGTTTGTGAGCCACTCCTGGTTTGTTTCACTTACTTACTGTCTGGAGAAGGATATGGGCACGCAGAGCAGCTGAGAGGCACTTGGTCTTTCCTAGGCTGGTTTCCAAAGCATGAGTGTCAAAAGTTCATCTCAAAAACTTGCTTTTCTCTTCCAGTCTCTTTTCTGTTTCACTTAAAATAAAGATTTGCTGTTCCAAAGTGCAGTGTGTAATCAGTGTTTGCACTGCGAATTTGGGAGGACACCACTTTTTCTAGCAGCATATAAATCAGGTTGAACCTCTGTCTGGGTAGATACTGGTAAGAACTTTTAGGTCCTTAGGGTTAGTCCTTAGGAGTCAGTCCTTTGAACCTTGGAAAGATTGCTGTTTTGGCTCCTCACCTATTGAAGATGGCTGATTGGATTGTCTTGATAGAAATATGGAAAGTCCTGTGCTTTCAGCACTTTTCTTGATTCTCTTAAGCAGTGCTTCAGGTTTGGACTATTCAGCTGGGTTGATACATCAGAAAAACTCAAGTAACTGTAGCTCCCTGCTCAGGTCCTGATCATCTCCAAAGTGCCAGCTTTGTGCATTTAGACTGTGCTTGTTGACTCTCAGGAGGACTGAAGTGGAGCTGTTTCCTCATGAGTGGTTTTGTAGCCATAGCTTGCTAACTAAAGCAACAGCCTGGTTGTTTTGGTTAAGTTTCCTGCCTCAGGAAGGCAGATTTCTGTTTCTATCTCAGATTGGGGATGAGGAACAACAGCAATTGATGAATTCTGACTAGTAGGTGACCTATTCCTTTCAACATTCACTTTAATTTAGCTTCCTGTAATGCATTGTGATTGCTGATGGCCTGGTGGACAAGCTTTGTCTTCATCAATAAGCCATTACATTGTAAAAATTGTCTTAAATACATTAATAGTTAGTATTTGGTATAGTCTGATAGCTACTTTTTGTTGGTTTTAGTCACATCTTCAAATGACAGATACATATAGTTTAAAGTCAGCATAATATTTTATAATTGAAACATAGCAATAACGGTTCCTTATTAAATGACAGGTATTGGTCTTTTTAGCATGACATTACAAAAGTTAGTATAAGCACAGATTAATTGTTTTTAACAAGTCATCTAAATCACTCAAGTTTTAAGTTGGCTTTTAGTTTACCTTATTTAAAATCACATCTGATTTGAAAACAAATCTGTTTTTAAATTGCATGTGTAGGCTTTCTATAGTATGTGTGCTTCTTAACTACTGTTTTTAGACATGATCATGTAGAAATTTAGGTATAGTAAAAGCTTCCTATGTTGTGTAATAGTGAAAAGAATTTGAAAGATTTTTTCAAGCCTGAAGGGCCAGGAGGTTTTTGTGTGTTGTGCATATTTTACCTAGTTATGATTCAATAGGCTATAATTTCTTAAAATAGTAAGTCACTTCTATTTCTCACATGAGTAAGTAATTCAGTAAATGTCCGGAAATGTCTTTCAAATGGGGCTACTTGACTTTGGTTTCTTTGAAAGTCCCGTAGAGTCAGGATTTCGTTTCTGGTTTGCGTGTTACTTCACTTTGCTGTTAAGATCTGAATTTGGAAAAAGATTTGCAAAATAGGTATGCCAAATAATTTAAACATAATGATTTAAATAGCCTGTAACGTAAAACTTGGCAGTCCTGTAGGTTATCTTTTTATCAGAGGGAAGTCTTTTTCTGAGAAATTAGTTTAAAACTCACATACAAGAAGTATGGGATTTTTTTTCCTTTCATTTCAATGTAGATCATATTTTCCCCCTTCATCTTTCTGTTTAGAATATGCATTTTAGATTGTGGCAATGAAAGTCACATACTTGTGTTAGATGGTTTCCTTTATTTTCAAGGATGGTATTGGGGCATGCAAGTAGGATGCTTTTTTTATTGTCATCTTCTCTGCAATCTCTACTTCGTGTTCTACATGATGTGCTTGTTGCTTAGCAATCCAAGCTACAGACTGCAGCAGGCTGTTGCAGTAGTACTGGTATTTTTCTTCAGTTTTGCTACCATTTTTTTGCTGCATTTTTCTTTTGCAGAGGCTACTTTATTGTCAGTGTTGAAGCATGCATTTTTGGGAATGCAGAATTAAGATTTGAAAATTAATCATAAACTGTACATGTTGATTGTTTCTTACCCTGTAATGTACCTTGAGACTACTGTTTTCTGGAAATAAATAATTGTTTTTGTTTCAAGGCCTTTCTGTATTTGTAGGATATTTTTGTTTTAAAGCTTAATATAAGGAAGCTACCTGGAAAATCCATGTTTATTGGAGCATGTATTTGCTACATCTGGCCCTGTTCCCGTCTGCACATGGCATATATTTGACGTGTCTCCAGTGAGTGTGTATCTCTGGTTTATTCAGAAGCCTGTTGAGAGAGCAGAGTTGTCTTGTTCTGCCATCTCAGAAGTGTATTGAGCAATGTTGGCAGTAAAAGTGTGGCCGCAGCTCAAGTGTGTCTGTCACTGTGTGACTCAGGCAATGACACAGGCTTCTCTATAGTTTTATAAGTTTTGATCAGATGATCCTGAGGCTGCAGATTTTATTCTTCCCTCAGTAATGAAATAGTGTTTTTGGAAGGATTATCTCCTGGCATTTCTGAGGAAGGAGCTGTAGCTGGATGCTGTTATGTGTAGTCTTTCACCCCATAGGGAGGAAGTAAGTCTTGGTGCTTTCCTGCATAATGTTGTACCACAAAAAGAAAAGGTTTCCAAGAGGTTTCCAAGCAGTTGTGAATCCTGAAGTAATAGAGACTTAATACTCTGCAGATAATGAACCAGCCTCTCTTTTTGTACACTTCAACTTTCCAGCTTATGATTGAGGACTGCTGCTGGGATGCTATACTTATTCCATTTTTCTTTTAAATAAGCAGAGAATTTAAGTCTTCACAATTATCAGTATGATGTTTCGTGGTAGTAAGGTATATCAAACAGGATTTAATTTTTTGAGGAATTGTCCCTTTGATTTCCACAGCTCATCTGAAAGTAGCAGGGCTTTCTCTTCTCATTTAATAGAAAATGAAATCTTTAAATTTCTTACTTAAATTTCTTACTTCTTGGAAACTCCACAAATAATCAAAACAGATGTGCAGATTTGAATATTTTTTCAAACAATTTCATGTTTTGAGAGCTGAAATAGCATTAAATAATTCACACTACTAATTTATCCCATCTTCTAAGGAGCTTTCAGTGTTCATGTTTGTAAAACATCTGATTCTACAACTTTTTTTTTAGTGCTTGAGAGTTGGAGGCAGGGCTCTTGTATTTTACAGACAAGCTGTTATGTTCCTTTAATTGTGGAATACCAGTTTTGTCAAG
>JANRGV010000111.1:30402620-30412930 GCA_024734035.1 Alethe castanea | reverse complement strand
AGAGCAGCTGTGGCTGCCCCTGGATCCCTGGCAGTGGCCAAGGCCAGGCTGGACACTGGGGCTGGAGCAGCCTGGGATAGTGGGAGGTGTCCCTGCCATGGCAGGGGTGGGATGGACCTTAAGGTCCCTTCCAACCCCAGCTATTCTATGATTGTTATTTAATTTTCAAATCCAGTGCAGAATAGACCTTAAAACTCAAACCACATTATCATACATTTTAGATTTAGGGAAAAAACAAAGCTAAATACATGAATAAGACTTCTGCTGGTGTGTTTTAAAGTTTACTCAGGCATTCTTCAAAATGATGGTCAGCATGTTGATTCTGAGTAAATGGAGCTGAAAATCAGATATTTTCAATATTCCACATAAGTATACACATCTGCTGATCAGTGCTAATTGGTCCTATATTTTCTAATTTGTAATCTGTGTATGTTTTATGGAGATGTAAGTAGCAACACATTAACATATAAAATGTCTCTGGAAAGCTTCTGCTGAGCAAGTGACCAATAAATTGCTGTTAATGCAAATATTAATCAAATCGAATGCCAGTATAGAAAAAGTATCCAGTTTAGAGGGAGTATCACCTTTATGCTGTGTATTTTGCTGTTGAACTGTAGCTAAATAAGACTGATATTTTCTGAAATTCAATTACAAAAAAGTATACTTGGTTTAGCATATTTTATGCTACCTTGAAGAGCTTATCACTTCACCATTGGTATTAATGCACACCAGTCTGTCTACAGTCCTGAATTAAATGTCCATCCAATGACTGAAGGAATTAAAAAAAAAAGAGGAAAAATTTGCATAAGTTAGTATGAAGTTATTTAATCTGAGAAAGAAAAGGTCAACATATAATGCCAGAAAGCAATGAGTACTTCAAATAAGTGTAATGACCTGTATGTGGCCTAAACAAGTTATTGTCTGAGCATAAATGTTCGTTATTGTGAATAAATGAGAGACTGCAGTCAGGGCATAGAAATAGTAATAAAGACATACCATGCACTCTGTTGTCAAGAACAGAGAAAACATTTAAATTATAGTGCTCCTGTGCACTTTAATAGCACTTTTTTGTTTCCCACCATGAAACATTTTTCTTCTTCTTATAGGACTTGACTTTCCTCAAAAAATCCCAGCCACTGAAAGAAGTGAGGCTAAATCAGAGTTTTTTATGAACTTTCTGAGGTAGGATTATGCAGATACAGAAACGGAACCTTTCCTCAGAAAAAATGTTTAAGTTTGGCCAAGAAAAGAAAGCATTGGTGAGCAATGCCCAGAGAGGCCAATTGGAGCACTGTGATTTCTCAGATCATAAATACTAATAAAACCTAAAATAAGAGAAAGCATGACATCAAATAAGGCCAATAGAGTGAGATGACTTAAAACTTAGTCATTGATGAACCTTACACATATTCCTTTCTTTAACAATATCGAGGGATAAATACAGAAATGTGCTCAGCCCAAAACATCCTCCTCCCAGAGGTAACAAGCAGAAATACCTTTGAGCTTCCATGGGATGATTAGCAGGACACAGGCCAGAGAGGAGAAGCAAGGATGCTGAGGAAGCCTGGGGGACCAGGGTGGGATGCCATGGACCATGGGAGGAGGGAAGGCAGGAGGGATCTTGTGAAAAACACGGTTTACTGTCTTGGGAGAATTAAAAGTTTTAATAAAAAGACAATAGGAGACAAACATAAATCAAAGGGTTAAAATGGCTGGGTGCTTGGCATGCTGCCAAGAGCACACCGCTGCTTTGGGAACACCCCTTTATATATGTTTTACAATTCATTCATTTGTTACATATTCATAGACCTTCATGCACAGTTAACTGTTTCTGGAAACTGTTTAGCATGGCCACTCCTTGGGTCTGCCTTTTTAGAGCATGCGTGTTTCTTGGCTTGTGGTTTTATTTTCCCTTTATCGTTTTTAATGTGGGTGGTGGTTCAGGCCTTTTGCAGCCAGTTGAGAGTTGATAATTGTTGTGTCAGCTGCAGGGTCCCCATCACATGTTCACGGGCTGTTATCTTGACTAGGCAGGTAGTTTAAGCATACTATCTCTAAAAACCTTATGTCTAACTTTTACTATTAACAAAGACTATATCCATATAGAAATGCTATTTGAACATTATACATATAGCATTTATCCCAATACTTGCAAAGAGCCAACAAAATGTCATGCATTTATAACAATTGGCCTTTTCCTTTTGGAAGAAACTGGTCTTGTGCAGGGTAGATGTCAAAAGAGGAAACAGTTTGACTCAGTACACTGTGATGAAAAACAGGACTGGGGTATAGTACATTTAGCTGGCAGGGCAGAGATAGGTGCTTGGGGTGATGATGAGTCAGGGTGTTTCATGTGTTCCACTGAGTATACCTTGTTTGTGAAGTATGCGTTGCCTTTTTTAATACCTGTAAACCAACCAATGCTGCTTGTGAATTCAGTATGAATCCACTTATAATAAATCAGAAGAAACCCCATAGTATTTTGTTGCTCTGAATATGAAGACAATGCTTCATTAGCTTTACAGTATTCACCTTGTCAAACCAACAGCTTTGCCCTTTGATCTCAACTAATACAAAGGTCTCCAGTAACTATCACTCCCAGTTTTAGGACTGGTATACAGCAAGAACTAGTTCTTCTGCAATTCTGTGTTTCTGAGGAATATATAGATAAAAGCTAAAATACATTTTCATGAAGAGATCCTGAATGTGCATATCTCCTGAGGCAGGGAGGCTGCAAGAACAACTCAATCTCCCCCCTGCCCCAGTAAAATAAAGAGCATGCCTGGTTGCCTGTCTCTCTTTTTTGGAACAAGTGAAATCATTGCTAAACCAGAGCCTTGAAAAACCAGTCTTTCCTGGGACTCTGAGCAGGGCTCTGCAAGAATATAGAGCTTTAGCCAGACTTATAGCAAAAACAGGGAGAAAGACTGAATCTTCACTGGCAATGATGAACTCTTTTCCATTGTGAGAATCTGATTTACAATGGCCAGTGCCAGTGGCACATGTGGGACTGTGGGCCTTCAGTCTGACTGTCATGCTAATGAGGAGGAGGTCATCTTAGAGAAGAATGGAATGAGATTTGTTTTGAGTGACAGTGGATGTGTTTGTGCTGCTTAGATGTTAATGAGCCCAATATGTTAATGTGCTGACTGCATGTTCAGGCACTTAGTGATAAAATATATAAGAAGTGTTCCTGGATACATGGAAGAGAAAATTTGTCCTCTGACCTTATGTAGCCTTTTCCCTCCTCCCTCTCTGCCCCTCTGTTCCAGCTGTCAATTGTAGAATCCCTTTGCTTGACTGCATTCTTCTTCAGATGGCTTGGTTGTGTTGGATTATGAAGCAAATACTTTTAAAGTGCCAGTTTAATGTCATTTCTGTCATGATGAAAGAAGAAAGTTTACAGTTTCTACAGGGCTTCTACAGGGCTTCCAGAGGTTCTTGAGACAAATCAAATTCTTTATATTTGGCACGATAATGGAAAGTACAATAGGCTTCTTGTTCATTTCTGGTTATACTGTGGCACACTACCAGTTCTTCACTCTTTCAAGGATTTATTTTCTTCTTTGTCTTCATGATCTAATTTTAGCATTTCTAAGTTTCTTATTGCAGTGGGTGATGGTGAGGTGCCACAACCTTCTGAAAGCATCTCCAGTAAGGAAAGACTCACTTTGGTGGCACAGGCTCACTCACAAGCGGGGAAAAAATCACACTCACTGGGTAGCTCATGCAACAAACGGAGAAGAGGCAGGAAGGGTCCTTGTATAGGGTTCCACAGGCCAGGTTTATTCCAGCACAGGCAAAGGGTCTAGGGAAAAAGACCAGGAGCATGGAAGGGACTGGGTTGCAATATGGGGAGAAAGGGGTGGAGCATGGGATCAGGGTGCAATGGGAATAGGAGAAAATGGTGCATAGGCAGGGTAAGGGACCGGGGAAACCAGTGGGGTGATAGGGGCAGATACTGCAGCAAACTGAGGCCAATGGGGATCAGGGAAAGGGAGAACAGTCTAGGGAAAGGCCATATAGGGGAGACAAGGGCAGTCTGGGCCAATGGAGAGAACAGAACTGGGGTACATTAACGTAAACCTGCAAAGGACTGTGGGGAGAAGCCTTTCATCACCATGCCCTAAGTGTATCTTTGACAACTTCAGTGTCCCTCCTTCCGAGGCATAACAACTATTGTGTCTGTGGCAGGCCTCAAGGCCTCCACAGTTTCTCTTTTATATGTTGAGCTCACAGCTCAGTTGGATCCCTTTCAAAATCAGGAGCTTCTATAGGTATTGCTGATGTTCCTCTGCATATTCAGTTACTTCATTGCAGTTTGCTCTCTCTCTATGCAATGAAAAATAGAGACATATGCTGCCAGATACTATAATTAAGTCCTCAGCAGACACTCAAAATACTCCAGCAGTAAAAAGAAATTAATTCACAAAGGATTACTGTGTATATGTAAAGTAAGGCAGAGAGAAGACTCAGTCTTCTGCGTCCTAAAAGTAACTTAAAACTTTGAAGATATTTCAAATTTGAGGGGAGGAAGTAGTCGTTTCCAGGGAGAACAATAAAAAACAAATAGTATTTTTTTCAGGTACTCCATTCTCTGTGTCAAAATTCTAGTGCTTGAGATGAGGTATATGCAATTGAGAAGAAAATGCTTGGAAGCTGTCAGTTTATGGATAACTTTAGAGCTTGGGGAAGAGAAAATTTAATTTAACTGACTCAGCAGAGCATAAATGACCCGATTTTTGCTGTGTTGTGAAAGACAGTAACATGCAGAAACAGCACTTGGAGATGGTTTAAAGATACTCTGTTGGAGATTACATTACTGTAATATTCCCACAGAACATAAATATCTCAAGTAGTACCACATCCCGCCTGTGTACTTTGGTATCTGCTTCTTATAAACTATTGCTTACTGGGAGTCAGTGCTCTCCATGCAGCCTTCTAGGGAGAGGCCATTACCTTCTCAGGACATGTCCCAAATGAAGAGCAATAAACTGGAATCTACCTCCCCAGATGCTTTGTTATTAAATATGGGTGTTGCCCTGTGGCTTTCCACTCTGGAAATGAGTGATGGGATGGAAAGCCTCACTGCAGTGTTGTTTTCTAGGTGGCCCTGGTACTTTTTGTGCACTTTACACTACTGCATCGGTTGTTCCAAAGCTTTTTCTCTTGAGATGTTGGCTAATGGCAGGCTTCCTTTTTACTTTATTTTTAAACTTGTAAAGTTTTTAATGAAAGGATTTAGTTTTGTAAAATCATCCTTACATATTTTAAAAAATGGTTTTTTTGTAGTTAGGTGCTGTGCTAAGGATAGCTCTTAACGTTAATTTCATTTGTAGAAGTTACAGAATTCCAAACAAAATTGAGTATTTTGTAGACTTCAACAGTAACCACAACTCATGTTGATCATATTGGCCTGGGAGTTGCCATTTTGGCAGCTCATACAGAGAAATCTGCTTTAGTATGTCACAGCATCCTGGATGTCTGTGTACCTCAGGTTCTTTCCTGCTTGTAAAGCACTTCTTGTTCTTCAAAGGTTGTGCTACTTAAAAAACCTTAGATACTGTTTAGCATCCTCCACTTATAGCTGAGCGATGCTCCCAGTTGAAGTGCCTCTGTCTCTTCTACCTGTTCCCAAGTCAGATAGCAGTGAAACGTTGATGATAATTTACATGTCTTTCTGTAAAAGACAGACATAAAGCATCTTGAGGTTCCATATTCAAGCTCAATACTTGAAGCTGAGCAGTTGAAGCCACAGCTGCAGGGAGCTCATGCAGGGTGACTGCTTGCATATTGATAACTATTGCTGAAACCTAGACTGGTTTGGCATATGGTTATACTCCTGTTCATAACCCAGTCAGCTGGACTGGAATTAGTGTATCTGAACTGTATTCACAATTTGGCTTCAGTGTTGACCTACTGCACAGCTTCTTTGTGTAGAAGAGTCACGAGGTTTGCTGGATTCTCTGGAATTCACTGGAAAGTCTTAAGTATTTGATTTTTTTCCCAACAGCATTTATGAGAACAAAATTTTCACTTGTGCTGAAGAAAACCACTTGCTTTGTAGCTCTCTAGATCATCTGCACTTTTTTCAGTGAAAAAAAGAAAGAAAGATAGCTCTACTTTGGAGATACCACAGTGAGCAGGATATAGGCTGGGGGATGCAGGTGGTTATTTCAGCACAGTATTGTGGAAATTCAGTTTCCAGAGCTTGAGCTTTGGAAGGTGACTGTGTATCTCCATCAGACTCACCACTCTCAGTCTTACTTGTTGCTGTTGATATAAATTATGACATAATATAAGTCTATACATTATATATATGTGTGTGAGTGTATTTATAGATCATGTGTATAGAGATATGCACACAAACAGAATTTTTTTCTCTATATGTTAAAAACATTTTTAAAAGCCTATTTTCTGAACTATACCTGTTGAGAGTCTGTAATAGTGAGGGAGAGATGTCAGCATGGTACTTGTCCTCCATCCCAATGGTGGGTGTCCAGATTAAGGAAAGCTCTGCCAGGAGACCTCCCAGATATTGCTCAGTGTTTCTCTTGTGATGGCAGGAGGAACAGCTGAGCTTTACACCTGTCAAATCCATTTAGCAGCTAATTTTGAAAGCCACCCACTCTTCAGATCTCCACTGCTGTTTCTGTGCATTAATAACGTGTCAGCTGTGCAATAGTGAAACACTGCTCTCATTATGCTTACTTGAGTAAGATAAGTTATGGAAAGCATAATTAGAATTTTATGAGCTTCATGTTCTTCTTTCCCAGAATTCCAGCAGTTTCTTGTGCTTAACAGTAAATACCATGATGTGTTGTATGAAGTCTCAATATCTAACTTACATATATAGAAGTGTGGAAAACCCACTCAAAATGTGAAGGACTTCTGCAAAAGGTACTTCAGTAGGTTACATGACTGTGTGGATACATAAGGCCTGGTGCATTCCTGTTCCTCCCATTCTCATACAGCTGAGACATTGGAGTTTCAGGTAAAATTCATGTCAAAATAAAGTAAAAGTGTTGCAGTCAGGACCAGACACTGTTTTCCTAGTTTAGGGCAAAAGTTCTGTATTTTTCAAATGAAGAAGGCCTTTTTGGCATTCCCAAGAAAGCATATCCTTCAGCTCCCCCTGTATTTTGGTAATTGACAAGCAATCAAGGCAACTGTTGCCACTAAGGTCTTTTAGTAATGCTGAAAGGGCCATGCTGCTACCTCCCGTTTGTGGCTTAAACCCACCTCAGTCTCAGTTAGATCCAGAATCTTGGTCCCTTCCATTACACAAATTATTCTTTTAGTTTGTATTAAGCACCTGTGAACTAAGCAGACATATATGTTAGAATGAAGTGTTACTGTTTATTTCTATTATGCATTGTCTGTACTTGAATTGTTTGATCACTTCTGATCTATTATATTTTATTTTTCTTCATTTTGTCATTCTCAGGGCTCTGCATTTGAAAAACATCTTGAAATGAGGTATGGGTAATAACCTGCCATAAACAAAAATTTATTTTGCTGGCAGATGTTGCAGGTCTTCAGTTACACTAAAACAGGCTAAATCAAGTATTTGGATAAAAATCATAGGTGCTAAAGCATTATAAATGGGCTGTTAGTGATGTATTTATCATGAGCAATTTTTTTCACACATGGCAGTTTCTTGAGGACAGGAAAAGTCAAATTTCCACAGCAACCTCATACACTGCTGAAGTTGTTCTAGCAAAAATTTGACATTTTACATCTTGTATGTTTGCTTTTTAAATGTATCTTAACTGAAAAAACTGAACATAGAAAAGTTCAGAAACAGACTGTCAGCTTGAAATATTTAATTTGCATGAGGAGAATAGCTGAGTGGAATCTGTATTTTGTATTTTTAGCATCTTAAACTTTATGCTAACTTAGTTTTGTAGCAAAGTGACTATCGTGTGCATTTTTTTGAATAACGAACCCTGAAGTAGTAAACCCCCTATGTCCTCTATTCCCGACTTCAGTGTCACAAGAGCAGTCTCCTGAAGTACTTGCCAGTTCTATCCATGTGCATTTTTGTATGGGAGCACATTACTTTCTGAACTTCATGTTGCACCATTTATGTTGACATGGATATGATCACTGTTTCTGAAGCCATTCTTGGATTTCGTGGCTCTGCATTTGCTCCAACTGGGCAGGAGGAATGGAAGTGTTGGTTGGCTGCAGGTCATACCATGCATGATGACGACTATAATGTAGTTACTGTCAAATCACAGATTACTTGGAATTGTGAGGGAGTATTAATAGGGAGAAAAGGATAGAGGAGAAGGCTGGTGAAGGCACAGGTTGGTTTATTCTGCTGAGCAATTTTCCTGTCCTCACTTAATACAGGTTTTTTTAATATGCGATGGGTTCAAAATCCATTTGCTGTGCACATGCAGAGGCCAGGGCTGGGAGCATATTGTTTTACCACTTCCTTTCTCATACCTTTGGTTTAACATCCTTCCAGCTGCTGGCTAAATCAGGAAGTTGAGTCAAGGGCTAGAAATGGCAAAGCTAAGTCCAATGACTTCTTGAAAGAAAAAGCAAAAACTTAAACTGAAGATGTTTGTGTTTCTCTTTGCAAAGTCTGTTCTGTTAAGGTTATGTCTGTTCTGAACAAATGGACAATACTGAAACAACAGTGAAACAAAACTGAAACCATTTAATTTTTAAAAAATCATCAGGTATCAACAAACCACTTTGTTCTCTGTGGATTTAGAGCACTCCTGGTTTTCTGGCATCTGCTGCGTGATATAGTCATGTAAATGTGTTATGTGAGGTTGTTGATCAGAGACAGACAAATGACATGAACTCCAAAGACTGTGAGACAAAACAAACAGTTTTATTGTTTGGAACTTTCTTGTATAGGGGATTTGAATTTCCTGGGTTTAGACAGCTGTTTGTTTGGATCTTGGACTGCCTAGCTCTCTGACCAGTGAGAGGTCTGCACCTTAGGACAGAACGTGATTGAGTGAGGTCCCTGTTTGGGTTTGAATATATCCTATCATTGTTCACCCAGGGACCTGTTTATCGAGCCAAGCTACCTGAACTGGGTTTCTTATTTATAGCCAAATTATTTGCCCAGCTACAGACCAGCTGTGCAGTGACAGCACACACATAGGGGAAGGACATACAGCAAAACTTTGGTTTTGGGACTGGTTTTTTTTCCCCCTAACTCAATGTGCACTTTCTTGCAATAAAGCCGGATGTTACTTCAACAATAATTATTATTAAGACTTTGAGGTATTGTATCTTATTTAATGTACATTACATGTTTAAAGCATTTTTACATACAGTATCTTTAATACCAGAAGGTGAATGAGTGTTAAGAACTATAAATTTAGGGCTATATAAAGTCTTGGAGAACCAAAACAATTTCAGAAGAGTATTCGTTAGGCTGATTTTGTGAGCAATCAAAATAGACTCCTACTGATTAGGGAATTGATCTTTGTTTAAAAGTGATATCCTTTTGCAGTAATTAATACTTTACTAGAGAAATATGGCAGACCTCACCTAACCTTGAGCAAATCTGACTTCTTATTTACAGATAGGTGAATTATTAATGCAGTTAATGATATAGTGTTTAGTTTTTGTCTACCAACTCTCAGAAGGTCCACCAGTCATTGCTAAAAAAAAAAAAAAGCATTGTATTCAACTTTTTGTCTTTTATTAGCTGCTATTGCGTTCCATTTTGACTGCTTTATGGAAGTCTTGGTCTATTAGTTAACCAATTTTTTAATAGATCTGTGTAATAAAAAAATTAATTATTCTTACATGTAACGCATCATTCTGAAAAAAATCCTGAGTATTTTAATTTGAAATTTCTCATTAATTTCTAGTCTAGGACATTGGGTAAGTACCTAATTTCTTTTAATAAATGATGCAAAATTGTATTTCCATTCTTGGTTCTAGTTTCAGATGGCTTTGAAAAATTCTTGCGTATTTTATTTGAAGGGCTTTACTGAGATTTTAAATGCATATATTGAATTGCTGCAAACTGTATCAGTACCATCACAATAGGAATAAACTACTGATTAGTAGGGCTGATTGTGAGTGAATGTTATTGAAATCACTGGAACATTTAGCTGATAGTACTTCTTATCATTGGCTGATATATTTAGTTATTTTGAAAGTATAAAAATAGAACTTTTTATTAATATAAATACAGCCAAAATCTTTTTATGTGTTCTTGTGATACTTTTGAAAGCAAAACCAGTGCAAGATTCCAAGTCAGAAATACAATTTAATAGGAAAAAAGAGAAAAATAAAATACATGCAATAGTACAAAAGAAAAACCACTG
>JANRGV010000111.1:30365645-30381578 GCA_024734035.1 Alethe castanea | reverse complement strand
CTATATTGAACTCACCAATGAGCAAGCAGAAATTCAATTATTGCCCATGCTTTTTAATTCCTAGTGATAGGCAAAATATATTCAAATATATTTATTTGAGCTGTATCCTTTAGGAAACATTCATAAGCATAAACCTCTTGCAACACAGCATTCTCCACTTGAATGACAGTTTGGTTTCAAAAATGTTCCTGAGGAACAAAAGAAAGTTAATTTATTGCACTTTGACAACTGCAGTGGAGGTAGCCTGTGAATATCCTGTGAGTATTTAGGAAGGCATGCTCCAATAAGGAGCATTGGTGAAAGGAACGCTGACACTCCATCGTTACTGTGGTCTGACTGGCTTCTGCTTTCCACCACACTACCACACTGCTACACTGCTACAAAGAAGCAGGTGGAAGACTGGGTGTGCCTCTGCCCTCTGCTTCCTGCCACAAGTCAGGTTATGGTCTTCCTTCTGTGGTACAATACCTACACGAGCAAAATTTGCATGGGGGAAAGAACCCCACTATATATATATACATATACACACATTTTTCTCCATATATTTTGCTCATCCTTTTCAAGCTACAAGCTACTGTGATCCTTAAAATGTAGTTTTTATCCCAGTGCTAAGGGTTCTCTGATTGGCAAAGTAAGATTGTGCAACAGAATTTCAATTCAAATAAAGTATACATTTCATATTATAAAGACTATTACAATCTAGAGTTCAGTGGGGTGTGTCTGTGCATCACAGAGGAAACACTTCTGAAAATAAATCGTAAGTTTTTGCATCTGAGAAGTAGGGCTGCAGGGTATTACCAGACCGTACAACAAAAAAGAAGGCTTTCTCTTTTTCTTGAAAATGATTAAAAATTGATAATGGAATGAATAGCTTTGTCCTTTTAATTTATTTAAAGATCTATAACTCAGCTAGTTAAACTTCACTTTCCAATTTCATATGCCTCCCATTTTCTACAAATTAGTTTTAATGTTGATGTTATAATTACATTTCATACGCATCATCGTTACATATAAATTTCTTTGTACTTTTTTGCCACTGACTCATGTTCAGGAGCTTCTGCACCAACTTCCTATGAGTTCTTTTGCCCTTCAACTGAGGCACATTACTATCCTCAAAAGAAAGGTGGTACTTCTAAATACAGAAACCTAATTTAGATTCTGCTGTAACAACCTTTTTTTTTTCATTACAATTATGAGGTATTTATTGCTGAAGTCCATTGATAATGTTACTTAGGTCATTATTTAGCTTGAAGGCAGACAAAAAGTTGCCAGTGTGGGAGTTTCTTCTATTATTAAAACTACTATTAGAGCCACTTAGTGTAAAGTATCTTTACTTCTGCTGAAATAGGCTCAAACCTGTGGATGTATTTTTCCTTATCTCCTTTCTTTTCAGGACGAGTAATCTTACACAGAAAGTCAGGTATAACTCAGTTGTAGAGAAACCTAGAGAGTTTCAGAGGTTGAATAATGACTGAGAGAATTGAAGCATTTCTCTGCAGGTATGCCAGAATGATTTTGTCATATGGGAAGGTAGTCTAGAAGTAAAGTAACTGTGCTTCTTTCTCAAAATGTTCTCAGCTTTTATATTCATTGGAAAACATCACACTTATTTATTTTTTCTGTACCAGAACAGGTTGGGGGGGTGAGGATGTGGGGGGCGGGGCACCAGAAAGGTTATATTTCTTACTTTTTATAGGCCAAATGGCTATGTGATTCACAGCAGGGATTTTTGACCAGAAATGGGTCATTTATTTTATAGACTCTCCTGAAGTAATTCAATGTGCAGTGTTACAGCACTATGAAATTGTGGGGGTGAGGGATTTAGTGCTTGCTCTATTGTCTAGCTCTATTTGTGAGTCTTGGTCTAATACAGCTCTCTTTCAGAGAAAAATAAAAACCTGTTACTGAGAGTTACTCTTCTGTTCCCTCAGTACCTGGTCTTGTTACTTGGGGTTGAGGAAGAGAGTAAAGTTCTTAAAAACATTTTACAAGTATGAGACTATAAAGACCAAAGGGAGGCTTTGTTTTTAAAGTTCTATCTATTGTTTATGTCTTTAAACTCGAGCATCTCTTAAATAGTAGTAAACCCCCCTAAACTTTTGAATACTTCTAGATTTGAAGTTGTGATCTGATTTATTGATAGTTTTGTGTCAGTTATGCCTGGCTAATTGGGTCAAAAAAGAGTAATTTTATTTAAATAGTAAACTGAAATACTGTTACAAAAAATTGAACATGAGCAGGAGAATTATTTAAAATAATTAATCACTACACTAAGTCAAAAAGCAAAAATAAAGGACAATGTTCTTATCCTGACATATGTGTCTTGGAAGTAGCTAAAATACTCAGAAGTGACATAGGCCAGGAAAGAGAGGAAGGTGTTGAGTAGAACAGTGTATGAGGAGAGTGCCTGGATGATGTCTGCTTTGACACTGTCGCGAGCAGATAGTACTTGTAGAAATAAAAAGCCACTCCTTCCAGTCTGTTTGGGGTGGGGGGGATCCCTGGAGGATACCTGTTTTGAATGATGGAGAAGGGAATGAGGTAGAGAGAAGCTTAATCCCTCTTAGTATGCAAGCATTTTACAGAGGAAAGTGCTTTTTTCCACATCAGTTGGCTGGCTGGTTTTGTGGCCCAGGTACAAAAGAAGCTGTAAGTTGTTTTTGTAAAAGAACAGAGGAGTGTTGCCTGGGGTTTCTAGGTGCGTTTCCAGCTTCCAAAGGGGGGTGTGTGGTGGTAGTACACAGAGCTTTCTGTTCTTGTTAATCTATTGCCAGTTGTTTTGTGTGTTCATTCTTTCTCACCCACCTGGTGGTCCTTTCCCTGCCCCTGTGCCTTTTCCTCCACTTTTGTCTCCCTTTTTCTTTAGGGTTAGGTGCCAGTAATGGGGAGCACTCTTTGTCCTGATCTCTAAGGCCACAAACCTCAGTAATCAGGAACGGTGATTATCAGGAATGGAAACAGCACTTTGCTTGCAAGTATTTCTCGGTCAGACATCTGTGAACTCTTTTTTTTTTTTTTTTTTTTTTTAAGGCCTTTAACTGGGCCAAATTTGGATAGACTTCTATGGGAATAACCAAAGCAGACATCTTTGACACATCTAGTTTGTTATAAAGCACCAAGCTTATAGCAGAAGTCAGCAAAACCAACACAGCACCCTCTCCTGAGGCACTGGGAGGCAAATCTTGTTTCTTGAGGACCAGTGACAAGTGTTTGATTTGACTGTAATTTATGGACAGCATTTGAACTTGAGTATGAGACTGGTTCCTGCTGCTACTCACAGCTGATCTAAATGAAGGGCTGAAATTTCTTTAGACAAGAGGTTTCAAAAATCAAGCAACTGATAAGTAGTTGCTATGTAACTGGTGAGTATATCAAGGGAGTTTAGTGTGTGTGCTTTTTAAAGGCAGGGACTAGAAAAAAAGGAGAGTTAATAATCAAGGGAACAGAGGAGGAAATCTGAAAAATGGCAGATTTAATAAAGGTGACTAAATATAGTATGCATGAAATTACTAATACAGTTCAAGAGTGAAGTGGAAAAAAAGCCAGAAAAGTAGGGGGGCTCAAGATGCAATTGGTAATGAGGCTGGAACTTAAACCAGATCCAACAATTAAGGGAAGGCTGAGGAACTGCAGATTTCTTGGTAGGACTTCTGATGTTGCTGAATGAGAAGATGAGGAGGAAGGAGAAAGCTAAGATCCTGAAGGGATTGGAGTGGGAAGGAAAGACTCTGTAATTAACCTTAATGATAGCGTAAACAACAGTAAATTTTCTCCTGTGGTGAGTTACAGATGCACATACCAACCTGGAGAAGACAGAGTAGATGCTCTGACAATCCTAAGTGGAAGTATGGTATCTGGTGGAGAGAGCACTGAAGAGATAACTCATAGAGAGGCTCTGATCCCAAGTACCAAGTGCCTTTGGAGAAGTGGGTAGTGCAATGGTTGGGAACTTCAGTGTAAGGAAAAGCTTTCACCAGCAATTCAATCTCCATTTAGATCGTAGTTTTTAGGAGAGAGCTGTTGGGTAAACGTTGTTTCTTTCTTGGCATATGGAAAAGTGCCAGTGGGTAGAAGACTAGTACCAGCTGAGAAGGAAAGGAGTTCCAAGATTAAGGAAAATTATAGGCAGGCATTGCAGCTAGGGAAATACTTCCACTGGATAATGATGTGTGATTACTATGAAATAACCGAAATGTTGAGAGCCTGGACAACAAAATGGGGAAATCTGAGCTTCTCATAGAGGTCAGGATATAAAACATCCAAGTATCAGAAGGCTGGCAGAATGCTCTTATTAACTGGACTACATGTGTTTAAAAGGCTTTGTGCTGTTCAGAAATCACTGAACAAAAGCAAAAGTTGTGTAGTAGTAATTATATAATGGACTAGAAAAAAGGCTTTGGTGTAAAAAGGTCAGACTGAAATCAGTTTCGCTGAAAATCACTTCGGAAAAAGATGACAAAAGGAGCAAAGAATCTGTGTTAGCTCCAGGGTTAGACTTGAATAAGGGTAGGGATATTTGTATGTAGTGTTATTAGATAAATACTGCCTTATTATCAGGTGGTTTACTTTCCCAAGTGGAGATAAGAGAAGAAATGATAAGGACAAGCTACTATTTGATCGTTGGCGAGTTTCTTCCTCCTACTAGTCACTGAACCAACAGGAAGAAACTGTTACTTTAGCCTCACTTTGAAAAGCAATGAGGATATTTTAGAAAATAATTTTGGATTGAGTATTCAGTTTCCCTGTTTGCTTTATCATCTACTGAAAGACCTTATGTTCCTCTCTCTGCCAGTCTAGCTCATCTGTGCAGTTACACAGCCAAGACATCAGTTACATTAGCGAGGTGACTCCAGTGGGAATAAGTCAGTCAGATGGGGGGTGAGTTCCGATGGATCAGGCCTCCAGAGAGCTGGAGCCATTTCTTGGGGCTGGTGAGGCAGTCAAGCATTCCCAGTGGCAGCTTACAGTTCATCAGATGAAGCAGAATGTAAAATTGCACCCTTAGTAATCATGGGCTGATCCAGTTTGAAATATGTGAAAAAAATATAGAGAAGTTGGTTTGGAAATCTAGGTTTTGAATCTTGGGGGCAAATTTAAATAAGTAAAACTGGTCACAGGTGTAAGGAGCCTCAGGACCCAATTTCTGGAATTTACAGATATGTAAATCTTGCCTGGAAACTCAGTCCCCAGTAAAAAGTTATCCTGGTCTGTAGTTCAAAATGGATGAATAGTCAGCCTGAAAATATATAGTACAACTAATGCAGGAATCCTGCAAGCAATGTGGAGGGAGAGAGGGAAGCGGAGGGAGGGAACAGGACAGGACAACTTAATTTAGGTTTGTTTCTAAAAATTACGCTTGATCTTGCAAATGATGTGAAAGCAAAAAAATATAAGGTTTTGTATGGTGAGAAGGATAGAGAATAACCATAATACAGAAATAAAACATTAAATATTTTTGGCTTAATTTTCAGTAAGGATAATGACAAATAGAGGAAAATACTAGATGTATGAGAATAAGAGAATGGAAATTGCTACAATCAGAGGGAGCTTAAGGATCGTAAAATACTCAGAGACCAAGAGAAATTTTCATCTCACAATTAGGAAAAAATTTGTGTTGATTGTAAGTATTTTAGCTAATTGGAGCTAATAATTGGAGAAAGCAGTGCCGACATGAAGCGGGAGAAAGGAAGAATTAGGCAAGCAATTAAAAGCCTATCAGTCTGTCTTCACAATATGTAAAACTTTGGAAGGCATTGTAGCATGTGGGTGAGGGGCAGTCAACGATTTGGGAAATTAAAGAAGATGAAGTAAACTATAATATATATACTTCAGAAAGTGAATTTTATTGACCCTATACTTGTCTTTGGGGAGAATTATTCTTCAAGACAAGAAAGGCCATTCTATGGCATTCAGGTCAGGCATGATCTGCCAGAGCTTTTCCCAAGGTCTGCAGGTAAATTTTCCTGTTCAGCTCCACTGGTGGGAATATGGAGGCTGAGATCAGTGCAGCCAGGGAAAGCTGGTACCTCCCAGTTCTCAAGAGCACCGGAATGCTGCTGCCAGGGAGTGAGGTCTTGAGACTCTTTTTGCATTACAGCCCTCCCAGGAACAATGATTTGTTGCTATTGCGAGAAGCCATGATGTTGGGCAGAGAGGTAAACAGCATAATAAAAGCAGTCTTACATATATTATTAATTTGGCTATGTGTTTCTAATGTTGTTTGATTTGGGAGAGTTAAGTAACTTAGCAGATACTCTAGAATCATACGACTGAAAAAGACCTTAAGATCATCTAATCTAAATTAAGGCAGTTAAAACTTGTTGTGTCTGCTGTAGAGATTAAGAAATTATTTCTTGCAGCATCCTGTTTTCATAACTGGCGACACACTCAGCTGTTTTCCCCTCCCTGTCTCTTCAGTCTGTATCCATCTATGGTATTTTCCAAAATTATGTTCATTTTATTGTACATACCTATCTTGAAGAGCAATATCCAGAACTCTGCCCACTTTATTGTACTATAACTGAACCTTTATGAATGCTGAACACAGGTTGTACAAACATTCATATATGCCAGTATTGTTTTTACAGCATGATACTGTTAACTCAGTCCATAAATTGAACCTAACCTCTCTTTTTTATGGAATTCTTCCTTATCCACTCAGTGTTTTTGCTGTTGACTTCTGCCTTTGTGCAGTGTTTTGCATGTCATCTTTTTTCTCAGACCACTTGTCCAGTTTTTATTTTTGTCCTCTAATATAATTTGCAGTCCAATCAAGCTGGTTGGTTGTCAATTTAGTAAATGTAGTCTCTGTTCCATGATCTGGGTCACTAATAAATATAGTAAGAGCAGACCCAGCGTAGGTGACTTCGGGAACTGCATTCTACATACTTATTTTGCATATTTTGACAGATAGTTAGTAGTGATTTCTGAATGTTTGGAGGTGGTTTTGTTGTTGTTTTGTTTTGTTTTGAATTATTTTGTTTTGTTTATTCCTTCTTTTTTCTTGATATGCATCTCCATTAGTTTCATTTGGGTCTAATGTGTTTAGCTTGCACACGTAAGTATCATAGGAGGCAAAGTGTCAGGATAAAGATCTGCTTCTCAAGCCTGCTCTTCTATTTGGCAAGGAAATTTGTTTTCATATTTTTGATTTAATGCTGCTTTTTACTCATGGTCTTGTATTCTTTAAAGTCTTCACAAATAGACTGATTATAGCCACTGTGTGTTTCCTCTCTCTGCCCTTAATCTCGGTCTACTCTTACCATCAGCACCTTGAAATGCTATATCATGGACTCACGTGAATAAAAACTTTGGTTGGCTTTGTTGTGAGGCAAGAAAATGTAATTAATATCATTCACCTAGACTTTGTAATGCATTCCACATATGTCTAGCAATGAACAATCAGAGGAAGACTGGGATTAGTAGAAGGAACAGTAAATTAGGTAGGAATGAGTTTATAAGATGTTGGCTATGTGGTATTGAAACAGCTGGAGTGTTGTGGTGAAATAGTTTTGTCTGGCAATAGCTGTTAGCACATTTTGGGAATGACTTGCTTCATGTTTTTACTAAAATGTTTGGACTAATTGATTCAATTTGATTGAAGCACTTGACAGTGCAGAATAGGAGAAGCCCTTAACACAGAGGATGAGAGTTTTTTATGCAACTAAAATTGAATATCCTTGAGAAACAAAGTAATAAAAATGGAACAAAATGTCACTGCATAAAACAGAAGGTGGTGGATTTAGGAGCAGATGGCAAATGTCGAGGAGAGCTTATCCAGCAGAAGCACTGGCAAGGAGAAGGTTTGAGCTTTCTGGCCAGTCAGAGGAGGACTGTGAACTGGCTATGTGAGCTGATCACAAGTGTGACTTTGGGATGTGTGAGCTTGTGTCCCACTGGAGCTGCCCCTGAGAGCCCTTTTATTCTAACAGACATAATTCTGCTCATCCATGCTGGAGAAAGAGAATTTGAAGCCAAATGGGATACAGGGGAGGTTGATGAGGATAATCAGAGAGTAGAATACAATCTAACATGACAGCCTACATGGAAGTAGAAAATGTAGGTTAGTAACACTGCCTTGTATGCTAGGATGGGAGGAATGAGGGAATGTAATCACTGGTATAAATAGATCTTGGAGGTAACTACTGTCTAATATGCTATACAAATGGATCCAGAAGATCCCAAATTCACAATACAGAGACATAACCTGGAAAGAATGCAGAAGAATACATTGCTTCTTTCTAAAATACCAGTAAGTTTGAACTTAGAAAAACATTTCACATTCAGTAGAAAATTTCTGAGTGAGACATATTTGTGTGACCTTTCAGAGACCCTAGAGAAAGGAGATGAACAAGATCTGGATAATTTTGATTTTATCTTTAAACTCACAGCTGTCACAGTTTGAAGATAAGTGAATTTATAAAAAGCAGAAAACTTGTTATCTCGGAGAGAAACACTTTGAACACCATCTGTCCTGTGTTTTCCTGAATGGAAAAAAAAGTGTTTGTCCATCAAGGTTGCTACCAGACAAGCATGTAGGGCAGATGTGAGAATCTAAAAATAGCATTGGGTGGGGGAGGAGAATCCATTATGATATCTAGGTTATTTTCTGATTTGTTTACTAGATAGACTGATGGTGTTTCAACATTATTCCACATTGTCCTGGTGTTGGGATATATTGACTAAAACCCTGTCTGTTCCATCAGACTTTTTATTATCAAATGTAAACTTTTAACCTCACCTTCTTAGTGGCTTATGCCTAGAAGGTTTTTTGAGAAGTTCTCCCAGGCTTTTAATGCTGCAGATTCACTAATCAAACCAGTGTATTAGCAAGTGTATCTGTGTAGGAGGTCTGACAGAGTTACAGTATGATTATAAAATAATCATAGCAGGAGAAAATACTGCTCAAGAAGGTTAAAATACATATCTGTGTAGTCTGACATTGGATTGTTTCTCTCCCTCCCTCACGTAGGTGAGGTGAACAGTCTGGTGTTTTTATTTGAGGAATATATATTAGCACATTGTCTCAGTAAGATGGAGCTTTTTATAAAGATAATTAAAACACAATGCACCACTGTTGCTTAATACTTGTCTTAGTGTTTGGAAATTTGAAAATCCTACTTTTAAGATACCCTTATGGGTAAAGTATACAATGTTTAGAATATAAAAAAGATATATTGCAAAACACAGACCAATGTTCTAGTATAACCTTACTCCCAACAAGCTGGGACTAAGAACAAAGAGGCACTGAGTCCAGAATGAGTAATCCTCTCCCGCCATGAATGGCCTTTTCCTATTATGGGAATCCATAGACAGCCACGTAGAAAGCCTGAAGAACTGGCAAATGGGATTCCTGCTTTTCTGGAGACAGTGGAAGTAGAAAAGGAGGAAGGAGGAGAAGTTGCAGCCTTTTAAGTATTCACCAACACCCCTGGACCGCCCTCTTCCTCCCCTTTTCAGAGTATGTTGCAGATTGAATGTGTTTATTCTGCAGCTCTTATTGTGTCTGACAAACAGTGAAATGCACTGCTGTCAGTAAAAGGGAGTACATGTAAACCTGGAGGAGTGGCCCTGGTCTTTTGCTTCTCAGAAACAGAATCCAAATTTATGTACAACAACTTTATTCACATGATAATGTGAAGTAGGTATTTTCCTATTTCAGCTTCTATGGTATGTGTTCTTTTAAAATACTGCTCTCTGTTTTGATATTTTTTCAGTATTTTTCTTCACCTTCTGTATGTTTTTGAGGCTTTTGTTATTGCAAATAGCTCCAAACAGGAGCTCCTCTTTAACATATCTAGCTCTGTTTCAAGAACCAGTTCCGCTCCCCATAGAGACTTAACTGAGTTGTCCCAGCCTACTACTCCAATGACCATTTTATAGCATGGTGTCAAGAATACATTGCATGCCCTGGGTGTGGCGTCAGGCATACAGGGAGCATTTGATGTTACAAGAGTCCTGTGGGGCTATAGGAAAATGGAAAATACCAGCATGCGTGCAATGCTCACCACTGCCATGAGAGGAAGTGATGCCTGGAGTGAGGCTCCTTCAGAACCGCACCCTTATTCGTCTCCAGTGGAGCCAGTGGCTTGTTTCCAGGAGCCATACGTGGACCAAAGGGCCTGCCAGCAGCCTGAGCAATCAAGGAGCCTCAACTTCAGTGGGAAGCTGAGCTTTCTGTGGTAAGGATGCTCCCAAGTTATTTTGGTGAAGAGCAAGTAGAAAAATGCAAGATAAAATACAGTCCATTTAAAAGACAGGAAGATGACTAAGCCGGTGAATAAGATGCACTAGACAAAGCACAGGGAGTGGCAGGGCAAAGGAGCTGAAAAAACAGCAGAATTGTGAAAAAACCCAGTGCTCTGGAAATCCAAGTTAACAAATATATAGGGGATAAGATGGAAAAAGGTGAGGCAGGTATTTAAGTTGTAGGGAATAAGAACAGAAAGGGACCTTATGAAAGCTAGATTTGGGTGACTCAGGAAGCAAGATGAGCTTCTGAGAGGCAGTTGGGAATGTAGTCTGAAAGGAACAGGAAATAGTAGGAGAGTGAAAGGTGGACTCCTGTTCTGTAATGGACTTCAGTTAGTGGCAAGAATGAGAGGGACATGACAGTGCCGCTGAATCAGAAGAGTAGAAATTCACTGGATGTTTAGAAGCCTGAAGCTGATTTTCTTAATAAGGTTGTTTTTCTGGAGGTGAGGCTGGAAGGAAGCCAGGTAAATGAATGTTACATCCAGTAAATTATAGGGGAAAAGGATGCAAGAACATTGTGAATGTTACTGATAGGGTTGGAAGAAGAAAGTAAAGCCAAGAAATGAGTTGGATGGAGTTTGGAATCACCGTGATGGAAGCAAGAAGGCTGAAAAAGCATGAATACTGTAAAACATGGATGGCACCCAAGTTAAAAATGATTTTATGAGTATTGGAGACAGAATGTGGGTAGGAACATTATGAACCTAAAACTGTTGTGCTTGCTTTGTAGAAGACATGTAGAATATGTCCCAAGGTTAACGAATGTTATGGCACATTACCATGACACCTGAAAACTCACATGAAAGTCCAGAATTCCCTTGTCCAATGAATTGTACAACAAGCACAGAATGAAAAGGTTTCTTTTCTACACAGAGTTAAAAATCTGAGAGTGAGTCAAGGACAGATGACACCCAGGGACAGGAGGTCTGAGACAGGAAGTAGAAGGCAGTGCTTATGAGGGAAGATGAGGCTTCCATCAAGCAGTGCCCAAGCCATTGTCAAGGTTTCAGAGGTCAATACAGCAGGCAAAGTTTTAAGGAGAAAATGGAAAGATGTCAGTGAATTCGCTTTGCTAGTGTTGCCAGTAAATTGTTCCTAAAATTGGTAAATGAGTAATACCAGGATTGGAAGATGCTGTGTCGGAAAGTACAGTGTGATGTGATGGGGCTGCTGGGGAAAGGAGGGCAAAGAGTGGGCTGGGAGTGTTTGTAACAGCATTTTGCATGGACTGAATATGTGTGCATTTATTAAGGCCAGAATGAAATGCAGAATGAATGGTGGTGCCCTGAATTATGGGGATGGGTAGAAAAATTTATAAGATTTGGTAGAAAGACCTGCACCCAGAAGTAAGAGAGCAAGTCACACATAAGGTGATATTGATGTTACTCAATTTGAGTGAGTGGCAAGGGTCCCAGCATTTTTGCTCAATTAATGAGGGAAGGGGGCTTAGGAAAACACAAGTCTGTTACAGTGATGTTGGGCTTAAAATGAGACATCCACAAAGTGATGCCTGAGAGACTGCTCAGTATTTTGTATTTGAACATAAATCTGGAGGTAGAGCACTGTCCAACAAATAAGAAAACTTGTACAGTACTATTGACTACAATGATGATTATTTATTTTAAGGCCATGCATCTGTTTTTTCTTTTACCATAATTACTGGTCTCCTGTTGCAGCAGGGACACTTATTTAGCCACAGATATAGCACCAGATTACTAACAGAGTCATGTCGATGCATGCAGCATTATAAACCCCATGATGCCTGCCCAGGGAAGGACAAAATTGGTTTCAAACATTGATTGAAAACGTTAAAAAGATAGAAGCCGTATTTTAAATTGGACTAATTTGAAATATACTGTAAAATCAGTTAGCACTGATCTGGTGGGTGTGCTGTGACTGTTATGTCACATGTGTTCCTTCATGTACATTCTTGTCCTCAGCTTCTCAGTTTTGAAAAATTACTAAAGATAGCCTAGTGAAGTTTTTGCATGTCTGATTTGCCCACCTCAATAACCAGAAAAGGAGAGTTAAATGAAGAATTTGCCAGATGAACTGGCACCTGAATGCCAGTTACTGGATGTCACAGGTTGCAGTTCCAGTAGTAATGAGTATTTCACACATGTTATTTCCTCCTTTGGACTTTGGCTTCTGCACTGAAGTACAGGGTCTGAACTTGATGGGTTGCACAAATGCATAATGAGAAAATTAATTTCTCCACTAACATGAGGCTGACCGTATCTCTGCCCTTATACTGTATTATTTCTGCAGGAAATATCTGCAGGACTATCACTGTGAAACAGTTCTGCTTGCTAAGCAAGTGCGCAGCAGCACACAAAGGAAGAAGATAAGTAGAAAAAAGAAGCTAATTTAAATGCTGAAGATGGATTTAACTAACCTTTATTTGTTTTAAACTTTAAATATTTACTCATTTGCAATATTTGCGTGTGTGCTTTCCTGGCCCACAGCACTGTGCACGTGGGTTTCTCTGGCACAGTGTGAAGGAGCACACTTTGCAGTTCAAGGGGTTTGCTGCCTGCAAGAAATGAATGGGTGTCATACCAGAATGCCTGATCCATGCGTGCTGTCTCTTCCCCAGTGCCAGTGTGGCATTCCCGGTGGCAGTAGCTCCCACCGGGGTGGTGCCATAAGGCCCAGACGCTGGCTGCCGGCCAGCCCGCAAGTGCAAGGGCTGCAGCTGCCACCAGCCCCTGCCTGCTCGGCTAGCGCCACTCCACTGGAAAACCTGAGAGACTCCTAAAGGGGAAAAATAGCAGGGGAACAAAAGAAGAGCAGCACTTGCACAACTGTGCCAGCACAACCCTGCGTGCCTTCCACATCAAAGCAAAGAAAAAAACAAGCTGAAAATGTCCAGCAGAGAATGGCAAAGCCATCCAACACCTGGAATTTTTCATGCAGTCCCTAAAAATACAAAACCTGTAGTATTGCTATCCTCACATGCTTAGCCTGAGCCTGGGCTGTGCTGCAGCACACTGGGGAAGTTACAACTGCAATTTTAGGAAGGGAATGTTTGCATTTTTCTGTTGATTTTCATGATTATCTGTAGCTCTAGCGATTATCTGCAAAATAGGGCACGCTGTGTTACCAGTAATACATGTATCCTGTGGCAGTGAGCCAAGCCAGTAATTGAAGGTCAGGGATTGTTTGTCGAGTGCAGTTCAGTGTGCTGCCTGATTCCATGGGGGACTGGCAGTGCCAAAGAACAAAGGCAGCTCTGTTCTGCAAGCTTATAGTATGGCTTGTTTGACAGAGTTCAGGCCCAATTGTGTGAAGAAGCAAACAGTGGTGGAAAACAGTGCTAAAATAATGTGACTATTAAATAAGCCTTTCTGAAGTGTAGTATTTTGCAAATGTCAAAACCAGGCTTGGATAGACACTAATTTTTAAAATTCTTACTTAAAAATTGGTTAGTACCTTTACATGGCAAATCTCTGTTTTGTTAAGAACATACACATATATATTGTAGTAAATTTTGTAAGGAGTAATGATGCAAATGTCATTTCATATTGCCTTCGTGTACTTAACTTTTTTTTGATAACTGTACCAGTAGCAACTTCCCTGTTTTTGGGGTTTTTTTTTACTTCCAAAAGGTGTTTTACCACCTAGTGGATTTTTCCTGAGGATGTCTTTAAGTGAAGCTCATGGAAATAGAGTTGCTGATTTAGTATTCCATGCCTAGCTGGTGCAATTGAGAATTATTAGCAAAATCCCTCTGTGGTAATGAATTGGTGGTGCTGGGCTGGGTATTAATATTCTTTGTTACTGAGTTGCAATCCATTAATAAAGCTTTGTCCAAACGGGCAAACTTGCTTGTCCTCCAGACCATCTTGTGATTTGTATTTTAATAGTGTCTGTATTGGATATTGTTAAGGATTGCCTGCTTTGACAGTTGCACAACATACCACACAGCTATCACTGCACCATTAGTTCAAGAGTAGCATGAAGTATGTTCTGCTCTGTAAAAAGCATTTTTCATTTGTTTGCCCTTCCTGAAATAGCTATTAAGTGTCTGGGCTCTTAAGAGTAATCACAAAACAAAACCTAAAACTGTATGAGAAAGGTGGGAATCTACTGGGGGAAGTAGTATGTCTTTGGGATGCTTAGTACTTCTTGGAGGTAATCTAAAATGTGCTTTAAAAGTGAAATTGAAGATCATACAAGTACAGAATTAATTTTGGAAAAAAATACTTTGTTTATTGATTTATTGGCAAAGTCTGAGTTCCAAGATATTTTCTTGTGTCAGCTGTTAGGTCAGTTTTATTTTTTAGAGGTGGTAAGGCCTCTGAAGTACCAAGTTTGTGAAAGACTGTTCTGCTCACTTAACAAGTGGCCCTGTTGCTGTTTAGTGGCAGATAACAAAGCACACTTTCACTATAAACAGGGAACAACAGTGCAAATTGCAGCCCCAAACCTGGAATAAGGTTGCGTTTTAGTCTTTGCTACTGCATGACCTCTCTCAGTGCTGGTGAAAGTGACTGAGGTGTTATTCCCCCCCTAACCAGTGAGAAGTGGTCTGGAGAAAAAGAAAGTGAAATGAAATCAGGTCAGAATAGTGTCACTAAGATGTTTAATTTTTTCTCTGGAGATAAGGCAGTGCAGCCCTACCATGGCATGGCTGAGGCAGGAGGTGTGTTTTGGGGGAACCAAGAAGGTTAGTGAGACATGTTCTGCTGGCGGCGAGCCCTGAGTGGATCTTGTGAGGGGCTGTGCCAGGGGTGCCAGAAACCAGAAGAGCAACCGTCCAGTCTGGGTGGTCAGGAATAGATGGAGGCTGCTCAAGGCACTTCTGCCTCCCTGCAGCCTTGCTGCCATATAAGGCTGCTCAGCTGCCTTGAGCCAGCCAGAATAGAAGACCACTTTAAAAGGAAAATCAATACAATAAACTGCCTCTGCTAGTGTCCTTTCCAAGCAAAATCCAGGAGTCTTGCAGTTACGTGGTTTGAGCATAGCCCGGGTAGTGTACAAACAGCCATGTACAGGTAGTCTGGTTCCTGCCCTTGCTTGTGTGCATGCAGTGTCACGAACTGTTATGGAAGAAAGCCAGTTTGCTGGAGAAAAGTCTGTGGTGGGTAGAGAGCCTTCCAGTTCAACTTTAATGTTTAGCTGTACCTAAGTATTTTATTTCAGAGCTTAGCATGTTATAGCATTCCAGTGCACCTTTAAGCTTACATCATTTGGCATAATTCAAGAGGAGAACAGAGGTTTAGTCATGCATTGATTTCCCATTATTCTTATACTTTCTTGGCAAATGGCACACCTTGTATTTTTTCAATGAAGTGAAAAATGTACAGTGGTTTATGTTTAAAGAATACGGGGAAAACAAATGTCTCTATTGCTACCACCCTTGTGATTATTTTTTTTCTTTTTTTTTTTTTCTTACTATCCACGTTTGTGTATGTGAGCTAAGCTCAAGGAGTATATTACAGGTGTTTTTGCTAAATTTCTCTCTGGAAATTATTTTCTCATTACAAACTGTCCCCTGAACTTTTTACCCCTGGACTATTCAGTTGAAGTTTCCATGTGAACTGTAAACAACTAGTTAGTGATGTTAATTACTGTTGGAAAGTGGGAAAATACGTGGGTTTGGGTTGTTTTTTTTCTTTTTTTTTTGTTGTTTTTGTTTTGTTTCTTTTGTTTTTTTTTTTTTTTGGGGGGGGGGCG